>CM052719.1:2953810-3135893 GCA_028551405.1 Uromys caudimaculatus
ATGTTCATAGCAGCCATATTTATAATAGCCAGAAGCTGGAAACAACCCAGATGTCCCTCATCAGAGGAATGGATACAGAAAATGTGGTACATTTATACAATGGAGTACTTCTCAGCTATTAAAAACAATGACCTTATGAAATTTGCAGGCAAATGGATGGAACTTCAAAATATCATCCTGAGCGAGGTAACTCAGTCCCAAAAGAAGGAACATGGTATGTACTCACTGATAAGTGGATATTAGCCCAAAAGTTCAGAATGCCCAAGTTTCACTTAACAGTAACCGCTGGACTGAGAGTGAGGTCCCAGATGGAGGAGTAGGAGAAAGGACTGAAGGAGTTGAGGGAATTTGCAGCCCCATGGATGGAGCAATACGGTCAATGGGCCTGACAACCCCCCCCCCCGGTCGTCCTGGAGTTTAGACCACCAACCAAAGAATACACATCTATGGGCCCATGGTTTGGACCACATATGAGGCAGAGGACGACCTCGATGACCATCAGAGAGAGAGGAGAGACCCTTGGGCCTGAGGGTGTTAGAGGCCCCAGTAAAGGGGAATGTCAAGGTGGGATGGGTGGCGGGTGGGTGGGAGGTGGAATTCTCCCATAGAGGTAGGGATGGGGAGGGGATAGGGGGCTTCCAAAGAGGAGACCCAGAAAAGGGGAAACATTGGAAATGTAAATAAAGTATCAAAAATAAATAAAAAATAAAAAAAAAAATAGAATCTATGAATCTGACGCTTGGGGAATGATCAGTGATCAGCAGAGAAACTTGTCCCCCAGGGTTAGCAGAGTCAGGCTGCTCTCCAAACCATAGGAAAGAAAAACACAAAACAAACAAGAGGCCACATGTTTGCAGGAAGCTCATATGACAGGTCAGGATAACAACCACAGTGCCATGCCCAAAGATAATTTGGGTTTTGTCAGAGACACCTGGCTTGTCATCATTGTCTTCATAAAAAACTTCATTTATTATGTGTGTCTGTGTATATGTGCCATATGTGTAGGTTCTTGCAAAGAGGGTATCACATTCCCAAGAGCTGATGTTCCAAATGATTGTGAGATGCCACATGTGGGTGCTGAGAGTTGAACTCTTGTCATCTGGAAGAACAGAAAGCATTCCTAACTGCGGAGCCATCTCTCCAGCCTCTAAGAAATGTAAATTTTTAAGACAATAAAGTCTCCTTTATTTGAGCCAGGCATGGCACATACCTTTAATCCTAGCACATAGTAGCAGAGTCAAGTGGATCTCTGTGAATTCAAACCCAGCCTGATCTACATAGCAAGCTCCAGGATACCCCAAGCTACATAGTGAGAGCCTGCCTCAAAATAACTAAGCAAATAATAAACATCCTTACTCCTCAGCATATACACACCTCTGACAGTCAGTGTTATAAGAAATGCTGTCAAGGATTGTTTGATAAGTGCAGTATACACAAAAGACAAGACTGTGCCATACCAGGGGTTGAACCCAGGCCCTTGTGAGCAAGTGAGCTACCACTGTGCTACATTCTCAGACCTATGTCATTTGAGACAAGTTCCCATAAAACAGCCCTTGTTGGCCTTGAATTTGCAATTCCCCTGCCCCAGGTTCCCAATGTGGAGAGAAGAGAACAAATAACAGGAGCTGATTCTCTCCTCTACCATATAGATCCTGGGGACAAATTCAGGTTGCCGTGCTTGGTGGCCTGTACCTTTACCTATTGGACCATCTCTTCAACCCCAAAATAGGCTTACAGCTTGGAAAATGATCCTAAAAAGGTTATCTTTAAACCTTTCATGACAGTAAATCTAGGTCAGTCTCATATGACCAACTATAAAGTACATAAATGTATTTTTTCATAACTATTCAGTAAGAGATGCAGAAATTGGTTCTCTTTACCTTCACAATGGTTACTGTTTTTGTATCTCCTTATCCCTGATACCGTGAAGAGTATCAAAGATACTCCTTAGTATTAGAGTGGCTGGGATGGCTCAGAGTTATGAACACTTGAGATTATAACAGAAGAGTCCAATATTAACTTGTATATCTTTATAAAGTAGAGAGAGTAGTTGTCACTCTGAGCCCCTCACTGAGAGAAATCAAACGCAGCTATCTATTCTTACCTTTCCAGTTCAAAATATGCCATTTACATTGACTTGGATTTTACTGGGGCTCTGGAAGTTGTATGGTGTGCATTTTTGCTTTTTATTTTATTTATGTTGCTCATATCATTTTTGATTTTTCAGTCATGATGTTTTATTGTAGGCTTTTAAAAAATATATCATTACATATCATACACCGAGATCACCGCCCATTGCGTCCCAGTGTTTTGTTTTGTTTTTTAACCTCTCATTGGTGTTTTGACATCAGTGATGTCTTTCAACATGGAGTTTAACTTTTGGGTGAACCTAACTGATAGTCTTTCATGGTTCAAAGGACTTGTGTTTAAGATAATTTCTTTATTCGATTAAGCTTTTCCAAATTAACTATCAATCTCCATTTTTGAGGCTTCAGCTAGCTTGCTAGGAACACACTCAGAGCATCCTCCCTTCCCTGACCCAGGAGCCATTGTTTCCTGGAAGACAGAGTAAGCTAATTGAGTTGATGAATTGGTTAACACTTCCTTTATTTCTTTTTCTTTTGTTGTAGCAGGAAGTGATGGCTTGAATCTTATTTGTAGCACATAGGCCTCCAGCATCTCTCAGGGCCTTGAACTTGACTCTGGCTTGGTTCCAGGCCTCCACTGTAGATGAGGGAGTAGATGTTTCTGCAATTTAAGCTGCTATTCCCATTAGACCACAGCATCAATACACAAAGTCAACAGAGCCCCTGTCTCAAGGGAAATGCACCTGTCTTCTTGTGTGCTGCCACAAGAAGGAATGTATCTCTCTATTCCAGAAATCATAAGGAACTACTTCATCATTTGATAGAGAATTCCACAGCCTCGGAAACTGTGACAGATGACCCCCACAGAGGTGAAACTTGGCTTGTCTGTAAATGTTTGGGGTGCATGGACACAATGCCACTGTGTTTGTCCATCAGCCTTTTTCTTGTTTTCAATTAAGTTTTGCATCACAAGAAAGTCCATCATTCCTCTGACAACAAGGGGAGATGCACAGGAAGAGGGGACTCTTCACCATCAACACACAGACCTCCTCTTTTAACAAAGCACGTGTGATTGCGTCCTGGGTGTCAGGGATTTCAGTCCTGTTTCCTGAAAACCAATCTGCAGCTGCTGTGTTCACACTGTCATGGGACCCACAGCCCAGTCATTAGAGAAAGAACTTCAGGTCCTTGGGTCAAAGGGTCCGGATCTTAAACAGAGCTTAGCTATTCCTTCATGCTTTGGCCAAGTGGAGGTGTCTTCCCCATGAGAGGTGTGTTCTCTAAAAACTAGCCCTCAGAACAGGATCACCCAATGGAGAAAGCACAGTCTTCCCAGGAAATGTTTTCAGAGTGGGAAGTGTGGCGTCCTGAGTGGGTGGCCACGCTTCTCCCTTGTCCTGTTCTTTCCCAAGAGGCACAGTAGGACTCAAGAAAAACAAGAATTTATCATGACCACTAGCACATTAAGAATGCTCTGTGTTGTTATTTTTAATATTTCAAACTTACAAAAAGAAAGCCTTGTTTTTCTTAGGAAAGATTAACAGTTAGATGTTGAGCTGATGATAGCCAAAGAGAACATTCTAAGGAGATTTCGTAGTCGATTCTCAAACACAGGACACTTCCTGTGTTTATTTGGAAAGAGTGCTAAGAGCAAAGACATTAATGTTGTCCACAGTGATAACACAAAACCATTTATTTTAAGGAGGAACCAGCACAAATGAATGGTACTATTATTTTGATCCTTTGGATGAAAAATTAGGAACCAACCATGAACAACTATAACAGCTATATAGATAATTAGCTTGAACATGTACAATTTGTAGCTAAAAAACCAAAAGCTATTAGTGAATTGAATGATGGCCCTACCCACGGACAGTTGACCAGGAAGGCCAGCTGTGGTGACTCTGTGTTAGGGCCGAGGATTGTCAGATTGATTTTAGTTTATTTTTGAGAATATTCGTTTAGCACCTAGTTATTAATCTTACATGCTTTTATAATTTAATATGTAATTAAAATATGTATAGTTGCCTGCTTATATTACATGCATTACCACTAGTAGATGTGCACAGCAACTTAAAATAAGTGTGGGATATGATCTAGATTCCCTTCAGAGACCAGAGCAAATCCACCTACGGATGTGGCTCAGTTGGAAGAGAGATGCCTAGCAAGCATGAAGCCTTGAAGCTCTGGGTTCAAGTCCTCAGCTCTGTATAAACCAGCCATGGTGATTCTCAGGAACTGAAACCTGGAAAGGAAGGTCAGAAACTCAAAGTTAAGGTCAACTGGGTAATAAGATAGAGGACCCTGTCTCAAAAATAAAATAAATGACCCAAGACTGGAGAGGATAACTTTGAAGCTAGGAAAGGAGCAGTCCCCTGGCAACAACTGCTGGCATGCTACACCCAAGAAATGTTCAACTTCCAGAACTCTCTGGGCTAACCTCTAGTGGTTCAAGATCAGGAATAATTTCTGAGATAGGCCTTGGCTAAAGTAGCAAATGGACCAGTGGGTAGACAATGAGTGGGCACTAGAAAGGGGTCTAAGGTAACAGTGCCTTCGAAGGACAGAGCTCTTAGTCCTAGTGGATGGTATGAGTGAAAACCAGCAGTCACCCTCTCTCTCCCTCCTCCTCTCCACATCTACATAACAAGACCATTTTTCTTTCATACAAACAAAAGTCATAATAGATTCTTCCCATTGTAAAATATTAGTATTCCAGTGATCACAAATGCTCTCACCTTTTAAAGACATAAAGCCTGGCTTTTTTCTTGACTTCAATGCATTCGCAGCCTCTTCATGTTATATTAATCTGTAGAAAATGCTTTACAATATTGTCCCAGCTAAGTAAATAACAGAAAGGTGTGAACTATACCCAACACAAACACACGGAAAAACACAAACTTTCTCACCAGCTTCCCTAACACCCCTCCCCCACTGCCGCTCCTATCTTCATCCCCTTGTTATTAAAAGACAGCTGTGTTAGTCTGAAGCCTACATGGGGCCAGGAGCAATAAAAGCCAGGAGTACCCCTAGGAAGCAGTAAATACATTCCCACACCCCCTGCTTAGTCAGTCTTGACTCATCTTCCCTGGGGCTTCCCTTTTGTCCTTAGCAGATGACCACCCCTGGTGACCCCCTCTTTCTCTGAGTCAAAAATAAATCAGTCTTACTGAATATCTGTGAAACCTCATGGAGTAAAAATAAAGGGGGTGGGTCATGGGTCCTCTCCTCTTACCATTAAGAGACATCACTGATGTCGGAACAAGCAGGTTACAGTTGGAATGGCAGATAGAGGTGTGTGCCTGGCCAGTAGGCTGCTCTCTGTATCCTTTGCATCCTGAGAGACATGGCTAGCTACACTGCACCTGCATCTCCTTCACTCATAAGTTTAATTTGCAGCATGCACTGTATTGTGGCATTTTAAATCACACTTCCAAGAACCCACAGTCTAAAATCTTGACAACTTAAACCACATATCAACTCTTGACATTTAGACCTGTTCCACTCACAGATATAATAGCCAAGTTTCTTACACACAACAGAGCCACCTTCCTGACTCCTGACAATTACACCATCCCTAAGGTCATGCAGCCTCTCATATTTCCCTAGATATAGAGGGTTGGTCTGGTGCTGCTGCTATGCATTGGAATGCTAAATACTGGACACCAAGATCTGGGTGCCCCTGACTAGGAAATTCTCATGTATATCAACTTTTCTTGTGCAAACCTTTCTCCCTAAATTAACTGGTCAATAAAATGTCAAAGCCTGTGATTGGGCAATAGACAGAAGTCATTGGGTTTTCAGTTATCTGGCTGGGGGTCTCAGGTAGAGAGAATGGAGGAGAAGAAAGGACCAAGAGAGATGAAGAAGCCGTCCAGAGAGGAGATGGGCCATGAGCACATGGCCAGGAGAAATAGCAAATAACAAGGCACATATGGCTGGGGTGTAGGTTAGAATAGCTCACCACCTGCCCAGTCTGGGCTTACAGCTTGTAAATAAAATACCTGGATTTTATGTCTTTTATAGGGGCTAGCTAGAACCTGTAACTCCTTTTACACCTAGATGCTTTCTTCTGTGTGCGCTGAGGTCATCAGGCGCTACATCTTACCACTCCTGGATGTCTACTGCCCTCTCGGCCCCAACCCTTGTCTTGTGGTGAACTACAGGACCAGTCATATCCTGCTTTCTCTCACTATCTCTTGTCTCTCTGAACTCCTCATTCCACCCATCTTCAAGGAACTCAGCGTGGCACATCCTTGACTTCACTGACCTTCTGAAATGCTTGCAGTGCTTAGCTCTCACTGACTGAGATCAACTTGCAAACCCGGACAAGCTTCCCACCAATCTCTTCCACAAGACTGACTGCTCCGGAGAGTGGCCACAGTGGCTCACACTGGTAATCCCAGGACGTGAGAGGATGGAACAGGGTCACAAGCTCAAGGGCAGCCTCAGCTACATATAACAAGATCTCATATCAACAAAAAATAATATAATAAAATGGAAAAGCAGGGAAAAAATCACTTCTGTCATATAGAAATATGTGGGATCTCCCTCCCCTCTATCTCCACTGCCTCTTCTCTGTACTTAATCTATAAATTTCAACATATTTGTTATTTTATCCACATGCACAGATATGTTATTAAACATGTAAACACCTGTGTGTATATATGTGTATATGTGTGTGTATATGTGTGTATGTGTGATTATTATTACATATAAATATTGCTATGCAACTTGACACTTGACAGACTCTTGGTATATGAATTGGAGACCTGTCCCTAGACACCCATGAAATGATGGGGTGGTCATTTCTTTTTGTGGACATGGGCAATTTTCAACTTTGCTATAACAATCGTGTAAATATCTGTAACAACATGCACACACAAAAGGTTATTTAAAGATCACAAAACACACTGAAGATGCCACAAGAAAGATCAGCCCCAACTGTCTACCAAAATGGGGGAGGGACAATTTCAATTATTATTTAAAAATGAGTAGACAAGCTCTTATCTCTTTCTCTTGCCTCTCTCTTACTTCCCTTACCTCTCCCCGTTCCCTTCCCCCCTCTCTCCACGTGGTCATGGCTGGCCTCCACTCTTCTACTTCTCTACTCTCTCCCTCTCTCTGCCTTTCTCTGCCTCTACTATCCTCTTAACTCCCCTTCCCATGCCCTAAATAAACTCTATTTCTATACTTAAAAAAAAAAAAAAAATGAGTAGACAAATTGCCTTGCTCAAAATGTGAATTTTTCTAAAACAAAACTTAGACAGTGCCACAGTAACATTCATGTTTTTGTTCAAAATACATGTAAGCACATACTGGGCTCTAGGGACCATATTATTCAAATACAGGCATGAGTTTGTCCTACTATTCCACAGTGACAGTTTATAGATGTTTTCAGTGACAAACTTATGAATACTTGTGGGTTTTCTCTTGAAGTCTCCATTGTACAGACATCTCTTTGACAACACAGATAGTCAAAATTACAGTGTTGCAGACATACTCAACTCTTATACTACATGCTTGGTTAATAGCTGGGTTTTAATATTGAAAGTGATATTTTGGTTGCTTGCTTTCAAATTTTATTGGTTAATTGATTTTGGTTTGTTTTTATGATTGTTGTTGTTGTGCTGTTTTGAGACAAGATCTCCTCTCCATGTAGTTCAGTTGGATTCAAATTCAATATGTAGCCCAGGCTAGCCTCAAACTCCCGGTGATCTTGTCTCAGCTTTCCAGTGCTAGGATTGGATGCATACTTCAGCACATTCAGCTTATTTTGTTGTTGTTGTTGTTGTTGTTGCTGTTGTTGTTGTTTTAATTTTTTTTAGACAAAAGGCTAAGAGTAGTTCTGGATTTTGTCTCTCTTCCCGGGGTTCCCAGATGCCTCCCAGGACCCTAGCTTAGAGAGGACAGGGCAAAGTCTAGAATGGGTTGGATCCGCAGTCTGCATCTTCCCTCCAGGGCATCAGACACCCTTTTGTCTAAGAAGGTATAAATTACCAGAGAGAAGGAACAAAGTGTGGCTACTGGAGCTTTGCTCCATCCACCAAATGTCTATATGTCTATATGTTCGTCTATCTATACATACATACATTTAAGAGTTAAAAGAGCTCGGAGTTTCTCACTGGACATTCTTGCCATTCCCAGATTTAAGTTTTGTGCCCCGCCCCCTGGCCATCTCCACAGCTGCTATCAGCATGACCCCAGTCGCCAGCCATACCCCCTTTCGCTGCCTAGCTCGGTTAACCTTATGATGGTGTCAAATTTGGCTTTTGACACCCAGAGTAATATAGTCCCCAGACCTTGGGTCTCGCCTGAAATGCCAGAAGTGCTACAGCTCTTAAAAAAGGGAATAAAGAGGTTTGGGAAGCACAAGTGTCCCGGGTCCTGGGTCCTGCAGCGGCGGCAGTGGAGCCGTGATGGCAGTGCCTGCTTTCTGAAGTGAGCCGCTCTGAGCAATGGGAGCCTGGCCATACAGATGGGCTCACACGTCCAATTGTGAGTGCTTGCAATGGAGAGAGCCCTCCTCCAAGTGTTACAGCTCAGTCTCAGAGGATCCTTGGTGAAATAACTTGTGTGGACAGGGACTATATGAACCTTGGGGATTGGGGTGGGATTTAGAGAATGAATGCATTCTATTGGCTGAGGCTAAGGTGCTGGTGATGCTCTATTTGCTGTGCTACACCTGGTTGGGGTCTTTTGTTAACAAGCTCCTAGGCAGGCATGGAAACTGGGAGGGAGTTAGCCCCACCCCTTCCCATCTCAAGTTTGAGATTTCTTGGGGTTGAGCATGCTCCACCTCACCAGTTCTATGTCAATCCCTCTGGTGGCCCAGTTCACATGCCCCACAAATTAGCCCAGGCTAGCCTTGCATTCCTGATCCTCCTGCCTCAACTTCCTATGGGCTGGGTTTAAGGTATCTGTCACCACGTCTGGTTGTTTTAAGTTTTTAAAGCATTTCACAACAACCGCCTCAAGGTACAGCTTCAATAACTTTTGGAGAGAGAGGCATACATGGTTCATAAGAAGAGAGTTGAGATTGTCTTCTGGTATTTCCACACGCACAAGGTAAATCTCAAGGTTTCTAATCTTATGTCTTCCCCCTCAAACAAGCCAAGCCTCCTTTAGGAAAGAGAAGATCTCAAACAAATCAAAACATCAGAACTAAATTATAAATCAGTTGCTTAGCTGGGCACTGGTGTCCACTGAGCTGTTTCCTGGCACCAATCATGTGGCCCATGTTGAGGGTTCTAGACTCTCTTCCCTGCGATTACCCTGAGTAACTATGTTCCAGGAAGCAGGTCTGCTCAAGCATGTGCCACAGGACAAGTGCAAATAAATCTATGCAATGGCCTGTCTTCTAACCCTACCCAACACCAGGACCCTATCAATAAAGAAACCAAATTGGTAACAAACTCCTAAGTTCAAAGAAAATTCCAAAGATGTTGGTCTTGGTATTTGATCATACGCTGAGGAAAGGTGGGGGTGGGAGCACAGCAAAAAAAATGACCATCTGTTACTTATTTAAGCCATCCTTAGACAAGAATATATGGCTTTTTAGGAGGAAAATATTGTTCTTTCCAGAGGAATAGGAATGTGATATAAACATTGAGATGAGATAAAGCTGTTTATATCAAAGAGGGAATCGGATTATAACACTGAAAAATAGCATACATGTCCTGTTATTGCAGGCGTAAGTAAAACAGTGTTTGAAAGACACATTGCTGTGCTGCTATTCTTGAAGTTCTAGGCTCTATATATAAGTGATGGCATCTTCCAACACAAGACTAACCAAGTGCAGGTATGTCCCTAGCTACATAATTTAAGGAGAGGAAAAAAAAAACAACAGTCATTTGTCTTGTAGACAAAGAATATTCCTTCTGTTAAAACCTGAAGAATCCAGAAACCCTTTTATTTGCAGTAACCAAAACTCATAAACAAACTATGAAAGACTTGAGCAGCAAATATGGACATAGTGGGATCAGTAGGGTAGACTGGCTCTGGAGACAACGACCCAAGTCATAATTAGTGGTGCAGAAAGGGGAAAGTTCTCATCCCTGAAGTGCTTACAACAGCTCATGAACCAAGAGTTCGCTCCCCGAGTACAGTTTCAGCAAGACTGAGGCAGCTAGGACTCACTGTGGCTACAGCAGGCACACAGTTGGCTTCCTGCATCACTCACTCAGACACACATGTAATTAGCATCCCCTGCTATCTTACCTCTAGCTCCCTGCATGACCCATGTACCCCAGAAACCACCTGGGGTCTCACCATGCAGGCATCCACTGAATGGGATGCCAACTGATTCTCAAGAACAGTTTGCTTCTCTTCCCCCTCCCTCTTTCCCTCCTTCCTTCTCTTTCTCCTTCTCGAGATCTCTCCTCTCTTTGTGTATACAACTATGTATATTCAGGTGCCCGTGTGTGTGTGTGTGTGTGTGTGTGTGTGTCCATATAGAAGCCAGAGGTCAACTTTGAGCCTCTACTTAGTCATTGAACTGGTTGGTTTTGTGTGTCAATGTGATACAAGCTAGAGTTATCTCAAAGAAAGAAGCCTCTCTTGGGGAAATGCCTCCATGAGATCCAGCTGTAAGGCATTTTCTCAATTAGTGAGCAAGGGGGGAGGGTCCAGTCCATTGTGGGTGGTGCTATCCCTGGGCTGGTAATCCTGGGTTCTATAAGAAAGCAAGATGAGCAAGACAGGGGAAGTAAGCCAGTAGGCAGCACCCTCCATGGCCTCTGCATCAACTCCTGCCTCCAACTTCCCACCCTGTGTGAGTTCCAGTCCTGACTTCCTTTGGTGATGAACAGCAATGTGGAAGTATAAGCTGAATAAACCCTTTCCTCCCCAACTTGCTTCTTGGTCATGATGTTTTATTCGGGAATAGAAACCCTGACTAAGTCATCATCTACATTATTTTTAAAGACAGAGTCTTTCACTACCCCAGAAATCCAAGACTAGGCTGGCTGGCCAACCAACTCTGGTAATGTATCTGTCTCAACCTCCTCAGTTCTGGGGGATTGCAAGACACACCATCATGCCCAGCCTTTTACTCACATTCTGTGGATCAAACTCATTATCTTCACACTTGCAAGGCAAGCACTTTACCAATGAAGCCATGTCCCCAACCCAACAACCCATCTTGCTTGGAGCTTATTGATCACTACCATTTGCAAGTCTCTGGCTTCCTATAGAGAAGCAATGGGCAGCAAGTCTGAGCCATGTACTGCTCCAAAGGCCAGCCAAAAACCAACCTGGAGTCCCTCAACCACTTGCTGACGGGAGAATCTATGCCTCAAAGTCAGAATGGCTGCTGAGTGGCCAGAGCCCCTCTGATGGTTGCCCAAAGGAAAACTCACCTCTATCTAACCAGCACCTGCCCATGAGTCTCTAGTGCTAGCTTGAACCAGTATTAGGCAAACCTGGCCTCTGGTCATTCTCCAAGGGACATCTGTAGATCGTGACCAGAGATACAAATTCCTTCATGGGCCCTTCCAATAGCTTTCTTATCAGACTTTCTTTGCAGGTCCCACAAAGTTTTTTTCTGGGTGAAAGGTGAAGCGGTAGCCTCCACAGTGGTGCCCAAGGCTCTCTGGGATAGTTTCTGCTGAGAACAACTGTTCTTCCCCTGGGTGAGCTGCTGGGGAGGCAGAGGCTATGAGTTCACAGGTGCTTTTTGTAAACCTTCAGTGAAGAAAAGTCCATTTACTCAGTCTAGAAAGACTCAAGGCACATCCCAGCCAGGTAAGGGTTGACCCAGGCAACGCCTGACCACATCAGGAAACATCTGTAGTTATCACAGCACAGAAAAGTCCTTGTGACACCTGGAAAACCCCTGGCCTGCATCAAACCCTTCAGGACTCAAGACAACTTGTCTTAGAAGGTCTTTCCAGACCCTTCCACTGATCCTCCTGCTAGTCTGGACACGGCTTTAACATACTGAGCAAGCACTGCAGGAGAGTTTCTCCTAAGGCCCCTTCACCACTCTTCCTTTCCTGTCTCCCTCTACCACTCAGCCCCTCACTCCCTTCCCATAATCTGCCTCTGTCTAGGTCTGTAGACTTGGGATAGAGGTATTTTCCTGTCACAGAGGCCTGAGAGAAGGAGAAGACCTGGGTCAAGCAGACAGAGTACTAGCCCACTCACCCCTCCCCCATCCCAGCCACTCCAAAACCCTGTCCCCGGGGATCACTTTCACTGAAGGAGACTGGCACCAGTCCTCTAGACCCAGAAAGGACACTGCTGGCCCAGGAACGGACCTTCGCCCTTACTTGCTGCCTTGTCCTTTCAGAAGTCGACTAAAAACAAACCTAAATCCATTAAGAAGTCTCAAACCTGGTGTTTGTCTGTCCTCACAGTGTTTGTCTAGAAGCTGGACACAAAGACCAGGGGATAGGTAGTGGGAGTGAAAACGGGCAAACATTGTGTAGAGAACGGGGTAAAGTTCCTCCCTTAGCCTAGGCCAAGCTGACAGGGCTTTGTGGCTATGGGCAGCAAGTGGAAGATGGTGGGCACAAGTGAACCCAGAGGGTGACAGAGAAATTACTGCAAATGTAACAACTCAAAATGGGACTGAGGAAACACAGTGGCACTAGCGTTCTTGCTTGCCCTGAGTGAAGGAGACCTGAGATCCTCTGCAGTTGGGTTTACTGTTCTGTGACCCCACTTCTGTCTGTGTGCCCTAACCCTCTGGAAATAGACTCATGATTGACTCAGTACTGGGTTCTGTCTCGGCAGAGACCCACAACCCTCCCAGAAATGCCCAGCGATCCTCTCACAGCTCAGACTGAAACCAAAGGAAGCTTGGAGAATGAAGATGCCAATTGACCTGCTGGAGCCAAACCTCAGGACAGAGCTTTGCCTTCTTAAGAGTAGTTCCTGTAGCCTTAACTCTAGTTAAGGACAGCCAGAGAGGAGTAAGGAATGAGTGTGTGAAGGAGGCATGATGGCTTACACTTGCAATGCCAATGCTTGAGAGAACTGCACAAACCCAAGGCCAGCCTGGGCTACAGAATGGAACCTCAGCTCAAAGGAACACAGGATTTAAGTATTGGTCTTCGGTCTTCCCTCTCCCCAGATTGCCAGTAGCTCCATCCCCTTTGCAACCTCTTTACTCTTCTCTAAAAGCAGCATGACATCATGGGGCTGGCAAGATGGCTCAGCAGGCAGATGCACTTACCACTATGCCTAGCAACCTGAGTTGGATCCCCAGGCCCCACATGGTAGAAGGAGAGAGGTGACACCTTTGGCTCTTCTCTGATCTCCACATGCCCAAGATAAAACATCTCCCCCAACACACACACAGACACACACACACACACAGTATGTATATAATTTTGAGAGAAAAAAATAATATGGCATTATGAAAGTCTGCACATCTCCCCGGCAAATTCCAACACAGAGCACCGGCCTCTGAGGACCTGGGAGTGGAAGCGCCACATTACATTGTGGAGCACCTCACGACCTGTGCTCACGGGTAGTAGGCAAAGCAGAGTGCATTATTCTGAGGAGTCTGTTACCATTAGCAGGAGCCACTATAATTCATCTATAGTCCCTGTGTCTGGTCTGATAGTGCAGCCTCTCTTTTGCCTTCTCTCACACACACTTAACTGTACTACTCTCCATTTCTTCCCCTCTTCAGGGACAATAGCCACGACTGGAATGCTGAAGCTAGAAGGAAGCATGAAATCTGAAGTCACTAGGACCTGGTGACTTGCATGGTGTCCTGGGCTGATGCGATGGACAGAAAGGTTTATATCCCTTCTCTCCTTTCTTTCTAAGAAAGAACATGTTGAAATCTACCTTCTATTGTGACTGTAGACAGCATTAACAGGTACCATCTTGAGCAGGGTATTAGGGGGTGGGGCAGAGCATTCCTAGTGGGGTTAGTACAGTACAGCATAGCATGGTAGTAACGAAGCCCCCCATTTTGCTTCTCCCACCAGACAAGAACACAATGAGAAGGCTGAAGTCTATGAATCAGGAATGGGGCTCTTATTAGACCTGGACTCTGCTGGAATACAGCTCCTCCAAGCACGTTGATCGTGTGACTTTGGACAGAGGCTTACTGGATGCATTCATAGCTCTAGGACAGGAACCATGAGTGTTCCCTGCATTGGTCATTAAGGTGTGGTCACAGGCTAAGATGGGTACCATGGCTCTCCTGCCTGCTTTCATCATTAAGTGGAATGGGTCTCTCTTTCACTCTCCCCTTTCCTTTTTCTCTTCCCCCTTCCTTGTTCAGATGGGGTGGAGTAGGGAGAGGCCTTTGTGTAATCAGTGTTTCAGACCCAAAAGGAGATTTAAAAAAAAAAGGTCATCTTGGACCCAAGGATGGAGTTGAGAGCAGTTAAGCTTATCTAAGACAGCAGGGGTTTACAGGATGCAGGATATGAGCTTTGGCCTGGATCTCTCCCACCACCCCACAGGGTAGATAAATTAGACCAAGAGAAGAAAGAGGAGTGTGTGTCTACTGTGCCTGGATTGCACACAATTCATATTTACTTACAAAGAGGGCAGCTGAAACTTTGTGAAACTCTGGATAACAGAACTGAGTAGATGGCTCAGTAGGATGCTCGCTGTCCTATCAGGAGGACTTGAGTTCCAAGCACCAGAATCTATGTAAAGGTAGATGTGGTGGCCGGCATTTGTGATGCCAGCAGATTTCTGTTCATTAGCCATCACTCAGTCTGCCGTATGTTGTTATAACAGGAAAACAACAACAGAATGTGTGTGTGTGTGTGTGTGTGTGTGTGTGTGTGTCTGTGTGTGTGCGTGTGTGCGTATTTGTATGTGTGCATGCATGCGTCTGTATGCGTGTGTGTTTATGTGTATGTCTGTGTGTGTTTCTGTGTGTGTCTGCATGTGTCTCTGTGTGTGTGTGTATTTGTGTGTGTCTATATGTGTGTGTATCTGTGTACATCTGTGTGTGTGTGTGTGTCTGTGCATGTGCATCTCTGTGTGTCTGTACATATGCATCTGTGTCTGTGTGTCTGTGTGTGTGTGGGTATTTGTATGTGTATGTGTCTATGTGTGTGTATCTGTGTACATCTGTGTGCGTCTGTGTGTGTGCATGTCTGTGTGTCTATGTGTCTGTGTATGTATATCTGTATGTGTATTTGTATGTATGCATGCATGCCTGTGTGTGTCTGTATGTTTGTGTGTTTGTGTGTGTGTGTGTGTGTGTGTGTGTGTGTGTGTGTGTGTGTGTTGTGTGTATGTGTGTAACTGGAGAGATTCTGTCATCTTCCCAAGACCCAGCTGTGAGGTCCCTCTGTATGCAACACCTGGGCCCCTCTCCACATCCCCAGCTCTTGAGTCAGGCCCTGTGGTCATGAATTCTTTCTTCAAACAACCATTCATAAACACAAGCATGCGTGACTAACCTGGAGACAAACTTGATGATGCAGGTCTATGTGACTTATCTCATCTACTTGTGTCAGCTTGATGCTGAAGGGGGGGATTTTACTGTCAGTTCACAGGACAAAGAATTTAGAGTAGTGAGCACTTATACATGGGTGGCCCCATAAAGTCTCTGACCACAACACCTTTCCAGCCACAATCAGTTCCTCCAAACCTGTCAGCCAAATTCTCAGATTAAAAAAAGATAGCATCATCGGAGAAACTGCAGCCATGACGGTCCATACTGATTCCAGGTGCCTCACCATCTATGGGAATCGTAAGTACAGTGCAAAATATCTGAAATATTCTGAAATGTGTTACACGGAGGGGGGAGACAAATTACTGCTGTCAATTCTCAAATTACTCAAATATGCATCCATCCATTTATTTCTTCAACTATTCAAAACAAAGATACATGGGAAAATATCTGGATTTGGGGATCAGAGAAACGACTGTCAGAATTTGAATGTTTCCATTTATATCTCTGTGTGTGTGTGTGTGTGTGTGTGTGTGTGTGTGTGTGTGTGTGTGTACATGTGCATGCACGTGTGTATGTGTTTTATTAGGGATCAAACCCACAGCATAGGCATGCTAAACGAGTACTCTACAACTCATCTACATGCCTAGCCACATTTCAGTATCTTGGTCTTTTAAAAAAGCTACATAGCAATCCAACCTTCCTTATCATTCCTTTTTTAAAAAATTGGAGAAATAAAACCAACCTCCTGGGTTGTTAATATTCAACAAGATGATCTGTGTATGTGCCTAGAGCAATACAGCCACCAAACAGTGCAAATTCTTGTGTGTTTCCAGTGTGATGGTATCATCTAGCCAAGCCTCTGCAGACCAAGGTAAGATGGGAAGGAACAGGTGGTGTTGGCCTTAGCGTACAACACTTGTGTTCTTCATGTATGAAGCTCTCTTATAAACTTGCTAAATCCATATACAACCTCTGTGTGTTTTCCTAATTTCTTCAGCCTCCTTTTTGGTTCCGCACTTCATGGGTCCTGAGAAACATCCTCAGCAGAATTAGGAACTGAAACCTTTCTCTCTGTTACACAAGGTTTGAAGTTCAGTTTCCCAGAGGAAGAGTTCTAGCTGCAGGGGAACACCCTGTGGCAGTCAACCAAGAAGTTGAGCCCTTTGCTGGATTCTTTATTTTGCAGAGCTAAAACTACAACACTATTTAGCTCCGCCTTTCTCTTTGTCAAGAAGCACTAATGTTCAGAAGTTAGGGGACCCCTGGTGGTGGCAGAACTACTTAAGGAGCTAGCCCCTCTCCCCATCACTCAGCTACAGTCACATGGATACCCGCAAGACTTCCCCACACTTCAAAGGGATAGTCCTTGTATCGACCGACCCTATCAGGTATTCCATGACAATAGTTCAGTGATTTCCTGCTGACATATGATAGGCCCAGATTATAGTCAAGGAGTGCAATATAAATTGACAGCCAACACCATTGAGAAGCAAAGGGCAACTTTTAGAACTGGAGTCTAGTCAGTACATGCCCAGGCAGGAGCCATGAGGTGACAGATCTCATCCAGTGACTTCTAACGTGTCTGGGTGACTGGCGTTTCCCATGACCACGTAGCTCGGGGATTGAATACTGAAGCATCAAAGGCTTTGCCTCACATCCCTCCGAAATCTGAAATTCAATATGTTCTTTTATGAAAATGACTCAAGTATATGGTTTAAAATAAATTCAAGAATTCAGCACATTAGTCAGGGCTCTCCATCAAAACAAAATGAACCGGATATATCGCTCTAAAATTAGAGAGAGGGAGGGAGAGAGAGAAAGTACCTGGAAAGTCAGGTAAAAATGGCATGTCAGTCTTGAAGCCAAATCCTTGAAGGGCATGCAGCAGGCTGCAAACCTAGGCATAGTGCCTATGTCCCAAGTTTAAAATTCAATCCCTGCTTCTCTGGGAACTTGTGGTATTTGTTCCAATCCTCAACAGCTTGGGTGAGACCCATGTCGTGAAGAGTTGCCTGCTTTAGAAGGACACCTGATCTCACAGTGTCTTCTTAGCAACATGCAGACTAGTGTGTGAGCAGTGTCTGGATACTGAGACCCAGCCAAATTGATGCAAAAACTCAGTACCAAGAGACAGAAGAGGGAAAAGGAGTCACACCCCACCTCAGACATCCTCCCTCTCTTCCCACAGTAAAACACCATCTGCTCAGGGTTCTGTCTAAGACTGCAAAAGGCATTGGGCTTTCTCTATCTCTGGCAATCTTTCCTCCATGCCAGGCCCCACGTTTCTTGCTTTCCTAGCATATCTTATATAAGCCTTTTTTGCAGCTGTGGTGGCTTGAAGGATAATGTCCCCCACAGGTTCATATATTTGAATATCTGCTCCCCAGGTGGTGGAGCTGTCTAGGAAGGATTAGGAGGTGTGGCCTTGCTAAAGGAAGTGTGTCACTAAAGACAGGCTTTGAGGTTTCAAAGCTACCAGGAGCCATTCCCAATGTGCTCCGTTTCCTGCTGGCAGTTCAAGATGTAAGCCCTGAGCTTTCTGTTCCTGCTCCCATTCCTGCTAAATAAGTCTCCCTGCCCTGCTGTGACTGACTGGTGTCTCTCTGGAACAGTAATCCCAAATAAATTCCGTATCCTATTAATTCCCTTGGCTGTGGTGTTTTATTCAACAATGGGAAAGGACCTAATATAGCAGTTGGTCAGTGGGCCCCATGACCATTGTCCATATAAGACAGGACAATGCAGTTTCAGTGATGAGAAGAAGCTTCTGCTGAAGAAATCAAGGTGGAGATTATTATCCTCTTGCAGGAAAAAAAAAAAAAAACTTTGTGCCTCACTGATAAGTGGATATTAGCCCAAAAGCTCGGAATACCCAAGATACAATTCACAGACCACATGAAAAGAAGGAAGACCAAAGTGTGAATGCTTCATTCCTTCTTAGAAGGGGGAAACAAAATACTCACAGGAGGAAATACAGAAACAAAGTGTGGAGCAGAGACTGAAGGAAAAGCCATCCAGAGACTGCTCCACCTGGGGATCTATCCCATATACAGACACCAAACCCAGACACTATTGAGGATGCCAAGAAGTGCTTGCTGACAGGAGCCTGATATAGTTGTCTCCTGAGAGGCTCTACCAGAGCCTGACAAATACAGAGGTGGATGCTCACAGCCAATCATTGGACTGAGCACAGGGTCCCCAATGGAGGAGTTAAAGGACTGAAGGAACTGAAGGGGTTTGCAACCCCATAGGAAGATCATTATCAACCAACCAGACCCTGAAAGCTCCGAGGGACTAAACCACCAACTAGGGAGTACACATGGAGGGGCCCATGGCTCCAGCCGCATGTATAGCAGAGGATGGCCTTGTCGGGCATCAATGGGAGGAGAGGCCCTTGGTTCTGTGAAGGCTCCATGGATGCCACAGTGTAGGGGAATGCCAGGGCAGGGAGATGGGTGTGGGTGGGTGGGGAAGCATCCTCACAGAAGCAGGGGCAGGGAGGATGGGATAGGGGGTTTCCAGAGGGGAAACCAGGAAAGGGGGATAACATTTGAAATTTAAATAAAGAAAATATCCAATAAAAGAAAAAAAGAGAAAAAATACTTTGTGCTATTTTTATGGAGACATTGTGGACAGGAATGACTTCAGCAAAGATCAGCAGAGGCACAGTAACAAATACCACTTAATACCAGCATTCCAGGACCTTTGAGTGACATCAGGGGGAGCAGGTCTTGACTAAGCTTTGTTTGCCACCTCACACACATTACCACCATATTCATCCTCTTAAATTATTCATTGTCCTGTGTTCCCAGCTAAGCTATTTTACAATGTAATAATAATAAAAATAATAATAACCATCTCCCCAGTGGTAACCTATGAGGCCAAAAGGTGAGTTGTCTGTTTCAGCCAGAGAACCACATTACCTCACTGAAAGATGGCGTTCGAGTGCTGACACTGCTGCTAAAACCAACCACAAGGAAGGAACGAGACAAACCAGTTACCAGCCTCCTTGAAAGCACATATTTCTACAATAATTACAAAACTGTCTGTGTTTGCATAAGAAACAACACTGACTGATTGAGGGAGAGCAAGGAAGCCATGTCCTGCCCCAGATCAGGGTCTTCAGGGGAGAGATACTGAGAGCTCACAAACACAGGAAGATATAATTGCATATTAAGCCAATTCAAAGGTCCATCATTCTAACCTGCTGAATAAAACATACCCTAATTCAAATGACCCCCCTCCCTGGGAAGTAAAAATGGTGTCAGGGAGCCATTAAGATGGGGGGAGGGCACAGTGGGAGAGGCTCATGTGACTACATATGGGCACCAGACAGGAGTTGGTCTTCAGAACAAAAACAAAATAAACAAAAGCCCTCACCCTCAAATGAAGCCAGATGAATGCACCTGCTGAGAGGCCCAAGCATTTCAGTCAGAAGTAGCTGGTGACAAGTGATTGGGGGAACAGCAGGGAGGAGGTGGGGGAGGGCCAGCTAGAGCTGGTCCCTGTCTCTCCTCTATAAGCCTCACATGTGGGATGTTTGAGGAAGCCAGTGGAGGATTTACAGGGACCTTGAGTTTCCACTGCAGGGGAATAGTGCTACCTCAGCAGACTGGCCTGACCTCTCCGATTTATCACACACATGTCTCCCACATTGTTCCCACTACCAGCCGCCCTGCCCAAGCACAGATGGACGTGCATGACATTTGCCCTGTGCAAGAATCAAGTGGGCAGAAATACCGTGATAGCTGGAAGGCAGGGAGAAGAGCCATATTAGACTACATTAAATGACTAATTTCTGACGTGGGTTAAGGGTCAAAAATAGAGCTGGAGAGATGGCTCAGTGGTTAAGAGCACTGACTGCTCTCCCAGAGGTCCTGAGTTCAATTCCCAGCAACCACATGGTGGCTCACAACTACCTGTAATGGGATCTGATACCCTCCTCTGGTGTGTCTGAAGACAGCAACAGTGTACTCACATACATGAAATAAATAAATAAATCTTTTTTTTAAAAAAAAATAGAGTAGATACAGAGAAGTTATCAAAAAGCTTTGGAGAAGCTGGTCCCACAGCCACTTAACAAAGGTTAATGGTACTTGGCATTCCCTTGGATTTGCAGATTCCCAAGACACTCTCAGTGGCCCTCTCATCCACTCCAGGAAGATCTCCTGGGCTGGCTCAGCTCCCTGTGGGCTGCAGGTCAGTACAGGGTTGACTGCATTTAAATCAGAGGCTCAATCACCCCAGGATGAGATGGTAGACACAGGGTTTCCCACATTTGGGGATCAGCTCCTACAGCAGAGGACTGAGTCGTCTCATGAGTCTAGCATATTCTCTCTGGAAGGGAACATGCCCTTGGGCTTTGGGGCTGTCTGTGCTCAGAAGTCGACATGGAAGAGATCCTACCTGCTCCTAGATTTGTGTAAACACCCACACCATGAGGAAGCTGCAAGTGTGGTCATAGGGACAGAGGGGAAGGAGCGAGACAAACTCCGGCCTGACACCAGCTCCTGTAGTGTGCTGTAGCATTTTGGCTTTCCCACGGTTGAAGGCTGTTACCCTACAGTGTGCTTCTCAGGCGTCAGTTAATTTCTGGGTTTAATTTGTGAGTTTGGATATGGATATGATTTTCTTTCTGTCACTGGGCAAGCAAATTAAGTCTCAAAGAAAGGCTTGTTATCACTGAGACTCAAAAAGAATCTGTTTATCAACCCGCAGTGCAAGGGAAACCCTAGAAATAACCCAGTGTTTGGAGTCTTGCCACGGGGCTTGAGGATTTCTTTTCGCTGAATGTGGGGTTTCTCATCTTCTCAGAAGAGGCCATGTTCTCTAAACAATCCCTCACACTGCCTCTCACAGCTGATGCCCTACCTTGTTAAAATGCAACCCGCCCAGACACAGGCTAAAGACATACAGAATGGAATACTATAAGAGCTAGAACAATACCCTTAGATAATTAACACAGTGCAGAGCAATGTGCTCTCCAGTAGTCCCTCTCTGGCTAAAAAGTCCTTGGAATAAAAACACGAAACAGAAGCTACTGCGGATTCATAGTGTCAGGGCCCCACCCTCTGTCTCTTTGTGAAGTTTAGGGTTTCTGGTTAAATGAACCAGAGAGATGGGTGGATTCAAATTTTCCTGGGAATAAAATAGAACTTCATTCCCACCCCAGGAAAATGTGGCTTTCCCAGATGGAACTTATTGTACAAAACTGCATAGGAAAGTAAGAGAAACTTCTCATGAATACAATTTAGCGTTTACAAAGTGTATTTATTATACAGACTTTCTCTCTCCTACAGAATATTTCCACTGTGGTCCTGGAGAAGGAGCAAGATCAGTCCTTATTAAGTGAGGCGACTGGGTGCAGACTTCTACATCAGCCAGCCAGAGTTCCAGAGCTCTATGTGAGAGGAGCAGCCCCCACCCAGCACACAACTGTGAACCTGGTGAACTCCATGGCTGGCACCTCCAGTTCCTGCTCTTGACCTTGTTCTTTTACCTCCTACTGTTCAAGGTCCCCATCCTGAGAATCCCACACAAGCTCACAGCTCCTGCCCGGCTGGAGCAGCATAGCAGTAACCCACAGGTGAGCAAGGGGTGGTTTTATTGCTGTTTTGTTTTTAATTATGGAGTGAATGGTTTTCTCTCTGCTATTGGGAAAGTTCCAGTTTAAAACTGGAGTGCCCCTTTCCCCCAAGCTTAGCCTGTAGTTTGATGCTATTGAGAAATGTTGGAACATAAGAGAGGGGGCCTAGTGGAAGGTCCTAGGTGCCCTTCAAGAGTCTAAAGTCTCTCAGACTCTTTCGTTTCTGGCTAGCAGGTGAGCAGTTTTGCCCTACTGTGTATACCTGCCTATCACCTGACTGGGCACAGGATGGCTGCAGGTCAGCATGTGGGTGGCTGCAATGGATCAGAGGTTCAGTACCTGAAGGACAAGCTGGCAGTCAAGGAGTTCCCCGTATTTGTGAATTAGCTCCTGCCTCTCTGATGGATATCTGAAATCTTGCCCAAGATGAAAACACATGGACTGAAGTCTCTAAATCTGTAAGTCAAAGAAATTCTTTCTCTTGATAGTTTCTCGATTATCTTGGTTATATGTTAAAAGTAACACGTTGACTAACAAAGTGAGAGTACAACTTAACCCAATACTAGATTACATAAGCTGTTACCCAGTCTTCTTATAGGAATATTGATCCAACCGGAGACAGCTCTGCAATGTCTTTCTCTAAGGGAACTTCTGAACTCACATCTACTCTTTAAAAAGATGCCAAAAATACATTTTATCTCTTGCTATATGTACAAAGAGATATAGTTAGAGAGGCCGATAGAAGAATGGGTGGGTAGGTGGATGTAATAGTTGGGTAGTGGGGTGCGTGGATGGATGGATAGATGGATGGATGGATGAATGGATGGATGGATGAATGGATGGATGGATGGATGGGTGCATGAACGGGTAGATTGATAGTTTGGTGAGTAGATGGATGGATAGCTGGGTAGGTGGGTGGGTGGGCGGGTGGATGGTTGGATGAATGGATACATAATGCGTGGATGGATGGTTTGATTAACAGATGACTAGATGAATGGATGGATATGTGGGTGGGTGATGGATGGATGGAAGGATGGACAGATGGATGGATCGATAGTTGGGTAGGTGGGTGGGAGGGCAGGTGAATAGTTGGTTGGTTGGATGGATGGATGGATGGATGATGCTCCTGCATGTTCACTGAACTGAATGGAAAAAGTGGGACTATTCATGAAGTTCAATGGAGAGGTTGATATTTTATAGCTATTTTAAATTTCATGTCATTTTCTTCATTCACTTAAAAAATACCCTCCAGACAGTACATGAAGGAGGAAGCATGACAAGTAAGAAAACATGGCCAAGCTTTGAAGATATTGTCAGTGTAAGCTGGTCTAGCAGACACTAAGAATGGCAGCCACATCTGTCCAGTGTGATCTACTTCACTTGATGGTTGTACACATCCACGAAGATGCTTTTGTGTTCCTGTTAAATGTGTGAACTTCTAGACACTGAGCCCAGCATTGTCTCAGTCCCAATCCCAGTCTTGTTTCCCAAGTCTCAACATCTGTAAATATTCCAAACTCATGTGTCCAATCATTGCTCCACAAACTAATCAATACCTAAGTGGGCTCGCATGTAGTTCCAGCTTCAAACAAACGGGCACTGACAGTATTTTAAGTGATGATACCTCAGTATCTTTCCCAATTTCCTGGGCACCTATCTTCTCTCCTACTGCAGACATTGGCAGGCTCTCCTTGCCTGCTTCAGGGTCCCTGATTTTGAAAGGCAAGGCTATTCTTAGACTCTCCAATCCTCTGCTCCTCAAAGGTCATAGTGTCCTTCGTGAAAGTCTCTGACTCCTTTTCCTGGCATTATAGATTCTGAAGGGAAGCAAGCCACTAGGAAGGCAGAGAACACAGATGAGTCTGTCAGTGAGTCAGCTCCCCCACTCACCAATCAGGGGTCACTTATGTCACCACATGGCCACGGGAAGGAAGTCAAATGATATTTTCCACATAATTAGCAAAATCTGTTCCACGGTGGCCTACTGCCCACTCCCAGATATCTAGGAAATTCGGCTTTTAAGAATTTCATCATCTCACCAGCTGCTGCACAATGATGAGCAATTGCTACTGTGATCAGCGAATGCAGAAGCACAAGGTAACAGGAATGCACATATCTGGAGAACCTAGGCCAGCATGCTGGTGGAAACATGGGCAAAAAAGAAATGCAACCCAGTACTCTACAGCTTACGGGATGGAATTTGGCCAAGGAAGTAGAGGTTTGACTGTATGAGTAGGACAGTCTGGGTAGGAGACAGATAGTACATACATACAACATACATACATACATACATACATACATACATACATACATACATACATACATGTATGTTGTGGATGGCCCTGATGCCACCTGTATTTTGATGTTAATTCTGCTTTCCTAAGAGGGGTTGTCTAGAACAAGGAATGAGTCCGGTACTCAGGTGACTTATTGTGAACCTTTCCCCAGTGAATAAAGGGACCAATCACTGGGTGAGTAGGTAGGACTTCTGGGTTGGACAGAGGACGAGAGGAAGCAGGGGAGAGTTAGGGGCTTTTGGAACAGGGATAGCGAAAGGGCAGGATGTAGCTGCTAGTGTATCTCGGTTTCATGGTGGATCTGCCAGGATTCACCACCTGAGGAATTAGATTTAATATGGTTTACAAGATTAGGATTCTAGTTGTTGCACCCAGAGATTGAGTTACCATTGTTTCTGAACTAAGTTTTTGTGGTGTTTTCCTTCTCACGGTGACTTGACTGGCTTCCAGAGAAAAAGGTACAGCAACAAAGCATGGGTTTTCCTGATGTGTACCCACAAAGGCCATGGGGGCTTTGAAGCATAGGATTGGTGTGGTAGCGGCCTGCCAGTGAGAACTTAGTGAGCTGGGTGGAGAGAGCTTGGAGTCAGAGACTCTCCAGAGAGATAAGAACAGGTCGGCCAATACCTGCCAATGCATGGCTGGCCAGCCCACTGGGGCAAAGAGAACCAGGGCATAGCACAGGAACTTGCTGTTTTTTAATATTTATATACATACATACATACATACATACATACATACATACATACATACATACGTGTATGTTTTTATTTGCTTATTTTATTTTTAAACTATTTATTATTATGTGAGTGCAGGTATATGTCTGTTACAGTGCATGTATGGAGGTCAGAGGGTAGCTTTCGAGAGTTAGTTCTCTCTTTCCACCATGGTTTCCAAGGATTGGACTCAAGTCAACTGCTTTTACCTGCTCAGCCATCTTACCAGCCAGTTTAAACTTACTAAAATGATATAACTCAGGCTGGAGCCACAAGGTATCAAGGGTGCTCTAGGCCCAGGCCAGCAATGATGGCACATTAGTTCTTTCAGTTCTTGCTGCGACAGAATATCTCAGAGAAACCATTTTAAAGGAAGAAGAATTTAACTTGGCTCCAGGATTCAGAGGTTACAATCCATGGTCCACTGGCAACATAGTTTCTGGGCTTATGGTGAGCAGAGCATCATGATAGAGGAAAGCTGCTTGCCTTGTAGCATTGTGGAACAGTGAGAAAAGTAGACTAGAAAGAGCCAAGGACAATATAAACCCTTCAAAGGCATGCTCCCAGTACCTCCAACCAGGCCCCACTGCCTAGCTCCCACTTACCTCCAAACGATGCAAGTCATCACTGGGCTAATCAGTGATGAGGTCAGAATTTTGTGACCTGTCCTACTTAGAGTTACAACTGCTGTGATGAAACACCAATTGCAACTTGAACCCAAAGCAACTTGAGAGGAAAGTGTTTATTTGGCTTACACTTCACATTGTAGTCCCTTACTAAAGGAAGTCAGGACAGGAACTCAAATAGGATAGGAACTTGGATACAGGAGCTGATGCACAGGCCATGAAGGGGTGGCTGCTTACTGGTTGGTTCCTTGTGGCTTGCTCAGCCTGCTTTCTCATAGAACCCAGAACCACCAGCCCAGGGTTGGCTCCACCCACAATGAGCAGTGCTATCTCCCATTAATCACTAATTAAGAAAATGCCTTACAACTGAATTTCATGGAGGCATTTTCTCCTTTAAGTTTCCCTCCTTTCAGAAAATTCTAGCTGTGTCCAGTTGACATAAAGCCAGCCAGGACATAATTCAACCACCTCTTAGCAAGTTTCCAACACATGAGCCTTTAGGTGGAAATTTCATTTATAAATGCTAACAGAAGGCATACATCTGCTAACAGCAATCATCCAGGAGAGGAGAGAGAAAAAGCAAGAGAGAGAGAGAGAGAGAGATCAAGCACAGGTCTGGTAGAATTCAGAAGCACAGGTCCTCAAAACTGGGAAGTTTTAGCCAGCAGCAGTGGGAGAAATGTCTTCTTTCCCAGCATGCCTCTGGGTGATGTTTATATGTGTTTCTTCTCTTGTTATAGAAATTTCCCTGCTTGGTACTCTCAAACAGCTCGTGGTCATCATAATTCATGGTGGTAATATTCATAAGATGTACAGAATAGGAGCAGAGCTAAGGAAAGACAGAAAGATGGAAAAGCAAATGCATCCTAATATGAGATAGTGACTCTGGATGTGTGCTTTTCTTCTTGTTGCTATAGCAAGTTGCTGAATCTGCGGTGCTTTGCAATTGCACAGCCTTTCATGTGGGCCTGGAGATAAGAAGTCTAAAGCCAGTTTCAGGGGACCATGCCCAGGGAGGCCGAAGTGTTGAGGAGAGACTGCTTTCTGGCCTTCCATGTGCAGTAACTCCTATACGGTTCTGGGATTGTGACCCTTTCTCCCATTTTTTGATGTGTGTCACTCCAATACCTGTCCTGTTGTCACCTTGTCTTATTATTGTCTGTGTCCAGTCTTCATCTCCTCTGCCTCATTAGGACACTGAAGCTCCTTTTATGAATGGTGCTACAAACCTATAATCCTGTCACTCCAGGAGGTTCACAAGTGCCAGGCCAGCCTAAATGAGGGAGGGGCTCATGGCTACCAAGAGATTCTGGGAACTGGGGAGTCACTGCCTTCATTTATGTACACATCTATTGGTGAACCCATCAAAGTCTGATACATAGTTACAAGCCTATGGTCACGCAGATCACCCTGGTTAAACTTTGGTGATCACAGCACAAAACAAACTGTGCAAAAGAAACTTGTAAGTATGAGGGGAAGTTAATGGAGGTGGGAGGGAGAGTAATTAGAATATGTCATACCATGAACAAAACAATACAAAACTCCTTCCCATTGTATAATGTAACCATCTCAGATTCCAGGAGCTACATACAGTCTAGGTGTCTTTGGAAACCATTATGCATTCAGCCACATAAGACAAAGACTAGGAACTAATTTTTTTGTGCCTCTATTTTTTTGTGAATTTGAAATTGCTTTAAAATAAATGTTTTTGAATAATATAGTACAGGATTATTCTGACAAGAGGCACGAACCTCCCTCTGTCCAGCTCCATCTGTCCCTTCCTCCCTCTGTCCAGCCCCGTCTGTCCCCTCCGTCTGTCCCCTCCATCCCACCAAGAACAAGCACAGGATCTCACACTCCAGCTACATCTCAACTCGGATGTGCCTGTGCCCGTGCCTGTGCCCGTGCCTGATCATGTCTTCAGGGCAAGCGCTGGATGCTGTGGTGTCTCCTCTTAGCATCTATGTCTGTGAAGCATCTTTAAGAAGCATCTCCCAAAGCAGGGTGGTGGTGGCACCCACCTTTAATCCCAGCACTTGGGAAGCAGAGGTAGGTAGATCTCTCAGTTTGATGCCAGCCTAGTCTACAATGTGAGTTCCACTATGCAGAGAAACATTGTCTCAAAAATCAAAAAAGGAGAGGAAAAAGAAGGAGAAGGAGAAGGAAGAAGAGAAAGAAAGGAAAGAAGGAAGGAAGGAAGGAAGGAAGGAAGGAAGGAAGGAAGGAAGGAAGGAAGGAAGGAAGGGAGAAAGAAACATCTCCTAGTAGTGGAATTTGTCAGTTTAAAGCTGTCCTAGTTTCAGGTGGGTTGATTTTAAATTCTCTCCTGCGCTGTGAGGTAGCAATCCCGAACAATTATCAATCTATTTGCATCTACTTTTTGGTCTCTACACATCACCACGTTTTATGCATTGTGACTTGAGTGACTTTTGATCCTTTCTCCTACACCACCTTCTCGAACACAAACTGTCTTGTCCCATGCCCACTAAACTCAGGAGTCCTGTTATCATGCACCCTGCTAAGGACTTGAAGAAGAGCCTTCCTGTAGCAGTTAAGAAGGGCAAAGACAGGACCTAGTTCCTAAGTGTGAAGGACAGTCATCCCCTTGCCAGCCCCTCCAGCACCGAGATTAGTAGGAAAGACAAGGGCAGGAATGTCCCTCTATCGACAGATTCCACAGAGCTGTCAAGAAAATGAAGGGTTTAGAAGTCCAAGCATGGCTTCTAAGGAATTGTTAGGTGATTGGAAGTCAGTAGCCCCAGGCCAGAGTCCTGGCTGAAAGAGCTCTTCAAATAGGTGTAAACAGAAACTCCGTTAGGGGCAAACAACTTCATTCCTGTTAAGGATAGTACAAACACGTAACCAAACTTTTGAAAAGGCTAAGCAAAGCAATCTTCTGAGGAAAATTAGTTGAATTAAAAAACAAATAAAAAGTAGAAGCAGGGACTTTGGCAAGTGACCACGATTTCGTTTGGGTTTGAAACTTTGAAAGATCCTGTAAGGTAAATAAACCTTGGGTAGCTAGTGTTAGCATTCTGTCTAAACTCCACCCCACAGTTGCCTGGCAACAGCCAGGTGGGCCTGGCCCACTATAATAGGGGCTGCTTGCCCCTCCCCTCTCTCTCTTGCCCCTCCCCTCTCTCTCTTGCCCCTCCCCTCTCTCTCTTGCCTCCTCCCTTGCCCCCCCCTCTCCCCACTCCCTTTCCCCCTCTCTCCTCGTGCTCATGGCCAGCTTCCTCTTCTCTACTCTCCACTTCAACATTTCTCTACTCTCTCCCTCTTTCTGCCTTTCTCTGCCTCTACTACCCTCTTAGCTCCCCTCCCATGCCCTGAATAAACTCTATTCTATACTATATCATGATATGGTTGGTCCCTAAGGGGGAAGGGATGTCTCAGCATGGGCCTACTGAGGCACACCCTTCTCCACACCTCCCTCACCACACACCCATAGAACATATATTATATATCTTTATCTTTTTATAAACACATAAGTTAGTAAATGTAATCTAATAAAAATGTTTTGGGCTCCTTCCTTTGCCGTATTACCAAAAAAGAAAGAAGTCTTGATTTTGCCGGAACCATAGGTGGGCATCGGCGCACCTCAGCACACCTCAACTCCCCCAAAGCCCATGCTTGAACTCACTGGGCTCCTCTGTGAGACGTTCATCTCTTGTTTGAATATCTGCCTCTTCCTTGTCCTGTGCATAACATTTCTTGATAGAGCTGGCTAGCCACACTCCAGACGTCTCCCCACTGGTATTTTCAGATGAACCCAGTTACTGTAAAGAAGAGACTGCCACAAATAGAAGTGCCTTGTCAGCAGAAACGGGTTTCTCTCTGAGCACATCCCACTCAGGTCTCTGTGGTCTTCGGATTGTTCTACAAAGACAAATGAAGTCCTGCTCTTCCGTCATCAGCACACCTAGATCGTATTCTAGATTTAAGGAGCATTTAGGTATCCCACAGGATATTAACCTCTTGTCCTCCTCAGCTCCCTTCTCCCCTCAGAGCAAGATCAGAGCTGGGTCGGCCGGCCTCACAGGTCAGCTTATTCCTCCCTTCTGACCTGAGTGACATTATGGCTGGAGGTGTGCTCTGGGGTGTCGGATGGTGAATCGCAGGCTGTGACAACATCCTGTCTCATCTCAGCTTCTGCCCAAGCTCACTGAGAGATGACTAGAACACCCTACCCCAACCCCACTTCCCACCCACGGTCCTCACCGATTCTCTTTCTTCTTCTCTGTTCCCTCCCCTTTTCTTTCAGTCTTTTCTTCACACACCAAAGATATTTAGATCATTTAATGTCAAACGAGCAACAGCACTGTGTGCATAGATCCTAGTGGATAGTAATGAGTTCATATTCAGTGTGTGATCTACAGGGTTTTTTGTTTGTTTTGTTTTGTTTTGTTTTGTTTTGTTTTGTTTTGTTTTGTTTTGTTTGGAAGTGAGTCTCCCCTATTCTATATAACCCAGGCTGACTTGGCAAACATGATCCCCTTGTATGGGATTACAAACAGGTATGTGCCCTATACATGGTGTCCAAATATGTTACAAAACATTATTTTCCACAAAATGTTAATATTCAACTGCAAGTGTTTCATGAGTGCCATATGTGATACAGACTGGACATGCCCATTTTTGACCATTCAAACATGGGACCTTGAGTTAAGCATGCCCCAAAACGTGTCTGGTGTCGTTCCTTCCTGAACCATGACCTTAAACTGAGCATGCTCAGGAATGTACTCTGTTAGGAAGCATGCATTCCCGTGTGCAGGCTCCTAATGGACTTTCCAGTATGAACACTCAATTTCCCAAATGAAAGCCCAAGCTTCCTTTGTTTTGGGAAGGCATAGCTTTGGAAGTCGCTCCCACATTCTCCTTACCTGCTGCAGCTGATAAATCTCTCCCCACACCTGTTTTCTAACCATGCTTCCTCACAAAGTTAGGAGCCCACTGTACAGAGAGAGGCAGATTCCTGAGTGGAGATTCTTCCCCATCTATCAGTAGACGGTCTGTTCAAACCTCAAGCCACAAGAGACACAATTGCTGAGGGTGTTCCTTGGCAAAAGCTGATAGGATCACTGCTGACCCACCACACACCACTCAAAACCCAGGGACTTAGAACTCACCACAGTCAAAGAAGTGACTTAAAATGGCTTCCTAATCAGGCATACCATGGGCTGGCTGCTTTCTTTACATCTAACAAACTATTCTGACTCAAACTGTATGGAATCTTTGATCTCCATATCCATACATTCAATATCAATTGTGCAATTGGGGAAAGATCTTGTCACACCCAGCGTTTACTGCCAACTGTTTATGCCAGACACCCTCAGAATGTTCTAATTATATGAACCCATTTTATCTGGCCACAGTCCACATGGCTACTTTCATGTTACAGATGGGGACAGGAAGAGCAGCTCAAGAAAGCAAGGAAAATTTGAACCTATGTCTATTTTGAAAAGAATTCCATAAACTTGAGTTTGAACAATTCATCATATCTTGAGTATAATAGTTTCCTTGGGTGGCCATAATGAAGTACCACAAGCCATGTGGCTTAAACAACAGGAATGTACTCTCTCCGGTTCTGAAAGCCGTAAGTCTGCATGGCTGATACCTTCAGTAGCCAGAGGGAAAACTGCCCCAGCCTTCTCTTCCAGCTGCTAGTGGTTGGCTGGCAACATCTAGCATTCCTCAGCATAGGAAATCTTCACCCAGTGTGTGTCATCATGGTCACACAGTGTTCTTTCCGTGGTCACATCTGTGTCCACATTTCCTCTTTTTGATGGGAACAAAGCAGTCATATTGAATCAGGGTCTTGCCCGACTTTAGTATGACCTCACTTTAACTAATTGCAACTTGCGCTGACCTTATTTCCAAATCAGGTCACATTCTGAGGTACTAGGAGATGGGCCTTCAGGATAGGAATCTGAGGGGACACAATTCAACTTACCACATACACTTCCTTTCTACTCCCTTTGAGGCACACACACACAGAGGCAAACCTCACCAACCAGAGTCTGACATCTTCCCTACACCACCCTGTTTCTCACAAACAAGTCTCTGTTCTCTACACCTCAGTGTGGCCTCTCCCCACACATTAAATAGAACCTACTTTCCATACCAGAACCAAATGACAAACGTCAGCCTTTGTCTCTGAAACATCTATAAGTCCTTGGTGCCTGTCTTCCTGGAAAGTACAGAAGACAGTAGGCTCTTGGTGCCAGTGACCGTAAGACAAAGCCCTCATTCCTCTCAGCTTTTGCTCCCAGCTACCAATTCATACTGGCCTTGACATTCTGTCCCACAGATAGTGTCTGTCCTGTGTGCCTTGCAAACTGCCATATGACATCATTCTTCAAGTCATCCACAGTGTCTTAAACATTTCAAACTCTCCTAGAGTCGAGTCCTGCTTCAGAAGCCACCTGCATGAAGAGGTAGTCAACCATGAACTTCCAGCGGACAGTGGAGACTTACTTAGGTCCCTTCCAAGGTAGCAGGTCACAAGGCCATGGCAGAATTCTCTTTTGTTTGAGTGGTAGCTGCCATGAAATATCTGTGGCAACTCTGAAGTCTTCACACATTAATGACACTGGGTCTCAAGCAACTGTGGGGTCTTCAGAGGTTGGTAACATTGAGTCTAAAGCCAATGCAAGCACATGAAGAAAGAGCACATGATACTGAAGGGCAGAACTCCTATAAGGTTCAACAAACCAATGGAGAGGCAAGGCAGTGTTCATTTTCTAACGGCTTGTTTGGGAACAACTCTCATCAACCATTCTACATTCAGGACCCAGTATGTCCTGAGCCTCCAGTCTGCAAGTACGTCATTGGCCTTAACGCTTCAAGGATTTATCCTCTATATAAAATCACTGTATCTACTGACTCTTTTGTTTAATACCTCACCGAGTAAAACAGTCAATGTTCTGAATGAATCTATTCATTCTGCTATAACAAAACACCTTAGACTGGGCAATCTAGAAGGTACAGCTAGTACTGTAGTCCCTAGAGGCCGGGGACTGCCACGTCTGGTTGGGATGCTCCTCAGCTATGATGCTGTTAAAGTGTCTCAGAAGGACAAAGGGGACAAAGAGGCTGCCTTGGTCCTTTATTAAAGGATCTAATGCTCTCTGAATGGTGGAAGAACACAGACATGCAAATTAAGCAATGTCATCTATTGTCAGCTTACATCTACTGTGGAATACAATAGTGATTACAAAGGCTACCAGCGGGCTGGAGAGATGGCTCAGCGGTTAAGGACATTGACTGCTCTTCCAGAGGTCCTGAGTTCGATTGCCAGAAACCACATGGTGGCTCACAACCATCTGTAATGGGATCCTATGCCTTCTTCTGATGTGTCTGAGGATAGCAACAGTATACTCACATACATTAAATAAATAAATAAATATTAAAAAAAAAAAAAAAAAGGAAGGCTACTAGCAACTGTCATGGGGCAATGAGATGGGGGGAGTATTAGAAACCATGCTCTGTTTTATTCTCTCTCTCTCTCTCTCTCTCTCTCTCTCTCTCTCTCTCTCTCTCTCTCCTACACCCGTGTGTGTGTGTGTGTGTGTGTGTGTGTGTGTGTGTGTGTGTGTGTGTGTATGCATGTTGGCAGTATATTCACCACTAAGTATAGGCTTGGGGTACACTCAGAGATAAAGTTCTGGCCTAGCATAATAAAGACCTAGCTTCAATTCCCAGAACAGAAAAAAATAAGGAAAAGATCATTGAGTCATCTATAGAAATCATGGGGAATCCAGTTGTATTTCAGAGGCAGACCAGGCTGCTCCAGCAGAAAGAGCAGTAGATACATCAGTAATTCTCTATACCATCTAACCTCTCTCAGTTGTCCATCTCTGTAGCACTTCACAGCTGAATCCCTTCACTGTACCTGCGGGTAGCCTCTGCTCCCACAGATTTGGGCTCACTGTTTGCTTCCAGTCACCCACTATCCCTAGGACTCAGGGGTCACTACTGACCTGGCTGGAGTCTGAGTCACTACAGCTAGTGGCCTTAGTGAGGTAGCATCCGAATGTCAAGTGTGATATACCCCACCCTCTGCAAACCCTGCTACTGCCCTACCCTTGCTAAGTAGGATGGTGCCAGCCCTGGGGAACTCTCAGAACCTAGAAAGTCTCTGGCAACTGGAAGCAAAACTACAGTATATTTTTGTGAATTTGGAAGTCGCTCGGTTCCTCCTTTCACTTTTAAAATTTTACTTCAAAATTCAGAAGGCAATTTCCAAGGGAAGCAACACATTCCCTTCCAAATTAATATGATGTGTGCTTCTATGGTGTACTGACAATATTACAAAAGGCTAATGTGCATGCATTTCCCTCCCAGGAAGCACAGTCTGCCAGTAAGTTCTCTGCTGCTGTAAGAAAATCCACCTGTTCAACTCCTTAAAAGGGGAAGGGTTTTTGGGGTGGCATTGCAGAGGTAACAGTCCAAGGTCATGTGGTTTCCTAGCTCCTGAGTGACCATGAGGAGCAACAGCAAAGCAGGAGGCTGCTTGCCTCCATGGCCACTAGTCATAGGCAAACTATACCCTTTCTAAGCAGGATCCCAGGGGCCTATTTGCTCCAACTAGGCCTTTTTGTCTTGATAACAGCATCAATTTATAAATCTACCAAAGGACTAACCAAGCACTGTTCAGAACCCTCAGGATCCAATCACCTCTCAGCTCCTGAGAGTCTCCAGTGAGGTTGAAGCTGCCAGTATCCAGTCCCCTCAGTGTCCAGTCCCCTCTCCAAAGCCTCACAACTTGCAACCAAGCTGGCAGCATGAGCCTTTGGGAATTTCTCTGATCAAAATTCTAATTCATGAATATGTACATTCAGTTAAGTTATATGCCAGCCTGTGTCCAGACTTCTTCGCAGAATACCAGAGTGTACATGGAGTTCTGTTTCAACAATGGTAGCACTATGCTGGCATTCAACCTGGTAATTTTAGAGTTCTCTCTCTCTCTCTCTCTCTCTCTCTCTCTCTCTCTCTCTCTCATGTGTGTGTGTGTGTGTGTGTGTGTCTGTGTCTGTGTCTGTGTTTGTGTGTGTGTATCTGTGTATCTGTGTGTCTGGTGTTATCTGTGTGTCTGTATCTATATGTGCATGTCTGTATTTGTGTGTATGTGTGTCTGTGTGTGTATCTGTGTGTCTGTCTGGTGTGTGTCTGTTTGTGTGTGTCTGTGTGTCTGTGTCAGCATGTGTGTATGTGTGTCTGTCTCTCAGTATGTATTTTTCAGTGTGTCTCTTGTTATCCTTTTCCCTTCCTTCTTACCAACTCTAGTTCCGGATTTCCCTCTCCTTTCTTCTCCCTCTTCTCTCTCATGTATTTCACATATATCCAAACTCACAGATGCATGCATCCATTCGCCACATCCACAATAAAATATAATTGGAGTAAAGCTGCTTTAATAGGAAAAATCAAATTGAAAAAGGCAAAGTTAATAACCTGAGTCATGGCTATCAGGAAGAAAAAAAACAAAACAGTGGTAGTATTTCCGCAAACGCGCCTCTTTCAGTGTCCAGAGATAATTTCTGAGTGCTTATTATTCACCTGAGCATGCAAATTTTAAATGCCTTGTTCTATTACATCCATTCTATTACACCAATTCTTTCAGCGATTTCCTTATAAAATTAGATTTGTGTGCCGCTCTCTCCTGCAAATCAGTGAAGCAGAGGACTGTGGTAATCTCTGTCGCCTTTCATGCCAGATTTAACCTTATGATGCACACATTAAATCCAGATTAACATCTTGTCTCCGAGAAACTTACACTTAGTAGATGGGCCAAAGTTTCAGTAAAATATAAATCAGTATACAGTTCATGAAGGGAAAATGAGCCAGGTAGCATGGCTGTTCTTCCTTCTAGGAAAAGAGCATTGCTCCAGCTCAGCCACTGAACTTGAGAGCCAGAGCTTCACTGTGTCCAATGAGCCAAATGGGGTTTCCAGAACTTATGGAAATGAGCAAAATAGACTTTTCCAGACGTGCAAATCACAATTTTATTAAAAAAAAAAAAAAAAAAAGTCCTTTTCAGAGTGAACCCAATAAATCTAAGCTAATTCCAGTATCTCCAAGGTCTTGTCTCTGGAGGGCACGTTAGATCTATGTCAGCATTTCTTTGAAACCTACAAGAACTGAGGCTATCATTTTATCGGGAGATTAACTCCCCTGTGGAGCCAGCCTTGTGGCAAAATGAGAATGTACTATATATTTCAGGCCAGATGGCAATCCTGAAATACACAGATGCAATTGGACGGACTTTTCATTGTTTCCTAGAGCAGAGGAAACATAGTTTCAATCAGGGAAGGTTCTGGCCAGCTTGCTCCTGTAGATGTGTGGTGGACTCCAGCAAAGCATGGGAAGCTAGATCAAGAATCAACAGGAAGAAAACAGCTGGCAGTGAAGCAACTGTGCCCACTGACAAAGCCTGGTGAAGATATGACTGAAATACCAGGGACAGAGGATGATAGGGAGTTTGTAATGCCCACTGTAATCTCTAGGTCAGTGGCAGTATCATAGTGGGTCATTGTTCCCCAGTCACAAAAGTCACTCCTCTATTGTCTGTTTCACTTGGAGACCCAAGCCGCTCTGTTCTCTATAACCCCCATTCTTTCTTTCTTAATACTAAAAAACGTAATTCTTTGACTCAAGGGCAAATGTGACTTGCAGAGATCTGTGTGTGTGTGTGTGTGTGTGCCCACGGGCACGTGTGTGTGTGTGTATATGAGCAAGTGCACATATGTGTTCAGGCACATGTGTGTGCAAATGTACATATGTGTGCGGGTGTATGTGTGTGTGTGCAGATAAAAGATGCAAGAGTGCATGATGATGAAAATGTGTGCTTGTGTGTGTGTGTATGCATGTGCACTTGTGAATGTATTTTGTGTATGTGTGCATGTGTGTGCCTGTGTGTGCCTGTGTGTGTTTATGTATGAGTGTGTGATGTGTGTGTGTGTGTGTGTGTATGTGTTTGGCTGATTAGCAGGCCCTGGGGATTCATCTACATCTACCTCTGCAGCGTTGCATTACAAGGATATACCACCATATCAAGCATTTTATGTGAGTTCCATGGATTGAAGTCAGGTCTCAAGCTTGCAAGCTTCAAGCCCAGTCTATCAACCGAGTCATCTCTGTAGCCCCATCTTATAAATTCACACTGAACTATCTCAGAGAAATAAACTAGAATGCTTGTGGCAAGCTGCTTCTGAATATGGATGGTGCAATACAGCTCTGTCCACATGAGGAATACATTTTGGTCCTAGGTACTATTAAATTTTGTTTTGATTTTTTTAAATTTATTATCATGTGCAGAGTACCGTGCTTATGAGAACACAGGCTTGGTCACGCCATGACACAGGTGTGGAGGTCAGAGGTTAACCTTAAGGCACCAGTGTTCTCCTTCCACATCACCAGATCAGGTTCTCATACTCTGTCATTTCTCCATTGATGGCTATTCCAGGCTGCAGGCCTACAAGCTTCTTAGTGAGTCTCCTGTCTCTACATCCCTCCAGACGCATGCCGTCACCCCTCTGCCCTTTAGGTATGGATTTGGGGTCTCAAACGAAGGTCACCAGGCCTATGTGGCAAGAACTTTTACTTACTAAGTCATCTTGTCAGTCCTACCATTTCTATCTTGATAGAAATCACTAATGAAAATTTTTAAAAAGACAAAGTTTTACCATGTAGCCTGGTTATCTTGAAAATTTCTACATAGACCAACCTGGCCTTGACCTCACAGAAATCTACCTGCCTCTATTTTCTAAGTGCTGGAATTAATGGTGTCTGCCACCACACCTGCAGTTAATGGGACTTTTCCACCACCACATAACAGTTCTTTTTTTTTGGGGGGGGGGGGGGTTCGAGACAGGGTTTCTCTGTGTAGCCCTGACTGTCCTAGAACTCACTCTGTAGACCAGGCTGGCCTCGAACTCAGAAATCCACCTGCCTCTGCCTCCCAAGTGCTGGGATTAAAGGCGTGCGCCACCACTGCCAGGCATAACAGTTCTTTTGATGCTGATCTGTGGCAGAGAAAATACCGATAAACACAAAGTTAGTAACCTTCATAACTATAATATTTTTACTTAGTTGGAAATATCATTAGAGAAACATCAATCATTGCTGGGTTATGGGATTTTGGGGGAATAGACCTCTCAGCTAGAAAAGTTTCACTCTAAAAATGTGTTGTGCCAAGGTAGATCCACAGAGACCAAGGACTGAGTACAGGGAAGCACCATCCACAAAGAAAGGCCCACAAACACACTTGTATGCTCTTAATGGGCTTGACGTCCTAAGATGATACACAAGAAATCATGGGCGGCACAGTGAGCCCACAGGAATGTACTGGGCTCTCTGGGTCCTTTGTCCTGAGATAGACTAGGTGAAGCTGAAAGGATTTCCAAGAAAGTTCTTCATGCTTAGAAGTTCCCTAGTATGATCAGGAAAATTAGTACTCCCCACCGTGAGTAGCAAAGGCATGCACCATGGAGTATGTGACCTAAGGAACTATGAAGCTTTGGACCCAGGAAAGATGAGCAAAGACTTCCCTGTAGGTCTTCTGCCATTTCTGCCTCAGCAAAGGGCCTCACTTATGTGACCTCACCAGGTAGACATCAGCAGACACAGTCATTCCAAATGGAGCGATTGAAGAATTATGAACAAGGTCTGGTTGTGTGAAAAGGAAAACTGCCGAAGGACTCCCCACTGGCCTGGGATCACTGACACTGTCCAGGCTAGGAGGGATCTTAAAATGCAGGCCTCAGATAGCAGGGCGAGGGTTAAAGTTCCAGTCCCTTGTCTCTGATGAGTCTGAGATGCTTTCGGAGCACTTCAGAGGGAGGCTTGTGTTTGCAAGTTTTCTTTCCTTCTACAGGAGCTTAGTGTCGTGATCCTGGCAAACGAAACATTTGCCTAAAAGCCCAATAGTATTCTTGAGCCTCAAGCAGTCTCAAGAATAATTCTCCCAGAAAAATTTAATATTCCTATAAGAGCTTCATATATAACTATAGTTAACAGAGAACGACACTGCTTAAGTAAAACGAGTCTGAAGTTGGTACATTTGCAGAATGCCAATTTTCTGTGCAGCTTAGAGAACATTCCATTTATAGCAGTGAGGAAAGACTTAAAGAACAAATATTCCTTGCACTCTTTGTTTGCTTTGGCTCTTTGAGGCAGGGTCCCTGTTGCTCAGGCAGGCCTCAAACTTGAAACATCCCCCTGTAACGGCTTCTGAAGTGCTGGGCTTACAGGCCTATACTACCACACTCTCCCTCTTTTATCTGGAGCTGAGCGTAAATCAAATTAACTTAAACTCCCAAAAGCAATTGACTTGTTTTTCCTTCTATAGGTTTCCAGAGTTACAAGGATGACCATGACCCTCGGGTTATTTCCTGGAAGTCAGTAACTTAATTAAAGAGCGCAAGGCTATTTCCAGACAGGTGATGAGAACAGCTTAAATATGAAGCAGGTACATGATGCTGTTTACGTTCAAGTCCTGCTTTAATGTCTTTAACGACTCAGGGTAGAAAAAAAGAAGAGTTGTAACCATGAGCTACAGGAAACATCAAAAGCTGCAGCAGCTGTGAGTCTTCATTCTGCCCTCCCTGCAGCAGAAAGGGGCCTGCGCTCCATCGGAGGAGGAAGAGGCGAGATAGAGGGGCCTAAGAATGACCACTCCTCGCATCTCCACTAAGGAAATTACAGATCTGTCTAAGAGACAAACGAATTTTAAAAAGTCAGTAGGAAAGTAGCAAAGCGATGCTTGAAAAGGCAACAACATATCTAATTCCTTTATGCTGGAAACACCTAGGCAATGAAAGAACAGCACAGGTTGCGCAGGAAGGATTGGGACTATTCAGTAATCCATGAAGAAAATCCATACAAAAAAGACATTTGGTCCCCAGAAAGCTCGCTCATTCCTTCCTGCAGCTGTGTGTTGCTGATCCTTACAGTACCAGTCCTTAAGAGAGCAGAGACTCTGACAGATTGAGGTGGAGAGTTTGCAGCAGCACTGGCTGCCCGTGATTCATTCACATTGTGAAACCAGCAAATATCAAAGTACAGTTTGGGTGGGAGAGACGAGAGCGGTTTTGCCAAATTCACTGTATAATTTAAGTCCCTCAGAGATGTGAGAAAGGGGAGTCGTAGAGGTAGTATGGTGGTCATGACTATCCGTGAGCACGCAAGCAGGAGGTGGACCACAATTGCTCAGGCTGCCTTAAAGTGGGCCCTACACACCACTAACATTACAGAAAGAAGTGTTCAGTTAGAGTATTGGAAGTACACTGCTTCACAGTAACAGATATGAGTTATTCAGCTAAGTGAACTAATAAACACGGATCAACCTCTGCAGTGTGCCCACCCTCTGTGCGGTGCACCTACCCTCTGTGAGATGTGCCCACCCTCTGTGCAGTGCACCCAAGTTGCACTGTTATTTAAATATGAGAAAGTGTCTATGACTACGTGTGTGTGTGTGTGTGTGTGCGCGCGTATATGTATGTGTGCGCGCGTATATGTGCAGATTTCAATGTTAGTATCCTCCTCTATTGAACTTCACCTTACTTTGTGAGACTAGGTCTCAGACTAGCTAGTCAGTGAGCTATAAAGATCCTCCTGCCTCCACTCCCAGCAAGTGCTGAGAGATATAAACAGCATGCCTGGATTGTACACGGGTTCTAGGAATCTAAACACACGTTCTCACCCCTATGCAGCAGGTGCTTTATTCAGTCTCCTAAGTCACACTTTCTATATGTCACGCATATATTTAAAGGCAGGTAACTAAATCCCAGTGTCTTTATCTACACACACGTAGCTGTAAATTTGAATATATTTAAGAATTCACATGAATGACTTGATTTTTCTGCCCCAAAAATAGAAAATTCTGTTTTTTCCCGACATTTAATAGCAGTCCAATATTCAGGCATGGAGATAACAGTATCCACAGGGTTACAGCTGGCATAAGACACAGACGCACAGGCCCACACACCATCATAGGGAAACTAACACTTGTTTTTCTTTCCTTCTCACACCTGTCAGGAATGGTGTAATTCTACTGCATGTATGCACTATTTGCTATTATTTTAAGATACAGTTTTTAAAATGTTATATGTATGTGGGTCCACATGGGTGTGAATGCACCACATGCTTGATGTTGCTTTGACTAAGGAGGCCATGAGAGGTCAGATCTCTGGAATTTGATTTACAGGTGATTGTGAGACACCCAACCAGGGTGCTGGGAACCCTGGGTTCTCTGCAAGAGCAGCAAGTGTTCGTAACTGCTAGGCCATCTCTCCACCCTTCTGTTGGATTTTTAGATTGTTCGGATCATTGTTGGAGATTCAAAACGAAATATGTTAAACACGTTTATGTTAGGAGCATTCGAAATAATAAAAGATCAAGGTTGCATCAAATGGAATAGCCAGGAACGGCTTAACAAAATTCCCTAAGTGAGCACACCAGATGACAAACTGGTTAGAAAGCAGAGCTAGCCAGTCTTCAGACACACGTGCACACACAAATACACACACATGTGCATACACACAGGATCTTTTTCTTACAACAGTGGCAATGCCTTTGCATGTGACATTATTCAAAATATGAAAAAAGAAAAATCCAAGTATTTCCCAAACCCCAACCCAGTCCTCTGGCCTCCTTACTCCCAGTTCTGGCTGTTACAAAGTCATGCAAGCAACTGCTCCTGTTACTCACAGTCACGGCTCCCTGAAATAAGAGCAGAAAAACCCAGAATTCTTGGCCCAAACATCTCAATCTATTAAAACACAGTGTGAAGAACCTTAACTTATGGCACACACATACACTAACGGCTACTGGAACTGCTTAGTCCACATGTGACTGCCTCAGAGTCCCTCCAAACTTAATGCAAATACTCACCATGCACTCAGCACACTGGACGGGGCGCTGCGTTCTGCATTAGGGACCATGCATTATTAAACAGCATCTCATTACGATGGAAATTATGACCTTGTCGCCAGCACTATAAATGTCAAGAAATCCCACTTTAAAGGAATATATTGTCTTGATTACAAAGCAAAACCTCTTCCCTTATTTTGAAAAAAAAAAAAGAAGAAGAAAAACCTGCTCTGTTTTCACTGAAATCATTTTCATTAAAAAAAAAAAAAAAAAAAGGTCTGTGATGAATAAAGGCCATTTCGTAAAACTTCTTATAACATAACCTTAAGAAGTAAAAAGAATGTTATACAACACATATGTGCACACACATATATACATGACACAACTGTGCAAACATACACGTGCACACATGCACAGAGACACACATGTACACACAAGCACACACATGCACATACACACACACAACTCAAAAAGGAATTCTGCCTCTTCTCCAGTAGTGTGAATCACTCATATAAATCATTTGACAGCATTCTAATTAGTATTAAAAACCACACTATCCAGATAAAACCTAAATAAAATTTGAATAAGGTGAAAAACAATATTCCTCAAATGTTAGCAATTGCTTATTTATTATTATATGATAGTAATATCTATGTTATTATTTCTTAATGTTTCCTTAAAGTGGGTCATTTTTTTAAAAAACCTAATTATTTACTTCAGCTCTAAGAATAATATTGTTATACTTTGTGACATTCACAAAATGTTAGCCAAATAGAATCTAGTAAAATATCTTGGGCTGTATATGGTAGCCACACAGATTTTTCCAAATATACATGAATTTTTTAAATAAAAACAAGGTCTAATGGATGAATAGAGTAGACATGCCAGAGCTCCTGAAACATTTGTATATGGTAGTTTTCATTAAAACCAGAAGCCTCTTAAATAAATCAGTATAGCTTAGTATTAGAAAAAGAAATTATTCTGCAAAGTTTGAACCTCAATAATGAGACAAATTCACTATGTCTTGGGGAGCTCTAATAAAGGGCATGATTCGGGGCTTTCAAGAGGGCTCAGTGGGTAAGGGATTTGTGCAAACCCAAGACTCTGGGTTTTTACCATCATGCAGTAGTAATGGCACTCTGTCCTTAACCTCTGTACATCCTGATTGGGGGACAGGAAGCTAAGATGGGAGAATCGCCAGAACCTTGTGGCCAGCTAACTTGGTAGACAGCAGGGAAGACACAGAGGCCCTGCAGCAGACAAGGTGAGGATGAGGATTCACACTGGCTGCTGTCCTATGGCCTCCACACACACTGTCTTAAGTGTGCTCCCATGGGGCATGCAAAGCAGCATCCACCCAGAACCCTTCCCGATGGCTCCCAAATGCTTGAGAAGAGTAAGCTGTAGCTGCTAGTGTAAAGTGTCCTTAAACACGTGATGGTCCAAGTCTGAGGAGTGCTGCGCTTATGCAGACAGCACACACAACTTATACGCACTAATCTTCCATGTCGATATCTGGTAAGAATCATTTAGAATATTTTCAGACTTCCTGTGGCCCTGCACCACACAACAAACCAATGTATTGCACTCTCTGAGGGGAAACCCAGACACTAATCATTTTAAAACTGCATCATCTTCTTAAATGTTTCCTTAGGATGTCGGTGTCTGTTTTTCCTAGTGTTGCTTTTGTTTTTATTTGGTTTTTGTTTTAATGACATGGATACCTTATGCAGCTTGGTCCTCTGGTGTCCTTGCTCTCCAACAAATAAAACATGACTGCACATTCTGAATGACTAATGTGTCATCCTGAAAATTTTAATAGCGAAACTGTAATGTAAGTTACTATGTACACACATCACACCTGTATGTTGTACTAGAAACACATTTATTAATGTAGGGCAGAAGCTTGAGTTTTTGAACTTTGCTTTAAATCACAGACTTTTCAAGCCACTAAGCTCTATTTGTTTGGTGTGTGTGTGTGTGTGTGTGTGTGTGTGTGTGTGTGTGTGTGTGTGTGTTTAAAGGGTGTATTTAATTTGCACAAACACACATTTTTGTCAATAGGATATAGGACTTTTATCTTCTCCAAGGGGTCAAGTGTTAAGTCAGAAATATCTTTCAAAGGAAATCTGATAAAAGTGATGTCAAATTCAAGCCAGTGATCTGTCCCAGAACAAAGTATCCTATTTTCTGTCTTCAAAGGTTTCTAACAAGTGGGTATTAAACTTCATCTTAATGTTTAACACACAAATTTATTTTTCGAACTGCTGCTTTGAAAGCGAGGGCTGTGAATTCTGTGCCTTGGGTGAGTTCCTTTCATGAGTCCCTGCCAGCCAACGCTAAAGCAGCAGTAACTCCCAGTAGGATTTCATCTGGGCAAGTGGCAAGACTAAATGCCTAAAGTGATCCCACTGTGCGCAGAGCTCCAGGCTAATTTGTCAGATCTGCATTTCGTTTGTTTTCCTCGTGTGCTCTGCCGTGGTTTATTGATAAGCTGGTTTTTGTCGCCTTGGCTGGAAGGAGCTGTGCATTGATCTTGTTTGTGTCTCTGACTTCCTAGCAATTAGTGAATCGGTGACAGGAAGGGTAAATGCAGGGACAGGCTCATGTGCTCTAAGTTGCCCACTCATGTGGCTCGGGGCTGCTGTGTTTTCGAAGGTGTGTATATATACATGTAATTCTATCTTCTTAAGATGTCGACCTGCTTCAGAATGTTATAAAAGAGTTGGCGACAACTTTGTGTTTACTTCATTTCTGTTGATTATTTTCAGGAAACTGACCTGAAAAGACACGAAACATCTGGACCAACCAACCCTTTTTATGAAGGTAGTGTTGAAAGCACAGAAGGAAACCTCTGACTCTCTACCTCTCACTTGCAAAATCAAAGCTGAAGCCTTCTTTGAAGGTCAGGGAATGTGGTGCTGAGAGGCGTGCTAGCTTCAGAAGATCCATCAGCTCTCATTTTCCCTGTGGCACATGCTCCCTTGGGAGGGTGCTAGTGGTCCACATGTCCTGAGAATGCTGATCACTCCGCCTTCACCAGATTCTCCTGACAAAGCCATCAGCCTGCAGCTGAGTTCTGAGAAGCTTGAGGCCAACAGCACCACAGTAGACACTTGTGGCAAAGAGATGGGGACCAAGTCCACGTGTCCCCAGGGCCAATGGAGGGATACTACCCCCCTTGAACTGTATGGAGGAAGGGGGAAAGCCTGAGACATCTCAGATGTCAATTAAATCATCCTTGTAAACAACTCTAGAGGGGACTCTAACACACTGCTTGGATGGCCGAGAACCTGAGACTGGATAAGCCATGGGTCTGGGAGAGGAGGGGGGGAAACCATATAATATTGTTTACTGACAGAACACGGTAATAAAATGACTCCTGAGGACATATTGCTATACCCATAGATCAGTGTCTCACTCAGCCATCACCAGAGAAGCTTCTCTTTGCAGTATATAGGGATTAATACTGAGACCTACAGCTGGGAAATGGGCAAAACGTGAAAAATTTTGGAGCACTCAGCCATTAGTAGTATGTCTCCATCAAACCCCTTCCCTCGGGGCTCAGGAGCTATGTTAAAGAAGAAGCAGAAAAATTGTGAGAGCCAGAGATGATGGATGACGTCCTCCAAGGAAACACTGTCCTTCAAGAAGACAGTGTCCTCCAGGCAAGACAGGAGTGGGGCACACAGAGTCTGTGGCAGCATGCACAGGGCCTGCACAGGTTCAAGCCAGACAGGGTTCTAAGCACTGGGAGGGAAAAGTGGGCACAGACTCCCACCCCTGACCAAGAAGTTATCTGCAGTTGATACCCATTGGCAAAGGAAAAATGAATTTTCTCTCATGGAGTCTCACTAGGTGTATCAATCATACTTCAGGGTAGGCCCCATGCCCAGGAGTGGTTGGCTGACAAAGAACTCACTCAATGGTGTTTTTGTACAGAATTTATCACATACAGCTTTGTTTGGGCATTTTTCTCTTAATGGCCTTTTACTGTTGTATTTAGGTTTCTATTTTTGTGGGTTTTGTGTGGGTTTTTTGAGTGTATGTGCTTCTTGTTTTGTTTGTTTTTTAAAGAGAGAAAGAAAGGATATAGATTTAGGTGGGTGGAGATCTGGGGAGGATTTGGGGAAGGAGAAAATTGGGATCCAAATATATTATATAAAATTCTTTTCAATAAAAAATTTAAAAAAAAAACCTGAATCCTCTAGGTTTATCTGTTTTATGTGTATAAGTCTTCTGCCTGCAATTACACGCATATGGTTCCACAGAGACCAGAAGAAGGTGTCAGATCCCCTGGAACTGGAGTCACAGATGGTTATGAGCTGCCATGTCAGTGCTGGAAATTGAACCTGCAACCTTTAGAAGAGCAGCCAGGGCTCCTGACTGCTGAGCCAGGCCCCCTGACATACTCTTGATGAGAACTGCAGAAGTTACATTTCCTTCTGTTTGGTAGCTGGGAACTGAAACTTCCAGAAAACATCCAAGAAAACAGACTGATCAGAATACCATGATTGTAGAGTGTTGGAATGTTGTGTAGATCAAGAGTCAAATTATCTTGGGCTATCTTTGGTGGATCCAAAAGACATCCACTGCCCAACACTTTGTGTTGCTAAGTGTCTGTCCACTTAGCAACTGTTTGACTCTCAATCTTTGGCAGTGTATTGACTTAGTAAACCACATCCACCAACTCCAAAGCCAAGCGAATCAACTGATAGTACCCCACCCTGGGGCAGCCATTCCCCTACTTGGCTATAACCTGCCTCCCTGTTGTCTCCACCCGAGGTATTTGAACAATGTCCTGGTTTGCTTTCTTTTGTTTTATACCTACGGAAACTTCCTGAAACCATTCTCACATTGGAACATGTATTTGGAAGAAACCTAAACCTATATTTTCAGGGCCATGACACTCAACTTTGGCTAAAAAATAAGCTGTCTGCTACCCTTTGAGGTGAAAGCTATGCCAACATTTTTATTTGTGGTTCTGTGTTTTGTTTTGTTTTTTTGCTAAGATCTTGAGACAGTGGAAAGTTTGGCATGTTCAAAAAAGTAGAGAGGGGTTAAAAGGGGGAAGACAGGGTTTGCATTTGAGAAGTGAAGATCAAGCTAGCATTTCAGAGACCATTTCTTTACGTTGTCATTTATCTCTCTGATGATTTCCTGCCTCTCTAAAACTTCCTTTCACCCCTCACCAATCTATCTACACACACTGAAGTGTGCACAAAAGAGAGGTCGGTGGGTTCAATCTACAGGATAACATAGCTCATCAGCTAGCTGTGCACCCTTGAAAAAGTTATTTTACTTTGAGAGATGATCACCTATAAGATTTGAATAATAATGTATCTTTGTGGGATTTCAAAAGAGCAATGAATATGAAACACCCAGGTAGAGAAGTAATGCACCAATGCTGAATAGCAACAGAACTGAGGTGAGCATGACATCATCAGAAGAGAAGATGGGCAGACAGTGAGACAATAATGCCAGAACCAACAAGGACACACCCCCAAATCCTTCCCAAATAGTTTCACCAACTGAGGACCAAACATGCAAATATATTTGCTTATGGGGATGAGTCTCATTCAAACCACCACAGTACGTGTGGCGTTTGCACCACCCAGTCCCTCCTCATTCTCAGTGGTCTCTGCACAGTATTTCCAGATCCTGCCCCTGCAGTACATTAAGGACTCATTCATAAATCCTAATGTTCAGAATTTTGCAGGTAAGTATCTTAGGAAATGTCTTCACTGTTTAACAGATCCATATCAACCCATCAAATGTAGAGTTGGTCTATCAGCAACTGCCTACCTAACATACTTGATCCTTGGGTTCAGTCCCCAGAACTGCATGCACTAGGCATGCAGTAGTACATATCTATACATATTTTAGTGGTACATATCTATAAACCCAACGCTCTGGAAACAGCATGTTCAAGGTCAGTCTGAACTATTATACCCATTGAGACTCTGTCTTAAAACAAAAACTAGAGACTGAGGGAAAGGTGATCCAGTGACCAGACAAACTTGGGAATCATCTCAAGGAGAGGCTCCAAGGCCTGACACTACTACTGATGCTATGGTGTGCTTATAGACAGGAGCCTTCTGACATGGCTGTCCTCTGAGAGGCCCAACAAGCAGCTGACTGAGACAGATAGGGTTACTTAACACTCAACCATTGGACTGAAGTCAGGGATCCTTGTGGTTGAATTAGGGAAAGGTTGGAAGAAGCTGAGGAGGAGGACAACCCCATAGGAAGACCAGCAGTCTCAACTAACCTGGACCCCTGAGATCTCTCAGACACTGAGCCACCAACCAGGCAGCATACACCAGCTGATATGAGGCCTCTGACACATACACAGCAGAGGACTGCCTGATCTGGCCTCAGGGGTAGAAGATGAGCCTAATCCTTGAGAGACTTGAGGCCCCAGGGAATGGGGAGGTCTGGTGGGATGGAGGTGGGGCAGAGACATCCTCTTGGAGAAGGAGGAGGAGGAATGGGATGAGGAAATGTGGGAGGAGGGACCAGGAAGTGGACAACATCTGGACTGTAAAAAAATAAAAATTAATAATAATAATAATAATAATAATAATAAAAACAAAAAGTTATAATGAAAGGAATGACAGATAAAATAATAATGAAAGGTTTTATGATTAAAATTCCATCAAATGTTTTTAAAATGTTTGCTAAATACAGACCTTTTAGTGGAGTCCATGTCAGACCCTGTATAACCAAGGATGGTGGTACTGCCTCTTGTTCCCAGCAGTCAGGAGGTAGAAGTAGGAGGATCATGAGTTCGAAGCCAACCTGGAATACACAGGGACAGATTGTCTCTAAACCACCAAAAGAATGGGAAAGGGCTCACATGCCCAACTCACCTCCTAGTTGAGGAGCTACTGAAGAGTGATGCTAGGGCAGGGGTTGTCAGCTCCTCATTCGTGAGTGTAAGGGCAACAGAAATTGGGCAAATGGGCAAATTGCTTTTTTTTTTTTTTTTTTTTTTTTTAGGTATAAACTCGGGAGGAGAGTGAGGGGTAAGTATGGATCTGAGAGGAGTTAGGAGAAAGATATCAAAACGCAATGGTTTACGCATGCGTCCTAGTTAGCGTCTCTGTTGCTGTGGTGAAAGTCGAACCAAAAGCAGCAAAGCATCGTGGGGAAGAAAGGGTTTGTTTGGTATAATCAGTCCATCACTGAGAGAAACCAAGGCAGGTCAAGAACGTCAGGAATCTGGATGTAGGAACTGAAGAGAGGCTATGGAGAAAAGCTCCTTCCTGGCTTGCTCTGCTTACTTTTTTACACCACATAGAACCACCTGCCAAGTGCACTGTGTCTTCTTACAGCAATCATTAATATAAAATACATGCCCCTCAGACTCGCCTGTAGGCCAATCTTCTGTAAGCATTTTCTCAGTTAAGAGTCTCTCTTTCCAGATGACACTGGCGTAAGTCAAGTTGACAAAAATAAAAAAAAAAAATTAAAAATTAAAAAACAAAAAAACCTGACTATCAGAGCATGTACAAAAGTCTCATAAACAGAGGGAGTGGAAAGGATCGCTGGGGTCTGATAGGAGAATACCAGTAACATACATTTCTAGACAGACAGAACCATGCCCTTCCACAGTGTACATGCAATAACCCTCTACTCCTGTGAGCATGGCAAAAAGGAGTGAAGTATGAAAATACCAATAAGAGTGTCTATAAGACAGATTCTGCTGGATAAGCCAGGTGTGGCCATAACGGCCCTTTAAAAATGAAGCAGAGCCATAAAGGCAGAAAGTGGGGGAGACTTAACTGGGAAGGGGTGAGGGATGAGGGCAATACAGAGGAAGGGGGTAGAAGGATAAATGACACTAGGGATTTTGGAAAAACCACGGGGAAACCTATTATTTTATAAGCTTACTTTAAAATACACTAATAATATATAATATACACAAATATACACATACTATTTTAAAGCAGGTAACCTGCAGAGCAATTTAATCCTTCCAGAAACCATAGGCTATCTTACAAAAACCTCAATGTCAAGCAGAGATTATTTCACTTCCAGTTGTTGGTTGGGGAGGAGTCCAACAGATCACACACACACACACACACACACACACACAGACACACACACACACACACACACAAGCAGTATAGACTCTTGCCGCTGCTCTTGGTTGCCTGACAAAGCATGAAAGTAACTTCATTGCCAGAGAGCAATAGCATATACTTTGGTCACAGGACTTGAGGGAATCAAGCTAGTATTGCCCTAGAAGCCTCTTCCCTGAAGGCTAGCTCTTACAGTATCACAAGGTGCTATGCAAGACGCCAAAGGACAAAAGTTATCTATGGTCCCGCCCATCTGCACAGCCTGAAAACCAGAGCAATGACAGGTCCAGCAACTTATCCCCAGTGGTGCAATAGTGTCACCTGCATCTTGGAGACAACCAAAAGCTGTAGAACTAGATGTTAACCCGGCTTGATCAATTAGAGGGAACTCACACCCAGAACTGTAAAACTACTCGTGAGCCTATGGCTGTAGAGGTGACAGAGCCTGGGAGAGAACCTTCTATTGACATATTGCTAGAGAAAGATTGCTTCCAACGGCCTCCTAATGCATCCTTATACCCGTCATAAGTGCAGTCCTTATGTCTCATCAAAGAAGCTCCTTTTTGCAAGAGATGGGATATTACAAAAATCTATGACTGATCAAAAAGCAGAGATTAAGGGACCATGCAGTCCCAGCCCCACATTGGACATCTATAACACAACCACTATACCTAAGGCCCAGGGAACTTTGTGGAAGAGAGAATGTGAATATTACAGGAGCCTGAGACCATGCCGAGTATGTGGGTGTGGTAGGGGTGGAGTCAGTGGTCTGAATAAAGACCTTCCCTGCTCTTGTTAGCCAGATGACACAAGTGGACAAGGGCTGGAGAAGCTGGAGACTTCTAGATGTAGGAAAGCAAATAAAGAGATTGTCCCCTGCCACCCTCAAACCCCCGCCATTCACTGAAGACTATGCCCCAGATGATACCTTGATTTGAATCCAGTGGGGCTGGGTAAGGCTTCTGGTTTGGAGAACTGTAATATCACAAACCTGGGTGTATTTAAGTGCAGTGTTTATGATTTATTAAACAAGGATTTCACCAGAGACACTGCAGCCTCAATTGAGTTTTCATAGGGAGTTTGGACCAAGCTTGGCAGAGAGGCGACCAAACCACTCCTTCATGAGGACAGCACAGTCTATTCCTAAGTACAAAATGAAGGGAGGTAACAGGAGCCAGACTGGAGTCCCTAGGCAGAGTCACTCCAAGGATGACCTGTGAACCTAAGCAGCACAGATCATGAGGCCCCTGGTCAAACATAATAACTAGATCCTTTTATTCAATTATTTTGCTTTGTTCTGTTTTGTTTGAAACAGGGCCTCACTGTGCAATCTAAGCTAGCCCAGACTTGTGGTAATCCTCCTGCCTCAGTTTCAGTTTATAAATATCTGCCACCACATCTGACTTTTTTGGTTTCTTTTTTTTAAGATGTGGTCTCCTAAAGGTAAGCGAACCTTGTCTGGAATTTGCCACTCTGTTGTCTCAGCTTCTAAGTGATAGGATTTCGGACGCACGCCACCATGCATAGTTTTTGATATCCTTAAATATTACATTTAACACTTAAACTTATTTGTTCACCTTCTGGGGAGTTGGGTTCAATAGCTGGCATTCTGCCTTGTTTGCTTCATAATTCGCCAAGTGTCGTACTCTTCGTTAGACTGTTTGGCTGCTATAACAAATATCTGGGGGAACACAAATTAAAGAGAAGAAATTAATTTTCTTCCAGGTCAGCTGCGCATGCAGAGCAGTGTAGCAGCAAAGTTGGTTTCTTCTGAGGCCTCTCTCCTTGGCCTATAGATGTCTTCCCCCTCGCTGACTCTCAACCAGGTCTTTTTCTCTGTATGTGGATGTTGCTGGGTTTTGTTTTGTTGTTTGGTTTTGGTTTTTGTTTTGTTTTGTTTTTGTCTTTGTAAATGAACAGAAACCATATTGGTTAACTACAACTCTATTTTAATGTAATGACCTCTTGGCCTTATCACCATCTTTGGATACGGTTCCATGCTGAGGTCCTGAGGTTGGTATTTCAGTATGTGTTTAGAGGGTGTGCATTTAGCTCCCAATACCACACACATTTTGAAGGTTCTTTTTTTAAAAAACAGAGCATCAAGAACTGCAGCCGGATGGCTGGTCCTCCTGGGATTTTCCATCCCTCTGTGTCTTAGGAATCTTCTCTTCCAACGCTAGTTCACTCATCTGCCATCATCCTTTGCCGTTGTCCGAAGTGCTGCCTCATCGCACGGGAACAACCACCTTATTACATTCTGAAGTCACAGTTTTGCCTTCTGTTTAATTAAGCCATGTGATCACAATAGCTAATAAAACTGCCAGAAGCAGGTCTAACCAACTCTTGTTAAGCTCACAACTCAACTTCTTGAATGTTTAGGGTTGTGGACAGTGGCCAGGAGAGGACAAACCCAGTGGCTGTCTGTGCTGAGCATGTGGGAGGCTTACTTTGGGGAGTTTTTCTTCCCCCAGGAACAGAATCTGGGACTTTGACCTCATTGTGCCCAAAGGACACCACTCCCTCCCATTCTGTTTCAATAGAATTACTATATTATTTGATGACAGTCCCTGACAGTTACCACCCAGGGTGTGCTGAGTTCTCCACAGTGGTAGAGACACTATGGAAGGCAAGCCTGGTATTTGCCACGAGTATCTGCTGTTCTGGAGGCCCGCTCTGCCTTCTGGCAACTCCCAGTCATTTTAGATGTCAGGAATGTTATCCTTCTTCTATCTAGGAATGTAAGCTTTATCTTTCTTCTGATGTTTTTAAACATTCTTCACAATCTTCAGGAGTAGCCCTGCTCCTCCATCTGCCCCCCTCAGGTGGGATCTCCATTCCACTCTCCATCTCAACTGCCTCACACTGGTCCATATCACCAAGGTGTGGCCCTTGCCCTGATAAGCTCACACAGATTTGAGATAAGGAATCCAAACAGGTACAAACAACAACCCCCTCTCATCCTTTACACTTCTACTAAAACAACTGAAAAACATTTTGGTTTGCCTCTGACAAATCCCTCAGATCTTTTTTCTAACCAGCAAGGATGTGGATGAGTTGGGTGCAAATTGGCAAAGAAGTCCAACTGGGTAGTTTGCTTCCTCTGAAGGCTCATAGAGTGCTAATATGTTCACCCGCAGAAGAATCCCTGAAGTACTAACTTAGAACCAAGGGCACCATGTCCACTTACAGCTCTTGCACACTTGTTATATATGAGGACCCCTTTTAAATGATTTATAAAAACTACTGATATTTCAACTTTGAAATACACTTAAAGAAAAATATTTTGGTAAAGATCCTAGATGACTAGTAAACCATTTATCAGTTGTATATAGTATTGTGTGTACATGCTAATGTGTATATGGGTTATATGCACATGTTATATGCACAAGTGTGCTGAGGTCTGAGAACAACCTTGGTTGTCAACCACTCTGATTTATGAGACAGGGTCTTTCACTATTCTGAAGCTCACCAGGTACTATGTTTGCCTAGACTATGGGGACCCAGGTATCCACCTAAGGATACTCTTCAACATTGGGATTACAAGTGTGAATGATCCACACCTGACTTTTTAAATGTGGGTCCTGAAAAGTGAACTCAAGTCTTCATATTGGCACAGCAAATAACTTATTGACTGAGTTACCTCTCTGCCATCAATGCATTTTGCGGTGGTGTTTTTGTTTGGTTGGGTTTTTTTGATTTGGGAGGTTGCTTGTTTGTTTGTTGTTTTCTTGTTTGTTGGTTTGTTTGTTTGTCTTCCAATTCTGTGACTGAATCCAGGGCCTCATGCATACAAGATAAGCACTCTATCCAACTTCTGTCTCTGTGTTCTATTGTCTCCCCCGGAATTTGTTACAAAGTTGGCATTTCTGCCCTAATTAGAGCCAGTGAGGCGTTCTTGAATAAGATGTCAAGACCTGAAACTACCAACCAGACCCTAACCACTGGTCACAATATCTATCTCCTCCCTCCAGATAAGACTAGAAGTCAACAAGTCACTTTTGATATCTCTCTCTCTTTCTCTCCTTCTCTCCTCCAGTTGAGCAGAAAATCTTATTGTTCTATCTTCAAGGTACATGAAGAACCCAAAGTTTCCCCAGCCGCCAGAACCTTACCCTGGTCCCAGCCATCCTCCTCTTTCCCACAGACTCCTGCCTTAGCAGCCAGATAACTCATCTTGGTTTAACTCTTGAGTCTCTGTAACTCAACAGCCCTAAGGACATCTTCAGAATATAAGTGGATTCACACCACTCAGGCAGAATTCATCAAAGGCCTTCCATATCACTAAGAACAAATATTCAAGTGCCTACAATGCTTGTGAGGTCCTTCACTCTTCCCATACACCAACCTGGTCTTGCTTTGAACAGGTGGTTACTACATCCTTACTTCACATCAACTTTCTTCCTAACCACAGACAGCCAGGCACACACTCACTTGGAGGATTTTACATCCATTCTGCCTCCAGCTAGGCTGTTCTCACAGAGGTGTCTACATAGCTCTGTCCTTTGCTCTAGTAAAATCATTGCTCAAGTGGCCAGTCTTACTAGCCTTCTGGGACCATCTTCCAACTGATAGCATCTCTGTTGGTAATTGCCTTTATCTCATCTCCCCCCCACACACACACACACAAACACACATACACTGCCTTGTCTTCTTTCTCCAATGGACTCAGTGTCACTGTGTTTACATATAACTTTTGTACCTACAACATCAGTTGTTCTCTTTCCATCCCAGGCTGTTCAGCATGTCCCTTTACCCCGATCACCAACACACCCCCAGACCATATCCATCTGTGCCTTGCACAGCCTGATGGTCTCTCTCACTTTGGTGGAGTAGAGGGGTTCAAGAGGGTCCCTGGTTGGCTAATTTCCATACCCACCACACACACACACACACACACCACTTCCAGATAGCAGGATGGTGGCCACCAGACCAGGTATTTCATTCCATGAATCATAAGCCATGGCTACTTAAGACCCTCTCCACCCCTGCTTCCTATGAAAGATAGTTCTTTAAAATGCAGACTAGGGCAGCTGTGTACAGTGGTACACACTGTAATCCCAGCATGTGGGAGATGAATGCAAGAGGATCAAGAGTTCAAGGACAAGCTAAGCTATGTAATGGGTTCAAGACCATCCTGGGCTATGTAAGACCCTGTCTCAGTAAAAAGAAATAAAGGTTAGTATACATTACTGTTTTTGTGCTGTGATGATACCTATTTCATAGACTAGAGAAAAGTTTTTGTTTGGTGCTCCCAGCTTTTCTGATAAATAGATGAGCAGCGATTGGTTGTTGGTGACGTAGGGAATAACTTTCCAGAAGTGAAGATGTGCTCTTTCTACTGAACTGCTGAAGCCTCTTTATCACCTTAGCTTCCACACAGCAACACCTCAAGTGTCCTGTACTGCACTCAGGGACACAATAACCCTCTTCCAGTTATGAAAATGCTTAAATTTTTCCCAAGCCTTGGAATAACTATCAAATTTCTCTAGAAACAAGCTATGAAGAATCCTGGCATATGGGGCTGGAGTCATGGCCAGTGGCTAAGAGCCTGTACTGCTCTTGCAGACCAAGTTCAATTCTCAGTATCCCACAGTGCATGCCTCACAACTGTCCCAGCTCTGGATCTGGGGGCATCCAATGTTTTGGAAACCTGCCTTGATGAGCACATACCCATATATACACATATACATAGTTAAAAATAAAAGTAACCTAAAAAGAAAGAAAGAGAATCCTGACATACATACATATACATATACATATACATATACATATACATATACATATACATATACATATACATATACATATACATATACATATACATATACATATACATATACATATACATATACATATACATATACATATACATAAAATAAAGTATGAACCTTTTATGGGGGCAAAATAGCTCTATCCAGAATAAAATAAAACAATCCAAACAAAGAACAATAACAACAAGTATGATTAATTAGTAAGCCCCCTTGTTCCAATGTCTGCACATCGTAAATACCCAAGGAGGCAAGAGGGAGCTGCCTCGCCCCAAGCACTGTGCTTATCGAGGTTGCTATCCTGAGTCAGGGTTTACAGTACTCACAGCTGCACATTCTTGACTCTACTGCCTTATGTTTTATGATCCAACCAGATGTAGGCCATAAACCGGTTTTATCTATTCTGTGGTTTGCTCCATACCAAGAAAATAAACTTCAAATGCCTAACTTCTTCATGACTGTTCTACTACTGCAAGCAGTAGAGCAAACAGGGTTTTTTGTTGTTGTTGTTGTCTGGGACCCTAAAATGCTCTAAATCAAAGTCTATTTGGGAAGATGGATCCCCACTCCTAGAGATGGTAAAAAGGCCAGGATAGTTTGAATGGGTTGTGCTGTGTGTGCACTGTGTGTGCAGTGGCTCATTCTATTGATTTCGAGGCTGATGGACTGTAGGCTTCATTGATGGCTCCTTTCAGCTTCCTCCAGACTGAGAAGGAAATGGTTCTGTCTGTGCTCTGCTTGGGGCCTGCATTATTGATATTCTTTAATCATTATGTTGGAGCATAAAGCTGCTGCTATGTTGCAATTATGATGTGTCTTTATAGAATGTAGTTAGTGAAACAAAAATAGATGATGTGGCAGGCAGAGCTGTCCAGCAATCTCTGTGAGGCTGAGCTCAATCTGTGAAGCTGAGAGAGAGCCCCCTGGCATGCTGGCTTTTTGGCAAAAGTTACACAGAAATGAACCTTTCTCAATCTTCTAAAGAGGAAAAGCCACCTCTAGCGTTTCGGCCCAATGGGAGACCTGCAGAAAAGCAGAGTCCATTTTCTAAAGCAACGTGTTCACTTCAACTTACCTTTCTCTACATACATTACCACTCCCTGAAACACCACCACCCATGTGGTAGGGATGCAACCAGGACTGTACATATGGTAGAAGAAGTGTTTTACAAAAGGTGGAACAACCCTGGCCTTGGAACTCTCTGGATGCTTTTAACCAAGTTGACAAACTGAAGAAATGAAAGAATGATGCTGTGAACATTCCTCGGGAGCAAACTAACAAAACTGTGTCCTGCTACAAATGTCTTTTCAGATTTGCTATCTTCCGTTTTATCTAAATATCCTGCTACTTACTGCTGTTGAGGTTCTGTAAGATAAATGAAGTTGCCATGAACCAATAAATACTTCTGTACATTTTATTCTTTTATGGTGTAACAAAGGAAAATGAAACCACCTGGCGACCGACCGTGTCTGCTTAGCAAAGAGGGGTACATCCACTTCTAAGTAACCTCTGAATGGAGGTATATGTCCAAGCTTGAAAGAGATCTTTTCCCTTGAGTACAGAGCTTGCTGTGCTCCTTGCCTGGAACCCAGAAGGACACACATACCCAAGAGGGATCATCAAATAAGTATGTCAGTTGAAGTTAGTGACATGCCTGGGCATGTTCTTAGGGCAGTATCACCTAGTCTATTCCAGATGCTGAAAATCCACTTGTTGAAAGAGTTGACTTGATCCATTTTGCCTTCTAAATGTAGTTACATACTTTAAAAAGCAGCTTTCTTGAGGCCTCATATCCTAGGTTACACAGCAATGATGACACAGAAGCAGTACATGAAGACTGGCATCTTTTCTGTGTGTTTGCTTATGGGGTTTTGCTTTGTTTCATTTTTTGGTTTTCTGTATTATGAACTAGAAATGAGTTCAGATTCAGGCAAGGAGTTGCCGGGACTGAGATTCGCTGCCCTCCAGCTCCCCTGTGTTTTTCAGGAGAATTTTAGTTAAGATGAACTTCACAAGTGTTTTTGAGAAAGAAGACAGGAAGGTGGCACAGTTTACAAGAAGAATCGGGAATGGAGCTAGCTGTACCTGGCATGAATGTGCTCATTAAAAGTGTGTGAATTTCGGAATTTTGATTTGTTTTAAAGTCACAGTTGTGATTTTATGTTTCCTCCACCTACTCCTTGCTGGTCAGGAATACTAGGTGAGTCCTTTGCTTTACCCTAGGGGACCACAGGAGGAGCAGGTAGGACTCAAGATGAAAAGGGATGGGCTTGTTTGTGACCCCTTAGTCAGTCACCTCCTTCCTCCCAGCCCTAAGGGATGAGTTTTTCCAACTCCTATGACCACACACTCAGATTTCACTGACTCAGAATAACCCTGAGGTCATCAGAAAGTCAACTTGATATCTGAATTTCCAGAAAATCCAAATTTAGGGTGGTTTCCTTTCATTGGCAGAACACCAGCTTGATCAGAGATCCTTCTCCAGGCCTGTGCTCCAGCTCAGCCTCAGCACCAGACTGGATTTTCATCTATGACAGGGTGAAAACAAACATTTTCCCCCCTCTCAAAATAACAATACTGAGAACACCTGGTTTGTAGCTCTCTTAAAGTTTGTTCTGCAAATTCAAACATCTGTCAGTAGATCGAATGATTGACAAAATGCTCTGTGTTGAATTGCAAGGCAGGGGGCCCTGTCATTAAATAGCTTTTTTGAGAAACAGATAGAAAAGGAGTTGTCTCTTCTTGAAAAGACTGCTCCAGATCGCCAAAGGTGTCTGTTTCCTTTTCCAAGTGGGAAAAGGTGTTTAATTTATTCTATGCAATTTTCCGCTTTCTGTCCCACTGACTACTATATTTAATTACTCTAAATCACTCTCCACATGAAGACGTGATGGGCTTCTGAGAGCCGTTACAAGGATGCTGCCTGTAAATGTTTGTCTGTTTGAACAGCACTGAAAGTCCTCAGCCTGGCTTCCCACACGTCATTGGCCGAAAGACAGTGTGGACTGGTAACAAGGACATCAGCCTCTGCACCCTGCTGACCTCCTGTCCTCTAGGATGCAGGACCTGACGATGGTGACCTGAAACCTCATTTGCTGTGTAAGCTAAAAGTGACAACAGATGAATATCACTAAGACACCCAGGACCTTTCAACTCCAGAAAAGAGACAATGGCAGATGACAGATGTACACCCCCCACCCCACCCAAATCTCCACCACCCTCTGGGAAGCTCAGCTTCTGCTCTGTGAGAAGCCAAGCTGTGAACCGACCACATGGAAACCAGTTAGATGCCTGATGCCATTTGCAGCTCTTTACAGACCTGGGTATCTTGATGTCTTTTCCAGTTGGTGCAATAAACTGGCTTGGTTTTCTCCAGCATGAAGACTCTAGTGTCTTTCCTTTCCCTAAAAGACCTTTTCAATTACAACTTACATAAAGGTTTATAGAATGGGAGAATTTTTACCATGTTTAAAGACATGATTTTAGTCAAAATCTTCTTTAAAGAAAAAGTTCTCCTTAAGTCATACATCTACCTCTTACTTTTTTTGTTCTTGTTTTTTGCTTTCTTTCATTTATTGGGATTTGTTTTTGTTTCCTTATTTTGTTTTGTTTTGTTTTCCCTTTGGTGATTGTTATGGTTTGGTTATGAAACCTCCCCTGCAGACTCATTTGTTTTTACACTTAATCCCCAGCTGGTGACAGTGTTTTGGAAGGCTATGGGACCTTTGTAAGGTTAGCCTTAGCTGGATGGGATAGGCCGGCACACTTTTGTCTTGACTGTTATAGCTCAACCTGCTTCTCCTTCTCTCTTTCCTTTCGTCTGCTGCCTGTGATGTAAGGAGTCCTAACCCCATGTTCCCACCGCTGTGAATGCCACCTTTACCTCCCTCCACATGGATGGACCAAAACTCAGGAGGGGAGAAAGGACTTGCTCCATTAAATCATCTCTGTCAAGTAGTTGGTGACAGTAACAGGACAGTGGATGCAAAATGGTCATTAAACTATTCTCAATGCCAAAGCCCAAAGAACAAGAGAATGAAAAGAAAGCAAAGGCAGAACCCTTGCAGGAAGAGCCATGTGTGCTTAAAGACTTCCCAGCTTGAAAGGGAAGAGCTCTGGCCAGCCTCACTCATCGACAGGTCTGTCCTAACTCCCCAATATTGACTGTTTTTAAACCCTACGTTGTGCGTTTGTTTTGGAAATTAAATTAGACAATGCAGACATTGCAGAGTCTGATGGCCAAATTGTTAAAAAAAAAAAAAAACAAGTCTCCTGGGCTGGGATGGATTTGATGCCAGAACCCACATAAATTACTAGGCACCGGGATAAGTGTTTATAATACTAGAGATGGTCAGGCAACCTCAATGTTTCACAAACGCCGGGCCAGTGAAAGACCCTGACTAAAAGAAAAGTCTAGTGTATGGCCTTAAAGAACTGCACTTGAAGCCGACCTCTGGCCTACGCAGAGAAAGAGCGATGTACACAGACACATGGACACACATACACACACATAGACACGCAGATACACACACACACACACCGCTATTGCTGTTTCTTCCAAAACCCCCTGACTGAATCATTTCTGATTACCACGGACGAGCTAGGCAAGTCTGCTTCTTTTGTCTCTCATCAAGAATGCGTCTTCTTGACCACAGGTTTCTTCTCTGGGTGGTTTTGAGATTTGACTTAAAATGACACACATCTCTCTATTCTTCTAAGCAGAAAGAGTCTTACTTTTGTCTTCGTTAATAGATTTTAATGACGTGAAGCCTAGAGAAATGCCTCTGGCTAGCTGACAAACCAGTCACATCAAAGAGTCCCTTTTGTAAGCCCAGAACCTTACCACATACCAGGTCATCTGCATTACAGTCAAATACTCCAAGGATCCACTCAAAATTAACATGAAAATAAAGGTTGTTTAGGAAGATACTTTCTAAATCTAGAATTTTGAATATATGCCTGTAGCCTAGCCACTCACAACACTGCCACCAAACAAATATAATTTGGAAGACCAAATCACAATAATGTTTTAAAGATACAGGCCCTGGGCTCTGCCTTCTAACCCAGGATTGCCCACCATTTGGCTTCATGAGTCCACCCTTCTCCCCATATTTGCCCAACTGTTACCTCACAGACCATCCTCTGTAATCATCTATACTTGCTCCTAAAAGTCAATAGACTTTAGTGTAAGTCTCAGGCTCATCAGGAAATGCTGAAACATTTTAGGCACTGCATCTAAAAGGGTGTTACCTCTAATCCTTAATGGGGACACCACTGGTTAAACACCAGAGCTGCCCAGACAGCAGATGCTGTCTTGGGAACTGTATTCAGATTTTCACAGAAAAGCAATTCATGACCAAAAAAAGCCACAAGGATGCCTTTGCCTTTTGTCACAAGCATGTAGCTTGGGTGTTTGTTTGTTTGTTTGTTTGTTTGTTTTGGTAAAATTAGACATCACAACCACGTATTCAGTCCTCATATATGACTTACAAGTGTGTTCGAATCAGACCCCATTCCTCCTCCAGCTGGGATACACACAGTGGAACTAAGTGTTTATATTTTATCCTGTAAAACATGGGTACTGTTCTGACCTACAGCTTTAAATTAAACAAGTCTAACTTCCAAATTGCATTTTTCCTAAGATAGGAATAGAGAAAATGTCACAAAATGTCAAAGTTTCTTCATTTGAGTTGTTTTGGATTTTTTTGTAGGGGTGGGAGGGGCTGGGGATGGAACCCTGGGCTTCATGGGTAGGAGGAAAGTGCTCTGACTTTTTGCTATATCCCTCAGCTCAGCTCCCGGCAGTTTGTGTCTTGTAGTTCAAGGGATACTGTAATCTGTTGTAGCAGGAAAGGCATAGAGGCAGGAGCTAGAAGCTGCCATGAACATTGCATCTGCAATCAGGATGTAACTACTGCGGCTTCTAGGTTTCTTTGGCTATGGTGTTTTCTGTATTTAGTAGTAACAGGGTCTATATGTATACAAACTCACAGAGATCATATGTAACTCCTCACTACATGCTAATTAAGCAAACGTTTTCACAGATGATATCACTCATTCCACTCCCCGTGTCTTGTAGGGAAGACTGCAATCACGGGCTCACTGAAGACTCCTTTATGCCCTGCTCTCCTGGTCCTGGATGGGAAGTCAATACTATGCAGGTTAACAACCTCAACGCTGTACTGGCTTTTCACTGAGACTCCCATTGCCTGAGAGAGACCTACCTTGGTCTTTGGCATGTTTATAGCTTTTTTTTAAAAAAAAAAATATTTAATTTAAAATTTTTTATGTTTGAGGATTTTATACCTGAGTAATTTGTCTGCATCATTTTGTCAAAGTGGGAGCCGGCTCAGTGTATCTCAAACAAACTGCAGTTTCCACGGGAGCCTAAGGCAGAGCCATGGATACTCCCTTGAGCCTTTGTCCTCCAGGACTTCTGCTCCTGCCTCTCAGACTCCACTGAGGTTGTCCATCTGAGCGTACGGTCTTACTGCCTGAGACTCCCAGAGCTCCTTTCCCCTTCTTCTTAGCCCTGCTATCTGAAGAGCTTCCCATCATCTGACCCTTACTTCTGTCAAACACAACTGACTGTCCTGCCCCCTCCTCTCAGGCAGCCCCCAGTTGCTTGGCATGGCCATCCATGGTCTTCTTAACCTGGATGTATACTTTAGGAGCTGGGTTATTATTTACTTCCCCAAACGCAGACCCTGAACTTCTCCTTAAGATCTGCCCAGCATTCACATTCTTCCATCCTGGTGCTAGCTACGTTCTTAGGGCTTCATCTTTGTCTTCTTTCCTGGTGACGCCCAACAGAGTCCACCTCAGGACACATTTACATCAGCCACTCTTGTTTGTTCCCCTAACGCCTGAACGTGGGACCCACAGGGGCGCTGCTGGTCTCACTGTGCCTCTGTACTTTCCACCCGCACTGACTAGATTTTAAAATATAGATCTTCATTATAAGAAAAGTCTTGCAATTGGCAAACAGGGAGTTTGAATTAATAACTCAATGCCTGTGGCGTTATCGGAAGGCCCAAAACACTGTAAGCACTTTATTGTGCCCTGGCCCCAATCAGCTAGGATTCAGTGCTCATACATAGAGAAAGGACTCGGATATTGAGCAAGAGAGCAAATATGCTCTCTAATATTCAGAGCTGGCCACACAAATCACAGTGTGAGATCCAGAAGAAAGCCTCTGCTTTGGTAGAACAAAGCTTCCCAAGCCTCCAGGTAAACAAACCCTAGCTCAAAGTCATCTAAGTTGGAAAGTTTCTTCCAGGGAGCATCCCTAACTATACTTAGGGCTTGGGAATTACTCTGGACATTTCTTACAGTGTGAGTTGAGGGGCAGCCTAGACAGAAAGCTGGGCTTTCCAATCCTCTCATTTACTCAGCCTTCGAAAGATGCAGAATGACTAAGGCACAATAAGCATACACACCCATCAATAAAGGAGGGGTAGAGGGAGGGTCTCCCCAGTCATATCTAGGGAATCTTTCTTCTGCAGATGGTTATCAAAAGTTCAGGCTTTCTAATGCACAGAAGTAAGCCAACAACTCTCTCTAGGAACTACCTACCTTTCTCAGTGGGGAAGCATTTGTCTGGAGACTCAGAATTAAGAGAAAATATCTTATGATAATCTATAGGTGTGTAGGTAAACCTTGTATAAGTCACCAAGGTTCAAGGCTTTGTGAACAGGAGGCAGACAACATACACTTTAAGCCGATCTCCATACTGGTCCAATAAAAAAAACCACTGAAGATTGTGAAGTAAACTAATGTGGTCTTAGTTCACTTGTGTTCCTGTCACTAAAGGCTAAGTCATTTGTGTAGAATGGTACTTTATTTAGCACTTGGTTCTGGAGGCAGAAAAGTCCAAGATGAAGGGGCTAAACCTGATGAGGGCTTCCTGCCATCACAGAACTGTGGGGTGGGGGAAGATGCCAAAAGAAAGCAGCAGCAGTCCAAAGAAAGGATAGCAGGCCAAGTGTATCACTTTATTGGGGCTTCTTATGATAACTAACTCAGTCCCAAGATAATTTTAATACATCTATGAGGACAATTACATTTTACATCCTGGCCTACATTTAATACATCCTGGCCTAATTACATTTGATGCTCTTGTGGGGGGGGGGGGGTTATTCAATCCATACAAAGAACAAGCTTAATCCAAACAGTAACCACAACTTGATTAGTTTACATGCTAGCTCTAGACTGTGTGTGGATACATAAATTATTTTTCTGCTATTGTGATAAAACAACATGACCAAAGAAGCTTAAAAAAGAAAGAATTTATTTTGGCTTATAGTCCCAGAGAAATGGAGGTCACCATGAAGAAGGAGGCATAGTAGCAAGAACAGGAAGCTGGCTGGTCACATCTGTGCTCCTACACAGGAAGTAAGAGACCAGAAAGTGATTGGAGCTACACACCCTCAAAGCCCACCCCCAGTGACATAGTTCCTCCAACAAAGATCTTCCTCTTAAAAGATCTACAACCAACACCACACACTAGGGACCAAATGTTCAAACCCATGAGTCTATAGCAGATATTCCTCATTCAAGCCTGTATACTTGAGTAACCCTGAGGGCAATTTGATCCATTATGGATCAAACGTTGATAGGAAATATTCAAATAAGTTGTGATAAGATATTAATGGTATTTGTAACTCTAGTAAAAATCAAATATTTGGGTATTGTCTTAGTTATGATTTCTATTGCTGTGATGAAACACCATGACCAAAAGTACTTAAGTAGGAAAAAGTTTATCTGCCTTATACTTTCATCATATCACTATTCATCATCAAAGGAAGTCAGGACATGAACTCAAATGTTGGGCTGCATACTGGGAGCCTTCCTCTGGGGTCTCTGGCCCAGCCAAATGCAAGGGGGGAAGTGTAAGCAAGGACGGAATCTCCTCTGCCTCGGTCCCTGCCGTTGCCACCTGGGTCGTGCCAAGATGCTGCACCCACCGCCCTGTGCTGAGTCAGGCCTGGGCTAAGCCCATGAGAGGCCTACTAGCTGGTGGAGTGCAGGAAGCTTCTGGCAGTGGTCGGGAGAGCAGATCTTTTCCCGGGCCGGAAGTGTTACAGCTCTTGTGGCCGAAATGTTACAGTTCTTATGATAGAGGCTCTCAGACGCCAGAGTAGTTTTCACACCTTTATTCCTTCTGGATGCCAGGTTCTCCCACACAGATTGGGACGGTCTGATATGCTATTTGGGAGGGGTCAGGGGTTTGACAACTGATACTTCCCATTGATCTGGTCTGGGGGCTTCTCGGTACCTCATTTGCTTGTGGGAGGGCTTAGCACTGCTTTCTATGTGACAAATCTCACATGCCAGGCCTCTCTATATATAGGGGTTGTAAAAGCTGTAGCTGTTTTTACAGGAGTCTTCCGGGAGTGTTGGCCAAAAACATATTTCGGTCCCTTGTGGATTATTCCACTGGGTCTCCCAGAGTTTTCAGCCTGTGCTCAACCGGGTGCCAGATTGCCTGCCACAGACCACTGCCCCACACTCAAACAGGGAGGAAATCAGGAGACAGGAGCTGATGCAGAGGCCATGGAGGGGTGCTTTTTACTGGCTTGCTCCTCATGACTGGCTCCTCAGCCTGCTTTCTTATAAAACCCAGGACCACCATCCCAGGGACAGTACTACCCACAATGGGCTGGGCCCTTCTCCATCTATCACTAATTAAGAAAATGCCCTATAGACTTGCATACAGGCTGATCTTATGGAGGCGTTTTCTTAATTGAGTTTTCCTCCTCTCAGATGACTCTAGCCTGTGTCAAGTTGACGTAAAACTATCCATCACAAGCATAGAACATAAAGTTAGTACTCACAACCTAGAATTTGCCTTGTAAAAGAGGAATCAGAAGAGAAGAGAGAATCGAAACAAAGAGAAGCTATTTTATTTAACCTTAGATTTGGATGTCAGACACTGACCTTAATTTATAGTTGAAGGGTCTCAAATTATCTCTCATTTTAACTGCAATAGTCACATATATAACTCTGGGATACCATGGCTTTTCATGAAGTCTAGCTATCAAAAATACATTGAACCAAAACATACATGCCCTTTTATGGCAAGCAGAGAACGCCAGCCCGCCCATGCATATTTGGGAGTGTTAGACATAAAGGAAGGGACTTGAATAGTGCCCTGCAGAATCACAAACTGACATATCCCAGGATCGCTTCCCACCCCGAAGTCTGATGCAAACACTCACAGCTCTGTATGGCTTTGAAGAGCAGCCAGCCTCCCCCAGACTCTGGAGACAGCACTGCTACCTAGATTAGGCACGCTGGGAACTTTTTCTTTCTTTCAGGAAAAAATAGTTCATTTTAGTAGTCTCTCCAGCATGGTCTGACAGATACATAAGTGCCTTCTTTCTGGGCCTTGGCTTTTTAGGGAGGGAATGGGACCTGGTTATCTGTATTTTATTTCAGTCTCATCTTCCAAATCTTTGGAAGATAACTTCTCTCACAACCATCTATCAGTCAATATTAGTTTTAAGAACAAGTGCATTTACACATACTTACTGTTCTCTGTGTAATATATAAAAGTTTCTTTGATGTCTCCAACTTAAAAACGAATCCTACCTTAGCTCTTATCAAATCCAATGGATTTTGTTACAGAACACATTTCTCATAAAACAAACTTTAAAATACATAAGCATGTTTCCTGGCTTTGATCCTTCAAGCACATAGGTATTACATGCACTAAGTTCATTGTGGTATCTTTGAAATAATTATCCATAGGTCAACCTGATTCATCACCTAAAACAGTGGTTCTCAACCTTCTTAATGTTGTGACCCTTTAATATACAGTTCCTCAGGTTGTGGTGACCCCCAACCATGAAATTATTTGGTTGCCACCTCATAACTGAAATTTTGATACTGTTATGAATTGTAATGTAGATATCAAATATGCAGGATATTTGATAGGTGACCCCTGTGAAAGGATCATTAGACCTCCCCCCAAAGGGGTCAAAATCCACAAGCTGAAAACCTCTGACCTAAACTGTATTTTATTTTAGATTTTTCTTAACTTTTTAACATTGACTATTTCTCGGAGTATCTTACTTCCACCTCCATTCCAGAGAAGCACTTTGCAAGGCTCAGAAATCCTGAATTCCCTGCCTTTTTAGGTTGGAGAAGGAGTGGACGTGGGCTAGACAGGTAGCCAAGATAGACACTCAGGCCTGCACAGAAGAGTTATGGAGGGAGATACGTGGGCTGTAGGTTCCCAGTAAATGGATGTCTTGGGCTTGCCATCTTTCACAGTAATTGCTGTGTCCGGGAAGTTGACTGTCTCTGGAGATGAATCTATTTTAAGTTTAATGGATCAGTAGACACTGTTGAAAGACTAGGATGGGTGGCTCTCCTTGACTTTTCCAGTCTGAGTGAAGACATGCCTATAATACTGTGCAGGTACAGTGCACACCCATTTCTCCTCACCTCCCCCTTGGCCCCCAAAAGAAACCACCTTCTGTGGGCTTTGTATGTGTGTGTGTGTGTGTGTGTGTGTGTGTGTGTGTGTGTGTGCATAAAATACTAAGTCACTTGAATGTATTAGTAATAATATTTTTGTTTTCCTATCCCCGTCTCTCTCCCTGTCAGTGATTTAATGTGCACTTCAAACCGAATCGATACAACCCAAGAAAAAGCAGAGTGTGCGAGTGTGCTTATTCACCGTGATTTGCGTTGGCCTTTATGGCAGCCGAATGTGCAATTTTCATGAACTTTTATTTGAAAGAACCTTGGCATTCAAAGATATAACCTTTGTGGAATAATAAAAAGCCACCATAAATGTCTGTGGCACGTAGTCATTAGTGATCTTTCCGAAGAGCAGATGAAAATCACTCACCACTGTGTATAAAAAGCTACGTAGCTGACGCAGACCCCACCAGCACCCACCCTACACTTCAGAATCTCTGCAGCTCTCTGCCTACTGTTGTCCATCTGGAAACACTTGGAAGAAAATGATAAGAATATCCCTTTTCAAAAAGCATGACATTAAAAGTGAAGACGAAAGACCACTAAGAAGGTGGCATTTTCTAATTCTTTGTGTCTGCCTAATAAATGCTAAGAATTTATCTACTGACCACTGCACAGACTGCAGGCATATGGTGGTGAGCAATTTCTGTGTGGTTTCAGTTTTTTTAAGGCTTACAATCTAGGAGGGAGAGGAAAACATTCAACAACTAAACAAAGGCTAGAAGCAGTAGGCCTTTTAAGCTGAGGGTGTGATGAATGTCAGAGCCTTAATCCACAAGGTGGCATCAAGAATTACCTGCCTACAGAAGCTGCATTCAACCAAAATCTTTCAGGATTTGGAGACGGATTAATTAAGCAAAGAGTGGGGAGGCATATCTCTGCATGAGAGGAACACATTCAGGAATGAATAATGGTCCAAAGGGCTATAGTGCATCTCTCCACCATTCACATATTGGAATCTTGGAAGTCGGGAGACAATTAGCCTAACTCAGGAAGTTGTTGGAAGCAGAACTGGCAAGTCAGTTAGGAACCAAATGTAGGTTGGGTGCTTTGTAGAAATGCTGGTTTCAGAAAGGGCTTACAAGCTCTAGTTTTCACAACTGGGTGGACGGTGTTCACTTTTAAAATGAGGAAAGAAGAAGGAAGTTCATTCCAGATGAAAGGTCAAATAACTTCTAGAAAATACTAAGTTTGAGAAGCCTCTGAGGCACGAGTGATATTTAGGTAGATAGGTAACTATTTGTCAATCAGGAAGGAGGTCTGTCTGACAACGCCACTGGAGTCCATGGTGTAAAGGGCCTGAAACTGATGGAAAATGTGTGATGTATCTAAGAGGAAGAGGAGAAGAAAGCCAGGGCTCCATTGTTCAGTGTCTGACTCCTCTGACGCTTTGAGCCATGAAGATCTGTACTCTGGGCACCATGTTGCACCTCCCAGGCCTCTACTCATAACAATCCCCTCTGTTATGGCCAAAAAACACATCAGACTCTTTCTCATGTTGTGTTATCCTTGATGTCGTGAATCAGATGTAACTCACAACACTCCCCCCCTCCCCGCTAACATTCACTAGAAGTATCAGGATTTATGCCCTTTAGTAAAATACAGTATCACTACACTACTGATCCTCTTCCTCCTTCACAGCCTGGGATGGAAAGTCATCCTCGGTAGATCACGAGTCATATGTACAAACCATGCAGTCTTTATGTGATGCTTTAGGACCTAGGAGAACACCCTGAGACTGTGTGGAGCTTCTTCAATGTTGTTTTAAAGGTCTATAAATCTGTCTGCGACTGTACCTTGGCTTTCTCAAGCCTGCCCTATGTATCGGCTGACCTGTAAATACGGTGCTACCTCTGATTGGAAGAACATTCAGGTTGCTTCACCAGCTCCCCTGTAACCTGCTTGAGCCTGACACTTATGAACTGATTGTGCAACATTTAAAGCATTACACATTTGAACCATTAAAGCTGAGGGCTGAAGATCGATCCCTCTTTTATTAGCCAAAGCAGACTTTAGTCTGTCAGATTAGCTGAGCTCTGCAAAAGATATTGGTAAATTTTTCCCCAGGTGCAAAGGTGGAAAAGATATTAAAATTCTTCAGTGTCTCCCCAGTGCCTCAAGAGAAAACCCAATTTTTAGCAGGGCAGACCCAAGCTCTAGGAGAGCTGGCCCCTGATTTCCTCTCCAGACTTCTCTGTCTGCCTCCACCCGCATCAGTTGAAGGGGACACTCACAAGACCCCTTGTTTAGGAAAGTTTGCATCTTCTGATTTACTACATAGCCTGTTTTGATAGAATAAATTACTCTGGTAACAAATGTGGAACAAAGAAGTCCCCAGTGCCTTCTCAGAAATTAAGGCCGGAAGGAGACCACTGAGCATCTTCTTGGTTGCCTTCATTCATGGCCATTATCAACTGGAGCAGTCTCCACTTGCCTACCATGAACAAAGAAAGGGATGCAAGAAGCTCCTATAGGCCATAGTCCAGATTTTAGTCTCTCATGCCACCAATTGGCTATAATTAGTCATAAAGTCTTAAGTTGGCTTCAGTGATGGCTGAAGATGGTAGAGGGGACATGGGTGATTTGGTAGGCACACTTACCTCCAAATACCCCAATGCCAGCCTATACCTGGTGGAAGCTATGGTTCCCACCACACAGCGTTGCCAACATCTGGTACAAGTGACCTTTCCACCTTGGGTGATGGATGCTTTCGCGTTGGTTCTGCGCTGTGTTTGTTTTCCTTTGAGCAGCTTCCCTGTCATACTGCAGGTGTTCAGTAAGCGAGCATTCAAATAAAGAGCAGGTGATGGATGAGTCATGTAACATTAGGTATGGTTGTAAGACGTTTCGCCACCTGGGGAGAATTTGTTAGGCACTTTAGTTTCTTGCAAACTCTTGCTATGATTAAAAACTTTCAACCTTGAAAGGCATGACTCCCCAAAGTCGAGCCTGGAAAACAGGATTTTCTTGACTCTCCCAGGTCACTTAAACAAAGGCCTGCAATGGAAGTTTCACAGGAGGCTTGAATGCAGAACAGCAATGAAACACCCAGTTTTGCCCAGGAACAGTCTGGCAAGGGACACCTAGTGTTTTAATAGTGGCATGAACACCATAGGAGTAACTGACCACATTTTGATTGCATTTAAGTTCTGGCCACAAGATAAAACCCATATCTGGCACCATTATCAGACCAAGAGGCTACAGCTAGGCAAGTCATGGACACCAGGGAAGAAACTACTATTATTTTGATAAATGGACACAGTATTTGTCTTAATTAATTTCTATTGTTACTATATATATATTTTAAAAAGTGACGGAAGGCAACCTGGGAAGGAAGAGGATTGTTTTATTCACACTTACACATTATTTCCACCACTGAAGGAAATCAGGACAGGAACTCAGGGCAGGAACCTGGAGGCAGGAACTGAAACAGAAGCTGCGGAGGGGTGCTGTTTACTGGCTTGTCTGTATGGTTTGTGCCTGCCTTCTTAAAGCCTCCAGGACCCAGCAGTGGCACTGCCCACAGTGAGGTGGGTCTTCTTACATCAATTGTCAATCAAGAAAATGTACCACAGGCTTGCCCACAGGCCAATCTGATTGGGACATTTTCTCAGCTGAGATTCCCTCTTCCAAAATGACCCGCATTTGTGTTGAGGTGACATAGAACTAGCCATCACGGTATTTAATCAGCTCCCAGTGATTCATCATCACACTCGTTAATCAATGCATCTCTTAACCCTCCTTTGAGAAAGTAGATGGTAATTAGTACAGACACCCACAACTGGTCAGGGTCCAAAGAATAGGAGACTGTGGACTAGCCAGCTTAAAGGGAGCATATGTGTCGCAATCCCCCACGCCGAGCTTAGGAGTCATTGCAGAAGAGGTAACAGAAAGAGATTGAAGAGGCAGATAACTACAAGGAAACATTTCTGGACACCATTGAAGCCATCTATACAAACTCATAGCAACTGCAAAAGTATGCACAAGGCCAGCACAGGTCCGATTCGGACCAAATCCTGAATGCAGAGGGAAGTTGGATGCGATCTCACCCGAAGCCAGGGAGCTCCTGGCAATTGTTAGATATGAGTAGGCAAGCATAGTTCTCTGTAAGACTATGTAGCCCCTGCTAAGACAGTGGAAGACCACATATCTAAGGATATTTCTGCAGCACGAATTGGTGTTTCATTTTGTTTTGTTTTGCGTTTTGTTTTTTGAAAGAACACAGAGTTAGTTTGGTGCATGGGGAAAGGGGTATGGATCTGGGAAGAACTGGAGGAGAGAACATAATCAAAACATGTTATATAGAACTTTCGAAGAACATTTCAAAAATGTTTGTTTAAGTAGCTCAAATAGAGAAAAACATTTGCCAGTGCACAATGAAAGGAGGAGAATCCGCCACTGAGAAGTTAGGCACAGCAGCACACACCTACATTGCTAGCACTTGGGAGACTGAGGCAGGAGGAATGTCATCAGTTCAAGGCCACCCTGGGCTTCACAGCAAGTACCAGATCATCTACAGCTACAGAGCAAGGCCCTGCCTCAACAATTAACCAAATTTTAAAAGAAATAAAGGATATGAGAGATCACACAGTTTGGAGAAGAGTAAAATGCTTGCCTAGCAAGCATAAGGACCTGAGCTATAGCAATGAAAAGAACACACTATCTCCAAACACTTAAGGTTGTCCTCTGGCCTGTGTGCGCACATGTACACAAACACACACACATACACATGTCTATGCATGTGCATTTGTGTATATGTGTGTGTCAATGATATGTAATGTGTGTACATGCATTTGTGTGTGTGATGCCTTCTGTCTTCCTTTGGCTCCAGTTAGGCACTGAGCTACATTACATACAAGCATTCATGGCCTATTAAGGACTTAACATTCACATTTTAAATACATGTGTTTTTTTTTTTTTTAATTCACCAGTAAAATCAATATTTATCAAAATCATAAAATCGTGTTTTATATTGTTGTCTTTGATCGCTTTAAAAATTGTAAGTTTGGGGACAAGTTAAAATTAACAAGACCTTTGAGCCTAGAAAAAGTGAGGCCCAGAAAGTTCTGTCGCCTGGCCGGAGTCACAGAGTTTTGCTCCACCCAAAGTTGTGTCCAGAGTCATAGAACAAAACAGAGAGAAAGAGCTGAGAGGCTATTCGGAAGTAGACAGTGTGTCTACTGTCCAGTGACAGAACACTGTGTGTCCTGATAAATACTCAAGATGGGGGATTTTACGTCTTTTAGAAGGGACAATTGAATAAAAGGCAATTTGGAATTCTGCCCAAGAAATTTTAACTGAAAACATTGGCTTGCTTTTCCATAAAATATTTATTTCCATTAGAAGCTTGTGGACTACCAGAAGTTGTTCCCTGGGAGACTGTTTTTTCTAGCAGCTGATACTTGTACCATTCAAGTATACAATGCCAACTTTTTGTTTATTTGTTGGGTTTTAATTTTTTTTTCAAATGTCTTCTCTGAATTAAAACAACATTAAGTTTGGAAATGGCGTGACATAAGTTTGTGTGTGTGTGTGTGTGTGTGTGTGTGTGTGTGTAAAGTAGACGATGCCTCTCAATCTCACCTAAAACAATCCCTGCCATTTACTAAGTGTCTTTGACTAAAGCCTAACTTCTTCTCAGAGTTTTCCAGGTACTGAAATCCCTGACTGAAAAGGAGATGTATCCCGATCTCTGTCTTTTCAAACAGGTTTGTTTTCTGGCTGTTGCCAGTTACAGATCCACAATCCAGCTCATGACAAGCCCACAATGGGGCTGCAGGGGGCCTGCCGGTCTGGTCTTCACTGAGCCACTAGAGGACCTGGTTCCAGGCCTGTCAACTTAGGAACAAAGCCCTCCAACAGTCCCTAGCTGATTTCAGACCTCACAGAAGAAAGGTGGGAAGGAAGGAGCCTAGGCGCTATTGTTTGCTGTCTTAGGATTTGATGCGGAGCTGGAGGCTGGGAACTTAAATGGAGTTGGCAGAAAAGACATAATTAAGATTATTCATTTTGTCTAGGAAAAACACCCTGCCCTGTCATCCCAGCCGGTCCTAAGCTCTTTGCTATGCTTTGCTTGGAAAATTTTCTTTTAAATGTCATTTAGGAAGTGCCATTTCAAAGGGAAAAAAGAAATGATAGAGAACTGAGAGATAATTTTAAAAAGAAATTACACGTTAATAAAGAGTGGTGTTTATTTAAAAACATCTTAGTACTTGCTCAATCGATCCTAAAACCTTTTACCTGGATTACATCAGATTACCTATTATAAACAAAGAAACGTCTTAAAGAATGACTATCGTTTTATATAAGAGTCCGTGAGCTTTCTACTGCATTTGAGTGTTTGGAAGAAGGCTGTACCAGATGGCAGACTGGGGAGCTCCTAAGAGGGGCCCCCGATAAACAATAATGTCTACAATCAAAATCAGGGCAAACAAACACTGGGTATTGGTAAGTGTGCTGACGTCTCAGATAAAATAATTGATGCACTCTGTGATTTGGGTCTTAATGGCTCAAACATCAGTATGATTTCTTACCCCTCTGTAGGCCACCTCTTTCTGGGTACCAGAGACACTGGAGGGTGAGTGATAGACAGGGAGGAACCACCTCAGGATGGCAGATGCAAAGAGAACTGACACTCAGAGCCCGCACTTCTTGGGGCAAACTTTTATTTTTTATTTTTTGTTTTTTGTTTTGTTTTGTTTGTTTGTTTGTTTGTTTTTCGAGACAGGGTTTCTCTGTGTAGCCCTGGCTGTCCTGGAACTCACTTTGTAGACCAGGCTGGCCTCGAACTCAGAAATCCGCGCCTCTGCCTCCTGAGTGCTGGGATTAAAGGCGTGCGCCACCACTGCCCGGGCGCAAACTTTTAAAATACATATTCACAGTAACATATATTTACAACATATATTAACAGAAAGTACTTGAAAAATTAGGTTTTGCCCTCCATTCATGAAAGGCAGGTCTATAAAACAAGGCTGTAGAGAGTAAGCTCTGAGTGAGGTTGTTTAAAAGTATGACTAGTCTGTATTCTCTAAAACCAGATAAACACAAACCAAAAGCTACTTTGATAATTCCAAGCAATGTGTTAGACCTTTCATTGGTTAGTGAGCAGAATGTCTCTGTGTGTCTTCCTTGAGCCCTGTAACAGGGAAAGGCTGTGAAGCAAGGGTCAGCACAAGGGAGACAATGTTTCTATATTGAACTTGACATTGGCTTTCCAAAGCTCATCTGCCCTCTCTACTCTTGACGAAATATCGATTCAAACTCAACAATCAGATTAATAACAGTATAACTCACTCACTCACAGAGATTTTAATTATAAATAGACACCAAAGTGAATCAAACATCTTGCCTAGAGTTCCTCTGTACTCTATGGAAAGAATAAAATTTCTTTTCTCAGAGAAAGCAATGTTCTGTCATATAATCAATGTATTTAATAACTGAGTGAATTGGGATTATTTCCTTTCCTAGCTAACACTAAGGAATGTGTCATCACATGTGGTCTCCTCAACCATTAGAACCAAAACAGGCAATCAAGAAAAGGTCATTTTTGTTTCTTTACAAAATAAACAGAGGAAGAATTTGAACACAACATACTTACTATTATTATAACTTTTTGCCATTATAAAACACCTAGATTCTTAGATTTTAAATGATCAAAATTTTAGAATTTACATTTAAATGTGAAAACATTTCAGATATGCTTGGAATCTCCTGGAGAGAGAGAGAGAGAGAGAGAGAGAGAGAGAGAGAGAGAGAGAGAGAGAGAGAGAGAGAAATATATCTTTCAATCTTGTCTTTGATAATTAAAAATAGCTATTTAACTTATAACCGCTTTCTGAGACAACTTTTTCAAATAATGTAAAATGCTGACAAACACTGCATGCCTCAGTCTAAAGACAAGAACAAGTTACCTGTTACTTGTGATGAGGGCTCAATGCCGGTGGTGTGAAATTCTGGCCCTCATCACAAGGAACAAGTAAAGTCTACAATATACTGCATTGTCACTGACTGTGGTAATTTAAAACAATTCTGAGAAAGAGAAGTGGCGAGTAGAGCCTAGCACCTTCTTACCTCAAGGGTGCTCTTAATTTATAATTGAAAGGGTTTGGAGACAGCAAAAGCCAGCTGTATAATCTACACATTAAAACCAAAACTACTCTGCCAGGTAAACCCATGGCATGGAGGACTGATTCTGAGGAAAGTTACTCACCAGAATGAAAACTACTGTATGCTTATCTAAAACTAAATTTTACAAAAAGGCACGGGGACAGAAGTCCCTCTAGTGGGTGGATCCTTTCAAGGGGAGGATGTCCAGAACCTGAGCACTACCTCCCAGATTCCCAAGATGTGTGCAATTATCTCTTAGAGAAGAATCGGAGCTGGGAGGTCTCAAGGGCTTAGATAATGACGTGAAATAAATTGCAACGATTACCTTGTGCTTTCCCAGGAGTTAGATTATGTAAATCCGTCTAGGGACTTCAAGAATAAAAGACAGAGGAATGTCCACTTTATGAAATCGCTATTAAAATGTGACCTGGAGTTGAGGACAAGGTTAATTATTGGTTTTTAACTGAAGTATCATTCCACTTTAATATCACCACTCAGGTCTTAAATATTGAAGCAAGTCACATTTTGCAGGGACAATTACCTTTGAATGAAGAATGGCAGGGCTCTGGTCTTTGCTGACCCTTGTAACTCCTGCAGGGTAATCCATGGCAACTCTGTTGCCACGGTAACCAAGGACCACGCACAAGACTAGGCGAAGACCCGTGAAATCTGATGTCATACTCTCATAAGATATAAATTGCAAATGATATTCTAAAGTAGATTTGTTCGGCCTGTGATCTAAATTCTAAATTAGTTGGAAGTGAGCACATGGCTCCCAGTGGAACAGATAGTTAAGGATCTCACACGCACAGATCCAAAAAACTTTCAGGGTTTACTCCATGTAACACAGGGAGGTGGATGCAGTGCCCGTTCCTCTGGCGCCTTCCCCCCCCCACCACCACACCACCATCCCTAGAAATCACAGTTCACTGCCATTCTTGAAAACAAAAGTTGACATTTTAAAGAGGATCTATTGGTTAAATCCATTTTTAAAAATCCATAACTTGATCTTATTCGTCACAGAAATCACACAGACACTTACCAAATTTCCAAGTCCATTTTCATTGTAAAGCTTAACACCCAGTTTTACTTTCCCTTCTTAGAAAAATGACTTCAGTTTGATGGTGGGGACACTGTGGGACTAAGACATCCAACTAATTCTGCTACAGTTAAGCATGGGTAGTGACCTTCACCTAAGTGCCTTTAGTATTTCATCACCACCACCACCACCATCATCTTCATCACCATCATCATCACCACCAACACCACCACACATTTGAACAGGGGGATGCTATTATGGTATTAGTTTATCAGAATTTTGCAGTTAGAATATATACACATATGTGTGCTCACGTGTGTGGGGGTGCAGGTGCACATACATGTGCACATTTGCAAGGGTGAAAGCCAGAGGTTGATAGCCATTGCTCTCCTCAATGGCTCTCCACTTTACACTTTGAGATATGGTCTCTCTCTGAACTTGGAGCACACTGATTGTCCAGACCAGCTAGTCAGCAAAAACCCACACATCCTCCTGTCTCCACCGTCCCAGTGCTGAGATCACACGTGCACATAGCCTAGCTTACCTTTTTATGTGGGTTCTGAGAATCCAAACACAGGCCCTCGTGCATGTATGACAAACATTTCACCAGTTGACACATTTCCCCAGTCTCATATAAAAATACTACCTTCCATGGTAAGCTGAGGACCAAACATGGAGCCCAGAACTGAGTTCACATTAGGGCTCATTTGGAGGGTTTTAGAGAAAATGTGGTAGTCCTCACATCAATGTGATTTGTCCCGATCTCACCTCGGGTATAAATCCAATGTGTCTAGGATGAGACTCACCTCAGCCTGGAGTTGCATGTCGTAATCATTCCTTACATTATTAAACTCTATGATGGGACCTGTCCAGACTCACTGGGAAAGAAGAGAAAGTAAATGACCGTTACTCCATCTTCTTTCCCAGGTTAAAGAGGGCCTCCCCCCTATGTTTGCAGGGCCTCTGAACCCACCTACACTTGCTTCCCATCCCCACACTGTAGACAGACCTCTACAAACACTCTGCCTGCCTGTTTCCAAGCGGGTAAATGAGTGTTTCTTTCTCTTCCTTTCAGATCTATTTATAGTGTAGACACGAGCCCCAGAGTCACTTCAGAGAACAAAGCAAAGCATATTTGCTCTTCGTAAGAGTGTGGAATCAGGAAACACTGCCAACTGAGAGCTGACGGTGTCCCTTTGCTGAAAAGACATGCGCAGAACAACCCATTGGTCAACCGTGAGCTTACGTAGGGGCTCGGGCTTTAGGAGATGTGGTTCTTGAGTAAGCTCACAGTCCGTACAGGGAATCACACACCAGACATGCTTCACAGGTGAGTTAGCAGAACTATGAAGAAAGGATGCACAGTCTGCCACAGCAGATCTGAGGGGTGCACGAGTAAGGCTCTCTAAAAGGGAGGCCAAGATCCCGTCAAAGAACATAGGAGAGAGTTCCATGCTGAGCGTGTATTCTGGAAGAAGGTTGTCTGGGAGATTGCGTGGATCATAGCAGTAATGGCTATAGTCCTCAGACTCCTTCTAAATGTGGGGTGCCTGCTACAACTCTCTCTTCTCCCTCCCGCTCTCCTTCCCCTTCTCCCACAGCATGGGCCAGTCTGGTCACAATGAGCTCCAGAGAGCTCCAGCAAAAGTGCCAGAGCAGAGCAGCTGTTAACTGCCACATACCGACTTAGCCTCGTTCCTGTCCAAACAGTAAACACTCTTAGTTCAGTTTCAGTGGGCAGGGATCTGGGCGTGGTTCACCTGCTTCCCCTTGGCCTGAGCTTAAAGTCAGTCTGACTACAGAGACACACACTAGAAAAGAATGAAGGGTCCTTCCAGCTCATTCCCACCGACAGAGCTTGTACTGGCTGGTTTTGTGTCAACTTGACACAAGCTGGAGCTATCACAGAGAAAGGAGTTTCAGTTGAGAAAACGCCTCCATGAGATCCAGCAGTAAGGTATTTTCTCAATTAGTGATCAAGGGGGAAGGGCCCCTTGTGAGTGGTGCCATCTGTGGGCTGGTAGTCTTGGGTTCTATAAGAAAGCAGGCTGAGCAAGCCAGGAGAGGCAAGCAAGCCAGTAAGTTACATCCCTCCATGGCCTCTGCATCAGCTCCTGCTTCCTGACCTGCTTGAGTTCCAGTCCTGACTTCCTTTCGTGATGAACAGCAGCATGGAAGTGTAAGCTCAATAAACCCTTTCCTCCCCAACTTGCTTCTTGGTCATGATGTTTGTGCAGGAATAGAAACCCTGACTAAGACAGACCTTATAAGTGGAAACAGCTCTACCTGGCTAACAATCCAAGACAGAAGATGCCCAAGCTAGAAGTCACACACTTTCACAGTCCAACTCAAAAATGGCACCCCCCCTGGGTGTGGTGGCATATCACCTTTGACCCCAGCCCTGAGGAGGCAGAGGCAGAGACAGAGGGATCTCTTTGAGTTTGAGATCAGCCTGGTCTACACAGTGAATTCCAGGATAGCCAGAGTAAACCTGTCTAAAAAAAAAGGAAACAAAAAACAAAAGCAAAACAAACAAACAAACAAAAGGCATCCCATAACATTGGCCATTTTCTGTTAGTTGAGGGCTGTGCCCTAGATGGCCTAGTGCAAAAATCACCAGCATTTCCAAAGGTGTCACTGGCTGATGACGTAATGCCTAAGAGCTGAAGACAATGGCGTCCTCCATAGTTACATTAATAATTCTAGGTAACCTTTGCCAGGCATTTATTAAATGCTAGGTACAGTATTAAATTCATTATTTACTTTTGTTCTCTCATAACAGCCATATGAGATGGTGAGAATCGTCTCTCCTACAGTTGAGAAAAGTGTAATTAATGTGAGCAAAGATACCCCAACTACCCGTGGACCTGGGATTCAGATCTCAGTGTGTCTCTCCCTGAGTTCCATTCATGTCAGCCCCCTGTTTTTTGCCTTCCTCCAGTATGTATCCGCTCCTGTGACCTTATTTAATTATGGTCCTCACAGGCCCTTCAGAATAAGGCACAGCACTCACAGTGCTCTAGAGAATGAAACAATAAGACAAAGAAAGATGCTCGACAGGACCTTACAACAGCAGTCCCACATACACAAGATCAGCCCTCAGAGCACTTAGTGCTGCTATTGCTCAAGAGTAGAGAAAATTGCCCATTCACAAATTGAATCGCAGACCTGCAGTCCTGCCCCTGAGGTGAGTGATCTTATCCAATGCTGCGCACCGGTCCATCGACCTTCTCTGTTCTCAGTATTGTGGCATTGTGAAGCCTGCCAGACACAGTTGACAAGACTGGCTGTGCACAAAAGCCAGCTCTCTGAGGACAATGCACGGAATTCTCGCTGAAATTCAACACAAAAATATAAATTTGACACCACGGTGAGTAAACACAAAAATAAAATAGAAATGCCTTTCAAACATCGCTAAAACTAAGAACTTGAGAGGTTGGGAAGGAAATACGAAGCCAGCTCTGACTGTGTGATTCAAAGATGAAGTGTGCTTGCCTCTGTTCTATAATGATAGCTTTGTCTCTGTTTACTCCGGGATTACAAAGGCCTTTGTGCAAGTATTTCATGCCCGAGAGGCACTAGGAGATGGGGAGTATTATTATCCATATTTTGGATGAGTGAGCAGATACTTTGCTTGCACATCCCTGACGAGTCTTTCCTTCCCGGAGCAGGTGTATGCAGCAGCCTCTCAGTCCTTGGTGCTGGTCTGGATCACTAGGGAGACACAGAAGACAAGATACTCATTGTCCATGGGAGAGAAGACTCTAGGTGCTTTGAAAGGATAGGACCTGTGACAAGGAGGCCCGAAAGAGAAAGAGCCTTCTCAGGACTGTGAGAAAAGGTTGACGTGGTGGAAATGTAAACCAGACCCTGAAGGATGATCGGAGGGGGCGCACTAAGGTTAGTGTGATAGGAAGTCTAGTCTGGGCATTTACAGAGTGCACACAAAAGGCAGGGTCCAACCTCAGCCGCTCACTGGCCTCCCTGGCCACATTTCAGTTCTCTTTAATTTAGCGCAACGTACACATTTTGTCACTTGCTTGGGCTGCACCTGTGTGCCTGGGGGGCATAATATGATCATGCTAGGTGGATCCTCTGGAATTTATTAAATCAAAAGCAAGGGCCAACAAGAACAGGAATACACACACACACACACACACACACACACACACACACACTTTTTTGGTTGTTTTTTGAGACAGGGTTTCTCTGTGTAGCAGAGCCCTGGCTATTCTGGACTCACCTTGTAGACCAGGCTGGCCTCAACCTCACAGAGATCCACCTGCCTCTGCCTCCTGAGTGCTGAGATTAAAGACTTGTGCCAGCATGACTGGCTACACACACATTTTTAAACAGAGATCCTTCTTACCCTTTCCAACTACAAGGATACTGTGGCATGGTGCTATCTATTAACCAGGAAACTCTACTAGACCCTAAACCTGCTGACACCTCAGTCTAGGACTCTCAGCTTCCAGAGCAATGGAGAGTATGTGGCAGTCATTAATATAATACTTAGCCTATGCTGTTTCCACTCCAGTTGCCCAAATGGGCTAAAATGTCTCCTTAGTGTTGTTTCTTTGATTTGACATTTCTACCTATAAATCTGCAGCCTATTACAACCATAAGTGGAGAACATACGTGGCTGCACACAATAGGGAAAGCCATGCTATTCCCTCAAAAGCACGTGTCGGGGACAGGACTTGGCTCAGAAATATACAATGCCGATACCCACAGGAGAAAAGCAAATAAAAACTACATTGAAATTCCATCTCACCCCAGACAGAATGACAGCAAGAAAACAACTAACAATGTAAGCATGTAACAACGTAAGAATGTAACAATGTAGGAATGTGGGCAAAAAGGAGCCTTTATACACTGTTGGTGTGAAGGCAAACTAGTCCAGCCACCATAGAAGTCAGTATAGAGTGTCCTCAACAAACTAAAGCTAGACCTACTATGTGATCCAGCTATATCACTCCTGGGTGTTGACCAAAAGGACTTGAGGTCAGCACACCCCAGAGGCACTCCGTGTTACATCACTGTTCATAATAACTAAGTTACAGAACCAATCTGGGTGTCCATCAGCAGAGGAACTGATAAAGCCAATGTAGTATACACAATGGCATTTGATTCAGCCATAAAGATGAAAGAAGTTGGAGCTGGAGGGGTGGCTCAGTCAGTAAACTGTTGACTCTGCAAGCAAGAGGCATCCAAGTAAAAACCTGGTTATATGGCATGACTGTGTACTGCACTAGAGTGGCAGACACAGGAGGGTGTGTGGGGCTTGCCAGCCAATCGGTCTAGCTATCAGGAAGTTCCGGGTTCAGATCTTCTATCTCGGAAAAAAAAAAGTAGGGAGCAATTAAGGGGGCTGCCCAACATTAACCTCTGGCTCCACATGAGTGAGCACACATATGTCCATATGCCCACACATATACATGCACATACACAACTACAGACGCACAGAGCAAAGAAGAAAGAAGTTGCATCTTATGTATGAAAATGGTTGCAGCTGGAGATAATCATATTCAACAAATTAAGTCAGTCTCAGAAAAACAAATGCCACCTTTCTCTTGCTTTGGGCCCTAATCTTTATAGACACATAAAATCAAACACACACAGATGACATGAAAGGGGAATCAAGACTCTCTCGGGGAACAAAGGAGATTAATAGGGTGAGAAAAGACGGAACGGAGGGGCAGGACAGGAATTACTCAAAGTACATTTTATACTTCCATGAAAACTGGCCTCATGTAATCCAGTATAATAAAATTAAAAGACCTTAAAAAAAAAAAAAAGTGAATCACTGGCTTTGGAGACAAAAGTCCAGAACACCCTTATGTCAGCTTTTCTCTACCAAATAGTATTTAAGCCTTCAAAACCTGCTAATGCTTGCCTTTCTCTGAAGTACAGAAATATAAAGTGCCGGGTGCTTCAGCCCTGCACCATGAGTTTGCTCTGAGCACACTCACGTGATTTCACATAAGACAGCAGGGATCCCCTGCTGTGTCTCTTCCCAAGCATGGCCGAGAAGAGGCAGCCCATGGCCCTGGGTGGAGTGTTCTGCTGCTCCATGTTCCCTGCAGGGACAAAGGAACAACCAATGCTCTCTGGAGATGCCTATTAGCCTCTGCTTCTACAAAGTCCTTTCCTTCAAGTGGGCTTGGACCTATTGAAGATGCAGATCAACCCTCACCTTCTTTTTCTGTGATTTTCCCTGATATTCTCCCCAAATATTAAGGCACCATCTCCACTTTGTTCCCACAGTAAGCTAGCACAGACCTCTTGTGACATTTTTTTCTATTTTTTGAGCCAAGATTTTATCCTAAAGATACATTTATTTATGATCCTTCCCAACTAAATAACCAGTCAGATTTACTCTTCCCATTGTTGTCTCAACTAAGTACTCACCACCATGTTTGTTGAACAAATGATTACCTTCCTTTTAAACTTGAATGTGTTCTACTCAAAATTCACAAGCAAAGTTAAACCCTAATGTGATAATCTTCCGAGGTGGACCCAGTGGGGGTAGACGCTTCACAAATGAAATCTGTGAGCTTATCAAACAGCTAAAACAAAGGACCTAAGCACTTTCTGCTCTCCACCATGTGCAGACATGAGACAGCCCTCAATATACCTCTTGATCCTCCAGATTACAAGAAGTACATTTGTGTTATTTACAGAGTAATCAGACTCAGGCAATGTGTTACAGTAGCACAGATGGACTAAAATAATATTTAACCATAACTTTGTCTTTAACCCTATGTGCAATACATATCCCACCCAAGCCTACCTGTTGCCATACAAATTCAGAAGAAAGATTGTATACTGGCTGGCTTTGTGTCAACTTGACACAAGCTAGAGTCATCAGAGACAAAGGAGTCTCAGTGGAGGAAATGCCTCCATGAGATCCTGCTAAAAGCCATTTTCTCAATGAGTATCTGTGGGGCAGATCCCAGCCCATTGTGGGTGGGGCCATCTCTGGGCTGGTAATCCTAGGTTCTATATGAAAGCAGGTTGAGCAAGCCATGGGAAGCAAGCCAGTAAGCAGCACCCTCCATGGCCTCTGTATCAGCTCCTGATTCCAGGTTAGAGTACTGCTTGGATTCCTGTCCTAAATTCCTCCAATGATGGCCTATGATCTGGAAGTGTAAGCTGAATAAACCCTTTCCTCCCCAACTTGCTCTTTTGGTCCTGGTGTTTTTGTTGAAGCAATAGAAACTCTAAGACAGGTGGAACAAAGAGATAAAGGGAAGAAAAGCTGTTTCTGAACATTCAGCTGTACTATGGGTCCTGGATAAACAGATCCCAGCTTGGTGAGTCAACTGATCTCAATCAATATAGTGTTACACATATACACTTATAAGCATATATATATATATATATATATATATATATACACACACACACACACATATATACACATATATATGCATATGCAAATACATTTGTACAGGAGGAAGTCTTGACCTGGTCTAAGGGAAGGTTTCTCTGGAACCATATCAATCTCCCTAATAGAAGAGGGAAACTAAGCGGAAGGTGTGTACTTAGCCTGAGATAGCATTTACAGCAGGAGAAACCCTGTGTTATCAAACAAATGAGACAAAAGGAGAGGCTAAGAGGAAGACAGGGAGGTAATCCAGAGACAAGCTGGTCATCCTTGGGAGCTACAGAAAGCCACAGAAAGGTCTAAGCTGAGTGACAGTCAGCCTGACATGGTCCCAGCTCAGGTTCAGCTTTTAAGTGCTGTCTCTGGCCTTCCTCAGGTGATCTTCATTACAGCATCACGGGTAGCTCATTCAGAAACCCATCACTACCCAAAGTACTGAGACTACTTTGATGACCAACTGCTTAGCCCTAACTGGGACATCTAAATTACTTCTCCAAAACTCAGGGAACACCAAGAAAGAGGGGACAGACATAATCTAACAGCCAGAGAATGGGGAGCCAAAGATGTCTTCTGAACATGACGTGGCCAAGGCACCATGGCCCCAGTGCTGCTGCAGTTATCTGCACAAGACTGGATTTGTCAGCATTACATCATGGGCTGGGGAGAGTCAACGAGGCCCCACTCCTCCCAAGAGACTATCGGCAAGTCACAGTTCTTAGGAAAGGAGGTGTGGTCTTCTTCAATAAGGTAGCTTGCTCCTGTACGTACCTTCCAGCCTGCCCCTGGCCTAGAAATGCTGATCAAACTCAGTGAGCTATACACAAAAAGAAGATGGAAAGGAGGCAGGACTTGTTGAGAAGAAAAGAGAGAGGGAAACAAAGACTGTGAGTGACTAAACTTTATTCTCTAAACTAAACTGTTGAGTCATTTAAACATTAAAAAGAAGGAATAAAGGAGGCTTCCCCTTCACGGAAGCCCACGAGGGGGCCGACAGCAGAGTTCCAGAGAGAGAGGTTAGGCTTGGCCTGCTGCAGCAAGAAAAGGAATAGGTAAGCAGAGTTTCTGGATGCTAAGCTCAGCAGGATTTGTGGTGATAGACAGTTCAGAGGAAGACAGCATCAGGAGGAGAGACCCGTGCAGTGTGGGCAATTCACTCTGCACTTCATCCACAGAGACTGAGTTATTCCAGCACACTGAATTTGAAGGGCCCCCAATGTTGTGCTTTATAAAAAGATAAGGAGAGAAGGAATATGTTTGGTGGATGTGTAGTCAAGTGTGGGGGAAGGAGGTGCCTTTGAGGGCCCATGCTGAGGCATCCCTTCCCCCTGAGGGACCAGCCACACATGATGGTATAGTATAAAATAGAGTTTATTCAGGGCATGAGGAGGGGAGCCGAGAGGGCAGTAGAGGCAGAGAAAGGCAGAGAGAAAGTGTGTGTAGAGGAGCAGAAGACCTGTCAGCATTACGTCATAGGGGCAGGAGGGCAGAGAGGACAGAGCAAGGGCAAGAAGGCAAGAGAGCAAGAGAGCAAGAGAGACAGGAGGGGGCAAGCAGCCCCTTTTAGTGAGTCAGGCCTACCTGGCTGTTGCCAGGTAACTGTGGGGCAGAGCTTAGACAAAATGCTTACACTCAAGACACCTGAGCAGAACATAAGTGTCTCCCCACTAACCTGTAAGAATGCAGGGAAATCTTCCCTCTGGTTTGGAAGAGCAGACCAGGAAAAATCCAGGGGGGGCTAGGGGGATACATTTTTCTCATGCTTCTCATTGGAGCTAAAGGCCAAGTTTTCTCTGTCTTTGTCTGACCTTTATGAGGTTTCTACAGACAGGACTATCATCTACTGCAAGAACTGTCTTGATACAGGGACAGACTGCCTAGTGCTGCAGAGATGGGAAAGGCCCCACTGTCCACACACCCATCTACTCACTGCACAGGTCTGTGTTAGTGTTTTCTGATCATTATATCACATTTTCCAATTTCACTTCTGGTGGCTTTTATAGCTATGCATTTCCTCATTGTATAGAGAGTTCACAGAGACAAGATCCTTCTTTTGAAGCCTCTTACACCTCAGGAGATAGATCTAGGGAAACACTCACCTCAGACTGTTGGTGGAGATCAGTTGAGTAAGTTGAAGGGATGCTGGGAAAGCTGGCGGAGACGAAAGCATTTTGAGTAAGGTGAGACCATGCTCCAGGCGACTTTTGACGTCTGCAGACAGAAGTGTTCAGGCACGGGGCTGGTCATGCACTCAGCCTGCAAGCACACACCAGGAAGGAACAAGAAACCAAAGCAAGCAAAGATGCTTTGTCCTGAGGACTCTGGGGAGCTTCCTAGCCCACCTGCCTGGATGTTGACTCAGCCCAGTGAGCCTTTCTCCAAACCACACAAGCCACTGTCTTAGCCTCTCTGTGATTGCTCTAACACAATCCCACAGACTGGGAATATTGTACATAATGAGAAAAGATGTCTCACAATTCTGTAGTCCCAATTGTCTAAGATCAAGACACTAACAGATGAGGAGCTTAGTGAGACTTCTTGGTGCATCTCACTCTTCTCATGCCAGCCTTCAGTTAGAGGAAGGGACAGATCCCCACCATATTATGCTCTGAGAGCACCCCCAGGTGAAGAGACTCTGCCCCGGACCTAAACACACCCTAAAATCCTCTCTTTCTACGCCAGCAACCCCAGATGAGGATTGTAGCCTCTGGATTTGGAGAGGGACAGAAACTTTCAGACTCATCCTGTGCTCAACCAGCAGGCTTGAAGAAATACATGCTCCTCCTCCCCAGTCTTTCGGGATTTTGTTCACTGTCTCCCAAAGCAAAAGAGTGAGAGGTGCTTCAACTGCTGAGAGATGCTTTTTTGCAGAAGTCAGCATGCACATGGAAGCAGACAGGGAGAATCTTGTCCAAAGTAGCTGGTGAATCCAAGATGAAGCATGCCTTCTCTCTACTCCCAACAGCTCTGAGATACTCTCTGGTTGGGTCCTCCCCTTCAGATGATTCCTGGCTGCAAAGCCTTCTTCTCTGCATGGGGCGGGAAAGCTCAGATCCCACATATGGCGGGGTTGGCTGGAGCAGCCTCAGCATTAGAATCATTCTGGATCCCTTGGTAGTGCCCTCCACTTCCAAGAGAGGAAGAGGGCTATCTCAGGCCTGTCACCTTTCCCTGGATGTCAGAGACTAGTACTGTGGGATCCTTTCTATAGCCCAGATCCGTTCCTGAACCAAGACTGTTGAGCACAGAGGGAATTCCTTTGTGCTTCATTTTCTCAACTTTTCTACCAAGTGGAAGTCTCTCTCACTGCCGCAGGGCTACCAGGGAAGATAATAGGAGGCTATAAAATTCCTTCTAAGTATAAAAGCATGTTGTTGTACATAATAATTTCGATGGCCATTAGATTTTTTTTCAGAGTTGCTTGGGAAGTGGTGGTTTACCCAAATTTCTGAGCTTGGGATAATTAAGGAATAATTAAGCTGTCTTGCCCCGGGCACCTGGGCATCAGTGTTAGACACACACGGAGCAAGGTTAAGCTGAAACGCTAGTTTACTCTGGAAAATGACAGGCTTGTTTTGCAAGGTGTAATAATTTCATTGCTGCAGACTTGTGGGGCTGAGCTCTGCAGTGGTGAAACACCAGTCCCCATCGCTCATCGGCTCCAGAGTTTTTCTTTCATGCTGGATAGCTGTTAAAATCAAAGTCTGTAATGGCCCAGGAATGTTTAATTCTTTACATATGGGCATTGTTATCTTTACACTCTTGATTATTTTCTTAATCTACTTTCCAGCTTACTTATTTTATCAGCTGAAAAGCTGGAAAATATTCTTATGGCTGAATACTTTGCTGTTTATTATTTTACTTATTTTTTTTAGCCAAACCCTACGATAACATTCTAATTTGATAATGTTCCATTAAACACATTAATAGACGATGGGAAAATCCAACAATTAAGGAATGTTTTAGTGGTTTTTAGTCGAATGCATCCTCTAGCATAGAAAAAACACTTTTGTTTAGCTTTTTAGGCATTTGGTACATCTGCGAGAAATGATTTATATTCACAAGCTCTAGGGCTATCAAATGTGCACATTCGGAGAAGCATAAACTGGAAGAGAGGTCACAGGAATAATGTTCAAAAGCAGCATTATTAAAAAAAACTCACATGGGCCATGCATGGTGGCACTTGCTTCCAACCCAGCACTCGGGAGGATGAGGTAAGAGGGTGGCCACACATTCAAGCCTAGCCTGGACTACAAGACAAGACCTTGTATAGAAATAAAACAAAAACACGCAGGCAAAGCAAGCAAACAAACACACAACAACAAAAACCCACCGATGCCCCGAGTCTAACATTTGTTACACCCACAAATTCCTTGGTTTGCCGTCTTTTCTACTGCGAATTGAGAAATACAGGAAATAATGTCAGTTTGCCACTGGCGTCAACATGATCACCTGTGCCCAGAGACTTTTGAAGTTAAGTCAGAACTTGGGCTCTAAGTATACTTCTTCCACTATAACCAACCTATCTGCCAACTCATGCCTAATTACATTGGATCTTACTATGTATACATGTTTCCTTTTGTTCTTAATTTTTGTTACATTTATTTATTTGTATGCATAGCAAATGTTCTCTCTTGTTCTGTCTCTCTCTGCCTCTGTTTCTATCTTTGTCTCCCTCCCCCCCACACACACACATACTCCAACTCTGGCCCTGTCCCTCCCTCCACCCCACCCCCTCCCTCTCCCTCTCCCCCCCCCACACAAACAAGTTCAGAGGACATTGTGGGAATTGGTTCTGTCCTTCTACCATGTGGGTACCTGGTTGTTGGATTTGGCAGCCAGCCCTTACCCACTGAGCAATCTTGCCAGCCCTTATAAATATGTGGAAAGTAATGAACTTCTCTTCTGTTAGGATTTAAGTTACTACTTTTGTAAGCTCAGTATTGCAATCAGGAAGACAGAAAACCCAAATCACTATTTGTTTGCTCAGCTAAGGAGACAATGCTGTGAAGATAATCCCACTAACCCATCCTGAACAACAAGTCTTATATTTGGCTTCCCTAAAAGTCGGTATTTATTCTGTACATTTATTTCTATTTCCCCCACGTTCTTTTTTTTAGTAACAAAACTATCCCAAGATTCAAGTTTTAACTTCCGGTTTTAGGAAATAGCTATAGAGACAGTGAACATCTATGCTGCTTCCTAAAAAGTAAAGGTGAGAAACCCCAAAATCAGTAAGACTAAGTAATACTGTTGCAGAGTCCCTTCCCTGGGAGAGATGTAAGCACCATGTACCCCTCTTCCTAAGGACCAGTGACAAACTAGGGACTTGTCCGCCAAAGTTCAAGCAGAGAACCAACCTGTGAGTTTATCAGGCTTACAGACTGATGGGTGGGAGCTTCGATCCTGGGTAGCCGTTGAGCTGAGGCACCGAGTGTGAGAATATCCCCTTCTGATCATCTCTATCCTGAGCTAAGACTTGTTCCTTCAACATTAAGTATTATGATTATTGTAGAAGTTACACCTTTTATCTAAGGTATTCTGGCCTGTGTTTACATTTTTCTACAGGACACGTGAACAAACACCAGCTAGGACAGGTAGGAGTCCGTTTTTCTCAGCAGAGCACATCCAGTAACTTTTCCTTCCTAGCCTTAGCCACCTTGTCTGACCTCCTTTCCTGCTAGCTTCATCTATCTCGTCATTTCCTACACAGAAGGATTTGTTTCCTCTGTGTTCACTTGACATGTGCAGCCTTCTTGTACTTTTCCCTCACTATTTCCAGGCCACAGGCACCTACTTTCCTAGAAGAGACTAAAGCAGAGAAAATGCCTGCTGATAGCTTAGGGCCCAGTGAGGGTTTGTTGAATGAATGAATGAATGAAAAATCATGTGACTTCAGCCTCCACCCTCAGCAATTCTTTTACATGGACAAAAATGAATAAAGAAGATGGTGTCTTGTCAAAGCCTCTAACATCATCCTGCTTGTAGATGTGTCCCTCCAGTCGCTGCCTCTGTGGTCACGTGGCTTTCTCTCTCAATGTGGTCACGTGGCTTTTTCCTCTGTGGTCACGTGGCTTTCTCTGTGGTCACGTGGCTTTCTGTGTGTCTTTATCCTCACTCCGTATTTTACTCTTTGAAAAAGCGAGTCGAGTTATATTGGCACTCACCTTAATCACCTCGTCTTGACTGATTGACCTCCACAAGACTGTTTCCGGAGCAAGTTGCTGCCAGGAGCAAGGACTCAGTGTGTCCTACGGGAGGACACAGTTCAAGCTCCACAACAGGCATTTCCTTACCAGAGCTGAAAGCACTTCCAATCCTTCCCAAATAACATGGACAGCAGACCTGACAGCCACAGTATGTGTCAAGCACTGAGTGAAGCAAAGCGACCTCCCAGGCTTAGAGAGGCTTACCTTGGAGAAAGTGCTTGTTCCAAACAAGCTGACCACAAAACTTACCAGAAAACCTTAGAAGAAACAGTCTCTGCGCCTTTAAAAAAATTACAGACCAAACTTAGCAGGATTTTCAAAAGATATGAGAAGATGAAAGATGGAGCACATGATAATTATCTCTCATGATGTAGTTAGGCCTCCATGGCCAGAGGCCCTCGGGCTGGCCTGTTATTATGCCACACTTGAATTACTGTGTGTGAGGAATGCTGGCCCAGCTTCGGTTTGGATGCTTGGGATTGCTGTGGATACAGCCTGATATCTATGCAATAGTGGGAAGTTCACAAAAGATACACACACACAAGGCTGGGATTTGAGTGAAGGGTAAGTAGAGAAAAACCAATGGCAGAAACCATTGTACTTCAAGAAGAGTGTTCACCGTTATTAGAAATGCTAGGTATGTAACGTGAGGGAGAAATGGTACCAACCACAGGAGTTAGGAGATAGAAAACGTTTGATGACTTTTATTTTGAAGGGAAAAATAAGGAAATGGAAAATAAGTATTGGAGGCTAAAGGAGAAAAGGGAGAAGGGGAGGTCCCTATGTAGCCACAGGTCTGAGGGGACTGTCAGAGACAAGTGGTGCCTCTTAGAGTGAGAAGTTATTGGGGATTTCTTGACTCACTAACAACTGCAAGCTTTAGCCTCTGCTCCATAAGGATCCTGAGAAAAACTCATGCTGTGGGCAGATGTGAGGGTGTTAATTAAATCACCAAGATGACCAGAGAAGCAAGGTTGAGGAGACAGCCAGGGTCAGCTTCACGAGTAGTCAAGAGGTGAGGGAGCCAGAGTGCACACTGTATTTTAGGAAATATAATTATCAAGTGTGTGCCTGAAGGTGGGAGAGAGGGGTGGGAGTACACCACTGTTTTGTGAGACTGACCAGAGTCAGAAGAGAACTTAGAGCCAAGCTTGGCTTGTTTTTCTTGGCTGCTTCTTGCTAGGGTAGGAAGCTGCTAAAAGGGAGGTTGGAGCTCTTGGGGATGAGAGCTATCTGTGGGGTTGTGAGATGGAAATGTTCTGGGGAGTCTGACTCAGATGTTAAAGCTCTGGGTACTTGGCTGAAGTCATCACCTCAAGCCCCATCTGTGGTGCCATGCAGTGAACAACAGAATCCCCAAGAGCCATGCACGAAGACATATAGCTGTGGAGACTTCCAGAATCCAGAAACACCACGGATGTTACTTGATTATTTTCTGGACTTTTCTAACATAGAAAGTAAACCATCCTGTTGGAGGGTGCTCCACACACTTTTGTAGCAGTATTGCTTCCTGTGTGTGACCTCTTTTCCCTGACCTTTCAAAGCAGGACCTCATGTTGTTCTTCAATGATTCTAGCTGTTTTTCCTGGGTGTCATCAGTGCATGGGGTTTGTCCAAGATACTAGCAAGGTGGAGTGAATGTTGCTAATGCAGCCAGGCTTATTGGGTGTCTCAGTTAGGGTGTTACTGCTGTGAAGAGACACCATGACCACGGCAACTCTTATAAAGGACAGCATTTAATTGGGGCTGGCTTACAGGTTCAGAGGTTCAGTCCATTATCATCAAGGTGGGAACATGGCAGCATCCAGGCAGGCATGGTGCAGGAGGAGCTGAGAGTTCTACATCATCATCTGAAGGCTGCTAGCAGAATACTGACTTCCAGGCAGCTAGGATGAGGGTCTCAAAGCCCACGCCCATAGTGACACACCCACTCCAACAAGGTCACACCTCCAAATAGTGCCACTCCCTGGGCTGAACATATACAAACCATGATATTGGGTGACAAGAAAGAGGAAGTTATGGGGGAATTATTCTGAATGGGTCAACAACTTATGCTTATAACTCTCTTGCCCCCAGCTAATGACGATGGGAGAAGTAACTTCGTATTTCCTCCCTCCTTTGCCTTCTGCCTCTCTGGATCTCTTATAGTAGTAAACTACTTTCTGTAACCTGGCAACAGAAGTATTAAAGCCAAAAAGTTGGGAATCTGACTTGATAGGTTGACTGACAGTCTGCTAAGAGTCATCTATCTAACAGGACAAAGAAAGCTCTACAGGTCACACATGCAGTGGGACTCAAAGCAATTACCCAGAGACTGATAAAAGATGCTACTAACAAATCTCAAGAGAAGCATTGAGTTTTATTAAAGTAGCAGGTGGTACATGGCCTCCTCCTTGCCTATAAAGCTGAGGAGAAGGCTTTGTTGGTCAAAGGCTACTTTTTTTTATTCTTTTTTTTTTTTTTTTTTACCATGTTTTAGAGTCAACTTAGACCAGGAATGGTTAGGAAGAAGATTGGGACAGTGGAAACTGTGGAAGTTTACTGTGTGAGAAAGGAATGAAAACACATCTTTACTTGACCCATGTCTGAGAGTTCTCAATGTCACCTTCTGGCCTAAAGTATAGAGTTGGTTGTATTTGTGACTGAGTGCCTGCAATTTGAGGATGACACAGTGGAGACACCAGTCAAGGACATGAGATGGCCATGAGGGTTTGCCAATGCTGACCGTGAGTGGAAGCTAAAGTTTCAGGCAGTGGAAAGGGAAATGGGTGACCTATTCTGTGTAATGAGTATGAGCCAGTTCACTGATGATACCCAGATGAACAGCTGGGATTGTGAAGAAAAACATGGCTGTCTGCTTTGAGAAAAATGTCAAGCAAAAGAGAAACACACAGCTAGGCATGGTGGTGCATGCCTTTAATCCCAGCCCTGGGGAGGCAGAGGCAAGTGGATCTCTGTGAGTTTGAGGCCAGTCTGGTCTACAAAGTGAGTCCAAGAACAGCCATGGCTACACAGAGAAACCTTATCTCAGGAAAAGCAAATAGGAAAGTGAAAATCTGCTACAAAATCTGCCTATGAATAGGGTATGTTGACTTATGTGTTGAAAACATCCAGAAAGTAACCAATTTCCGATTTGTAAGGTGACTGCTCAAAATGAATACAGTTTTTGTCATTCTCTTGTGTGTGTGTGTGTGTGTGTGTGTGTGTGTGTGTGTGTGTGTGTGTGTGTGTGTGTATACAGGTATGCAAATGCTATAGGGGATAACTTTTGCAAACCAGTTTCTCACCTTCCACCTTGAGTCTTTCTGTTCTGCTGTTGGGCAGCATACTCCAGGGTAGCTGGCTCAGCTAACTCCACTGTTCTCCTGTCTCCACGTCCCATCCCACCATAGGAGTGTTGGGATTGTTGATGTGCACCACATCCAGCTTTTCACATGGGTTCTGAGAGAACTAGGTAGTCAGGGAGTGTGCTAAGCACATTTATTCACTGGGCCATCTCTCCAGGCCCTCTTTTGGTAACTTTTAGAAAATAAATAAATAAACAAACAAACAAACAAACAAACAGAACTATTTTCATCTGGTGAAATGTCTTCTTTTCAGGCCTCCAGTCCCTTTGCACCTGCTCAGGAGCAAGCACTGTGAGATCTTCATTCATGTCTTCACTGATCCTGTAACACCCACGACTGCACATTAGTCCCTCTGAAGTGCAAATGGATAGCATGTTGTATCATACCACAGAATTCTGCATCTCCCTGTTTGAGGTCCAACAGTACATATCTTCCATCTTAGGGGTTGGCACACAACCATCTGACCTTGGTCATCATGGACTCATTCTGCCTTGCCATATGCATGCACACCTAGCTCCCTCATTACGGCTACAGCACCCTCATTTTAATTGTGCAGTGTCAATGTATGGTATTTCCAGTCCACTTGTGGTGCTGTCATGAAAACCTCTGCTCACATGTCCTCCAGCATCACTGTGAGTTTGTCTGGGATCAATGCCTTGAACCGCACGTCTGGCATGTAACAATGACTGGGCTCCCTAATGTTATTTAGCCAATCTATAATTTCAACAAAATACAAGGTCCCCCCCCCCCCCCAACAAAAGCAGAACTGGCCATTCAGTTGGCTAAATTGTATGGTTGCCTGGTGATTTAGACAAGCGATTTTTTGTACGATGGGTCTAGATAAGAGAAAACCTCACACAAAGCCTGTGATACTTGAGACCGATTGTATTACCACCGGCCAATACTCAGAAAAGCCTCTCTGAGGAAGTTTCCACGTCATCATGACCACTAGGGAAATGCCAAGTACCTCTCTTGTTTCCTGTGTGCTTTTGCTGAGGAATGTGACGTGTCTCTTAGAAAAGGGAGTTTCACAAGCCACGATGTGGATCTCCATATCTGTTGCTTACTGTTGCTTACCTTGGCCCACTGTAGTGCACCATTCCCCATGGAGGCTAACAGGGACCAGAGACGCAGCCAACCCTAGGATGACACAAAGTTGAACTGAAATGCAAAATGATGTTATTGGCACACGCTTAGAAGGTGTGCCCATTTGTTACTGCAGCACAACCTTGCTTATCCTAACTCATACCCAGCTGTGAAGTGGAGAGACCAGAGAATGGCAGCAACCATGGTGATGCTGAGTGGGGTGAAACAAACCTCTGTGCACACTAAGAGAACATGTTCCAAGGCTCTGTGGGTGCTGATTGAGTGACTGCTTGTTTAAAGTAAATAAATAATCAAAACCCTCCTTTTTTTTTTTTGCTTAAAAACAAACATTGTACATTGTAGGAACTGACTAAATGTATCACTAACTATATTACACATATGTATATTCATGTTACATGTATCTCCAGCCATGCTAAACACATACTCAGAGTACATGTATCCCCAACCTGTTACAAATGTGCATAGTCACACCACATGTGTCTCCAATCATGTTACACATGTGTTCATTCACACTCTATGTGTCTCCAACCATGCTACACACATACTCATACTATATGTTGTTGCAGAATAAAGCAGGAGACACCTAATCTTCCTATTCAGGGTAAAAGCAAGAAACAATCTGCATATAGAACAAAACGGCAACCAACAGATTGGAAAAAGATCTTTACCAATCCTACATCCGATAGAGGGCTAATATCCAATATATACAAAGAACTCAAGAAGTTAGACTCTAAAGAACCAAATAACCCTATCAAAAAATGGGGAACAGAGCTAAACAGAGAATTCTTAGCTGAGGACACTCATAGAGCTTGAGAAACACCTAAATAAATGTTCAACATCCTTAGTCATCAGGGAAATGCAAATCAAAACAACCCTGAGATTCCACCTCACACCAGTTAGAATGGCTAAGATCAAAAATTCAGGTGACAGCAGATGCTGGCGAGGATGTGGAGAAAGAGGAACACTCCTCCATTGCTGGTGGGATTGCAAGCTGGTACAACCACTCTGGAAATCAGTCTGGCAGTTCCTCAGAAAATTGGACATAGCTATACCTCTCCTGGGCATATACCCAGAAGATGCTCCAACATATAATAAGGACACATGCTCCACTATGTTCATAGCAGCCATATTTATAATAGCCAGAAGCTGGAAACAACCCAGATGTCCCTCAACAGAGGAATGGATACAGAAAATGTGGTACTACTCAGTTATTAAAAACGACTTCATGAAATTCGTAGGCAAATGGATGGAACTTGAAAATACCATCCTGAGTGAGTAACCCAGTCACCAAAGAACACACATGGTATGCACTCACTGATAAGTGGATATTAGCCCAAAAGCTCAAAATAACCAATATATAATTCACAGACCATATGAAGCTCAAGAAGAAGGAAGACCAAAGTGTGGATGCTTCAGTGCTTCTTAGAAAGGGGAACAAAATACTCACAGGAGAAAATATGGAGACAAAGTGTGGAGCAGAGACTCAAGGAAAGGCCGTCCAGAGACTGCCCCACCTGGGGATCCATCCCATATGCAGTCACCAAACCCGGAAGCTATTATGGAAATGCTTGCTGATGGGAACCTGATATAGCCGTTTCCAGGGAGGCTCTGCCAGAGCCTGACAAATACAGAGGTGAATGCTTGCGCCAATCTCTGGACTGAGTGCAGGGTCCCCGATGGAAGAGTTGGAGCTGAGGAAGGTTGAGGGGGAGCTGAGGGGGTTTGCAGCCCCATGCCCCAGTGTAGGAGAATGCCAGGGTAGGAAGGCAGGAGTGGGAGGGTGGGGGAGCACCCGCATAGAAGCAGGGGGAGGGGGATAGGATAGGGGGGTTCCAAAGGGGGGACCTGGAAAGGGGATAACATTTGAAATGTAAATAAAGAAAATATCCAATAAAAACAAACAAACAAACAAAACCCTCCAGAATTAGAACCTGTGGTTCCAAGAGAGGCATGGACTTGTTCTCTCTTCTCTGACTATCACACTATATTTGGTTGTGTCCGTTAGTTGTTTTCTATTTTTATAATTAAAGATAGAATGAGATTCTATAATTTAGCAATTGTACTGGCTGGTTTTGTATGTCAACTTGACATAAGCTTGAGTTATCAAAAAGAAGGGAGCCTCCGTTGAGGAAATGCCTCCATGAGATCCACTGTAAGGCATTTTCTCCATTAGTGAACAAGGAAGGAGGGCCCATCCCATGCTGGGTGGCCATCCCTGGTCTGGTAGTCCTAGGTTTTATAAGAAAGCAGGCTGAGCAAACCATGGGTGATGAACAGCAAGTGGAATGAGTAAACCATTTCCTCCCCAGCTTGCTCCTTGGTCATGGTGTTTCATTGCAACAAGAGAAACCCTGACTAAGACAGCACATACTCACTATTATTTGGGAAAGGGTTAAAGGTTGGTGAGATGGCTCAGTGGATAAAAGTACTTGATGCCTCAGCTGATGGCATATGTGCAATCCCTGGGACCCATATGGTAGAAGGGAAAAAAAATCACTCACCACAAATTGTCCTCTGACCCCCTCATGTACACCATGGCATAATCCGAGCTCATGCATGCACTCATGTGAACACGTGTGCGCATGTACACACATAAGTAAATATAATTTATATCTGTTTAAAAGAAGAAGAATTAAGATCCTCAAGGAACTTCTAAGCCATTCTGATCCTCAGCGTTAACTCACTCTCTCTAGGAAGGAACTTTGGAAACTTAGCTGTAATGATGTGTGGGGTAGCTTAGGCACTCCTGAAGTCTGTGACTACAACTGTCTTCTTTAGTTGTGTGTTATTTGAAAAGGAATGTTCTTTCCCCAAAACTATGTCATTCTCACTTTTCATGTTTAGTTTTAAATTATCTTTTATTTATAAAATAGCACAAATAGTAATAGTGAAGTTATTTTTTGGCAAGTTATTTTGGTACTATATTTGACAAAATAAACAGCTGGAAATGCTTTTAAAAACCAGTAAAGTATATAAAAAATGATGAGGATGCATGGCTTGGAGTTATTTAAGAAGACAGCTTAATTAGAACATGAGGAATTGGAAGCATGGGGAAATTACATTTGTGCACAAATTAGATGTCTCGGTATTCTCGAGTGGGAGAAGGTGGGGTACAAAGAAATGAGAATGAATAGCCCAGCACTATGCAACTTCACCCATATGCATATTCGTTATGCTCGCCTAATACGGAGTCACCGCATTGTGCAAAAGAGTCACTCAAGAAACACTGCGCCTGACTCTCCAGCATGGTAAACCCTCAGGCAAACTACAGACCAGCTATGGAAAAGTGCCTCCTGATCCAGCCAACTGCAGGAGTAGTGCAGAAGGGGGGGGGTCCCCACTGACTGGAAACCCTTGTTCAAGACCCAGCAACCAGCAGATAGCCAAGACCAGCCTAGAATTTGAGCTGTGTTAACTCTGCCTTTTACTTCAGAAATTACAAACGTGTAGTCAACAGGGTTGTGCACGGAACACGGACTTAGTTATACTGGCTTTGCTCTCTGTGTGTGTGTGTGTGTGTGTGTGTGTGTGTGTGTGTGTGTGTGTGTGTGTGTGTGCGCGCGCGCGCGCGCGCGCGTGCGCCCGCACGTTTCCTGTTTGGTTTCCTTTGCTCTATTTCATGAAGTTCACAAAAGCACAGTTAGTTAGAATGTTCCTTTTCTCATGACCCTGTCCCCAATGTTCCTTTGTTCAGGCACCTGCAGGCTGGACTTAATTAATGGAGCCAGGCTCTGTCCACCCATGAAGAACCATGTGGCCACTCCAGCCCTGCACCGATCCCTCCCTTAGGCATCCTTGTCTCTGACAGGTTATGATAAAGATGTTTAACAAATGTTCCCTGCCCTGCTTTGACTCCTCTAAGAAGCTAACCCCTTTCGGACCCAGGAGATAAACAATAGTTCACATGAAAGAAATGCCATTGGATGCTTACAGTTGTGACATTATATTACCACCTGCCAAGTGTCCCTAACCCTGCACCTGGGTCCTTGCTCCATTTTTGCAACTTTGCATGCTACTGAACGCCTATTTTAATCTCTGTTTATGCCTCCCCCTGTCACTCTGGCTTGATGCATAGGTCACCTCTCTTAGAAGACGACCTCGGCTCCTTGCCCGCCACTCTGGCTTTCATCGCTCACTCTTCTTTGGCTCTTTCATAAAACAAACACCCTCCCAGCAGCCATAGCCTGGTCCACTGGCCCCATGACCCTCCCTCCCCTCTGCAGGTTCTCAGAGTGGCCACCTAGTAGGAGCTGCAGAGGCAGCTCTGTTGCTAAAGTGCAGGGTCTGTCAGCTTACCCCTTATGATGTGTATTGGCTTAGTTTGTGTTGTCCTTCTGAAGCAGATAATTGGGAGAAATACACAGATGTATGACAAAACAAAAATGAGACAGAGCAAAGAAAAAGATGGGAAAGATTGTCTATTTTTAAAAGAGGGCTACTGAGGAACAGAACAAGCCTAAAGAAAGGGAAGGAAACAGGAGATGATACTGAGGCAAATACCAACAAAATATCACCTGTGTTCCCTCATATGCAAATTTCAGATTTAAGAATCTATCTGAGGGACATTCCAGTATGGTTTAGGGGTGAGGAAAAGATTAGCAAGGGGGAAGGGGTAGGAAGGAGAGAGGATGTGGACAGGGCAAAATGATACACATGTGTGAAAATGTCATAATCTAGCCCATTACTCTGTATGCTAACGTTAAAAGATAGTAACAAAAAAGATTAAACCATAGTAATTTCAATGCCAAGTCAAACTTTCCTGAGCGTCCTGGCAACCACAGCAAAAGAGTGATGTGCTGTGCACTGGCTGCAAGTCAGCTCGTTTATGTCTGAGGCAAAACTGCCTCTGAACCCAGCCAAGTAAAAACACAAGCTATGAAGGGCAAAGAAGAAAGGTTCACTAGGAAATGTCTTTACGGCTAGGCACCAGTTTTTTGCATATTAGAGATAAACAGACCTTCTCTCAGGGAAGAATTTTGATTAAATATAAAATGAATTTTCCTTTTGAGAGTACAAGAGTTCCCCAGCATGGTATTATCTTCTTGGCTGGAATGTGAGTGAGGCTAATCCTGGGTCTCTGTGCTGTCTCTGACACAATCTCATTTTACTGAATGCTACTACTTGACTTGCTGACTTTAATTACCACTTAGCACCTGGAAATGGATACTTTGAAGACCAGTAAGAACGGCTTTCCACTCTTTTCTCTTGACAGGCCTATTGTGTGAAATAGACTCATCGTTTCATTATCCTTGGACATCGGATTGTTCAGAACTGTGGCTCTCTCCCCTGCAGCGTATCCGGGCCTGACAGCTCCTGAGCAGAATGAGTGACATCGCATTATCTCCGGCCACCCTTCTGACCTGCCCTTTGCCTTGCTGCCATCTCCCCTCTGTGGGGGAGGCCACCTTAAGCCCTTTCGTTCAGGGCTTTTGAGAGCTGCTCTTTAGAAGTCCAACATGAGTGTGAGCCAACAAGGACTTCGCAGAGAACTCTTAATGTGCACTGAATGACCTACCCAGAGTCCTGCCTCAATTGCTCGATGGTTTAATGCGGTGTGTGAGAGGTTCCAGTGTTTTCCTTGAAGAGCAGCTAGGAAAATGCTGGTAAAGGAAAATGCAGAGTTTTCAGAAACCGTGGGCACATGCTAGTCTGCTGGCTTCAAAGCAAATGCCAGGCCTCCTTTATAATGATGGGCAACACTATCTCTCATTCTCCATTATGGCCCACAGCCTTGGCTGATACTGATTTTAGAAACACCATCCTTCAACTCCCAGGAGACAGAGCAGGGCAGTGGGAGATGGGGGTGCTTTTCAATTAGCACATTGATTTGCCAATCTACCTGGACTTGCTAGTCAGCACAGAGACTGCCATTAGCTGCTTCAGATGAGACTACAGCTAACAAAGTCAGGGGACAAAAAGCACATCAGATCAGGGAACTGGGAGACAGGTTGGGTTAGGGCTCTGCTGGGCCAGCCATCCCCAAAGCTGCTGCCTCCGGGGACAGGTGGAATGCAGCAGGAGCCTCTGAGGAGGAGTTCAGACCTGACCTTCCTGAGCGTGACAACCGTGCCTTGCATGCTGTGCCTGGAGCGCCCTTGTCTGTTTAGACTCAGGTCACCGCGCACAATCCTTTATAGCTAGGAACCCAAGAAGGGCTACATTTTTGGAAAAAAAAAAAAAAAGCCAAATTGTTCATGAAATTATCCTCACATCTGTGAGGCCTAAGTGTTCTGTGGGGATCTGCTGTGGTATCTGGTTGCTGGAGGAGCAGCGGCACTGTAGCCACTAGTGAGGAGATAAGGCACGAAGTAACTTCGCCCATGCTCCTGTAAGAAAGCCTCACTAAACTCACTGGAATACACACACAGTGTGTGGGGAGGGGGAGGAGAGGGTAATTGGGGGGCAGGAGATGGCTTAGTACATAAAGGTACTTGCTTTGAGAGTATAACTACCTGATTTTGATGCCCAGAACTCATACAGACTCTGGACTTGAGGCGAAGACAAGAGAGTTGGCTGGAAGAGGGTTAACAGTAAACGAGAGACCTGCCTCAGAAGGTAGAATATGAGAGAGACTGCCAAAGTTCTTCTCTGACTTCCACATGCATGTGACAGCACATGCACACACACATACACATACATACATACAAACAAACACACATGTACATATATACATACATGCACACCTATATACACATACACATGTACACATATACATACATGCATACATAACATACATACAAACACACATGTCCATATATACATATATACATACATGCACGCATATATACACATACACATGTACACATATACATACATGTATACACATATACACATATACAATATACATGAGCACACACTTATATATACACACATATCCACATGTATGTATATGCATATATACATATACATGTACACATATACACACGTGTATACACATGTACATATATATGCGTATACACAAACACAAACATATATGTACACATATACACATACATACACAAATACACACATGCATATACACACATGCACAGATACACAAACACACACATATATACACATACACATGTGCACACATACACATATACACACATATGTATGCACATGCATACACATGTACATATATATACAAACACACATGTATACACATATACACATACATATACACACATACACATATCAATACACAAATGCACATATGAATACACATGCATGCACTAAAAATCTTTTTGAAAGAAAAGAAAAAAGATGGGTTGGGAATGAGTTTGATAAAAATACATTATATGTATTAAAATGTCATATTGAATCTTGTTTCTGTTAATTAATTAATTAATTAATTAATTGATATATAATTAATATACATCCATTAATTAATTAATATGCACTCATTAAAAGCTTTAAAATATTATCCTAACACACACGCTCCAACTCTGCATTCTCCAGCTATACCTCCGTGGAAGTACTTTGGACCCTATTCATGTTCTCAGGATGAAGAAAAGAAAAAAAAAACCTTCCAGATTCCATCCATAGAAAGAGCATTTCCTACAGGGTGCAGGCAGCATTCCCAGGTGTCTCTGGGACTCTAATCCAAACACCAGGATCTGTCCTTGTTGGTGCACAAATGATGCCAGCTCTTCATTGAGCCCCACCCACAAGAAGCAGCTGAATGCTAGACGCCACCCATAGATTCTCACAGCCAGGACATGGGAGAAATCACAGCTGCTGATCCACAAAGCAGCGTGGGAGCCTGGCCCCGAGACGGCATCTAGACAGAGGTCCTGAAGCTGTCTTGTCAGTTCTCCAAGTACCTGCTGACAGGCAAGGCCAGAGGCAGAGTGGAGGAGCTGGCTTAAAACTGTATATATACCTGGGCCCTGCTCTGTATGGGTTCTGGGTGTCATATTGTGTGTGAATTTTATTTTGCTTCTAGACTCGAGAACTGAAATCCAATGAAAGCAAAGAGCCCAGTCTCTTTGTAAGGTAAAGACAAGCTCTCTGGCATTTCACAGTGAGGTTCTGAGAGACACATGGAGACATCGAAAGGAATACTCTGTGGGGTGGTGGGGGTCAGGGAGGAAGTTCTGTCTTCAAGGGTACATTTTAAGCCATATGCCCTTATTGTTCGATAGCTTGTTCAGAACGGACAAAAATCCAATCTAAGGCTGGTGTGGTGGTGCATGGCTCCGATCCCAACACTTGGAAGGCAGAGGCAGGCAGATCTCTGTGGTTTGAGGGTAGCCTGGTCTACATAGTAAGTTCCAGGCCAACCAGGGCTACATTAAAAAAAAAAATCCTATCTACCACAAAAACAATTTTTTTAAAAAGTGACGACATGTCCCTTGGCTCCTGGGTAACTCTCAATACCCCAATGCTACTCCTGGTTTTGGATGAGTTAAAGACACATGGGGATAAATACCTTGTTTGTTTGTTTGTTTGTTTGTTTGTTTGTTTGTTTGTTTTTGAGTCTATTGAGGTGAAGAATAAAAGAAGTGGTTGTCGTGTCACCTTCACCAGCACCCTCATGCTATTTCAGAAAAAACATCCTCAGAGAACAGCTTTCCTTTCCTTCTGGTGTGTCGATGATGACAGCTGTAGTCTCTTCGGTTTGACTCCTTTATGTGTAGGCCCCAAACGACCCATCACTTTCCCAGGGTGTGTGCTAAAGTGACTCCTTGGTACTCTGAGATTTAACAAGGAGATCTCCTGGCCTGTCTCCCCATCTAACACAGCCCTTGCTGCCTGTGTTCTCCTGTCCTATGTATGAACATTTTAACAATGTGGTTACGTGCATCGACATAAGCTTCATATAGGAGTTGATTATCTATCTTTTTTTCTTTCTTTTCTGGTACTGGAAATTGAATACAGGGCCTCAGACATGCTAGGCAAGCATTCTACTGCTGACTGACCTACTTTCAAGACTTCTTTTTCCAATGTGTATAAGACAGGATTTTGCTAAGTCATCCAGGCTTGCCCTACACTTATTTTTGTAACCCAGGGATCCTCTGACCACATCCTCCCGTATAGCTTCGATGACAGGTTGGCACCACCAGGCCTAGCCACACAAACATTTAGAAGCCAGTCACAACCCCGATGGTTTTGTTCAGTTAGCCCTGTGCACCTGCCACAGTGAATGAAATAGTGGAAACTTTCAAGTGTGCACCTTGAGGTCCATAGCAGGCCACAGCCTTAGAGCATGGCCTCATGTGCTGAAGAGACGGTCCAGACACAGAAGGAAGAGGAGATCAGAGAAGAACAAAGCACTTAGCTCTGCTGGAAGGAGAGGAGGGCAGAGCAAGGGGGCTACAGTGTCCAAAGCTTGTGTTCTACCGTTGAATACGCTTCCTCATCCCAGATGGCAATTTGAAAAACTGACCTCGTGGCCTTGATCGATAAGTCAGAGGCATCAAAGGGTGTTTTCTTTTAGTGAGTCTCTCTCCCACCCTCCAGCTGCATGAGATCTGTGCTGTTTCCTCACTGTGTCATGGGAGGTGTTACATTTGTTTGTAACATAGATATCGCTTGGTCACAGCAGGTCAAGACTGTTGACAAAACTTTGAAATGTCCCTGTAGGATAAGGCTGTAGCTCTGCAGTCTACCACCCGCTTAGCATCCACAAGGCCCTGGGTTCGATGTCTACCAGCACAATAAGAAAGAAAACCAGCAAGCATAAAACCAGGCCACTGCACTCACGGCTACTACACTGAGGGTATCTGGTTACTCAGTGTGTGGGAAAGAGGCAAATGTCTTACATTATTGCAAATATAACATTTGATAAACATAGTTCAGGATATTTGGTTTCCTTCGAGAGCAGTTTCAACATGGTTGGCTTTGTGATGTGATGTGCACTTTATTTTACGGATTTTTAAATATTTTCATCAGGAGAGAGGGGTCCATGACTTACCCAAACTGCTAAGAGTGTCCTTGATCACCACATTTATTAAGAGTTCTTTCTTGGCTTCTTCACTGTGACACACTTTTCATAGAAGTAGCTAGTGCCACTTTCTGAAGGAGAGTTGCCTCACTGAGCAGACAGGAGTTCTTGAGGCTGAGGGTGGGGTCCAGCAGTTCCCGGGGCAGCTTGGGTTCACCAGGCAGGCAGCTGCCAAGCTCTGAGTCATCTGTGCCCCAGGAACTGGAAGGAGCAGGTGGGGCAGGCAGACTCCACTTTACAAACTCCAGGCTCCCTCGTCTCCGCTTATCTAGTGCACTGTGTGGGCTCCAGACTTGTCTCACTCTCTCACCCAGGACTTTCATCCCAGCTCTGACTCAGCTTCCTGGGGTAACCACGCACACCCCAGGCTCTTCTTCAGGGCCACCTGGTTGACCAAACCCACTTGTCCCCACTAACCAGGTTCTTGACTTGACGGAATCATATCTTTCCGGAGTCATGTGGACTCAACATGGGTTCCCTTGCAGCAGCTGAAGCAACCTTGTTTCTATTCACAATGGCAGCAAGAGACAAGAAGCTGAGCAAGGGGGTACAGATGAAGAGGGAGCTTTGGGGTTTGCTTGTGTTTCTTGTCTGAGTACACAGACCTGAATATGAGTCACAAAGCTATCAGACGCCAGGTCGTTGCTGTGTCTAAGAGGGGAGGAACGTCTCTTTCCCTTTGCCTGCACACTGTTCCCAGGTGAAATTGGCTCCCATGCTCCCTCCAGGAGCTCTGCCTTCCAGGCTCCCCCAACTTGCAGTCTTGGGCTACACATGGCCAATGGTAGACATGAATGCAGCCTACCTAACCTGGCTTACCTATACGATTATTATATTGTTTGCAGTTTTAAAAAATTCAACCGTGCGGTTGGCTCTTGAGTGTGAACTCTGTAAGTGACAATTTCCTGCTGCAACGGCAAAGGTTTGTGGTACACTTCACATTCTGGGTAGAGCTTATCCAGTGGGCTATTCTCAGGACCACAAGACTGAGTGCCATCCTCTTCTTCTTGGCCATAGGAGCCTGAGGCTCAGATTGCTCTGTCTGGGGACTTAAAGGACCATTTGTGTCCCCACCCAAGACATCCTTATAACTGTGGCATTACTGGAGCTGTTGCCCAGGTTGGTCTTCGTTGCTGCCAATGTTCTTTGCATTGGCAGATTATATGGGTAATAAATTCGAAGTGTTGTCACCTATGACTTGGTGAACATTGAGCTAAGTGCTACAAGGCTGATAATGTACTCTTGTGTATTTCAATCATAACTCTTCATCCTGCCGTGAAATGGTAGCTGAGAGGAAGCATCCATCTTTGGGTGTAACTTAAAGAATCATGTTGAAAAGCTCTGTGCTTATCCACTCACTGGTTCTGCTACATGGAAACTCTACAACAATGACCGGCACAAAAGTCAGCCATAGGCAGCTGTGGACTTTACCACACCCAGCACTGGAGACTGCAGTACTGTTACTTTATAGACGAGGACACTGGGACACTGGATCAGAAGCTGGAATGTGCTATGAGTGAAGAGATATTACATTTACTTACTTATTTTTGTGTTTCTCAGGGCATGGAAGTACGGCAGCGAATTTTGGAAGTCAAAGAACAACTTACGAAAGTTCACCCTTTCCTTTACCACAAGGGTGGAATCAAATTTGGGGCATCAGGCTTGGAGACAAATGCCTTTTCCTATTGAACCACCTGGCTGGCCCATGTGATCTGATTTTAATAAGAAAAAAAGATTTTAAGTAAAAAAAAAAAAAAAAGGAAAGATTTTCATAGGAATGAGGCATAATCGCACACATCTATAATCTCAGTACTTGAGGGACTGAGGCTGGAGGATTTCCACAAGTTAAAAGCCATCTTTGGCTTCATAATGAGTCCTGGGTTAGCTTAAAAGACGTCACCAAATGGAGGTAACAGTATGTTTTCTACTGCTATGTGACATTTGATAACCCGGCCTCGGATTGAGACTCCTATGGCTGCTCTGCAGGGTCTCAGAGTGTGGGGTTCAACCCTCTGAAAAAAAAGATCATTATGAAATAAATGCAATGAATTACTTAAAACACAGACACACAGTGAAATGCAAATCTACACAAAGTATCAGATTATGCCACTCATACTTATAACAATGTTTCATAGAGCTTTGGTTTCAGTTGCATGGTGTGTGTGTGTGTGTGTGTGTGTGTGTGTGTGTGTGTGTGTGTGTGTGTGTGTGTGTGTGTGTGTCTGTGTGTGTGTCTGTGTGTCTGTGTGTCTGTGTGTGTGCTTGCTCACAGGAATGCACATTGTAACACATAATTGGGCTGTAATCATAAGAATTTTGTAAACACTTCCCCACCCCAACTGGGCCTGGTTGCGTGGCTTTAACTGACCCCACCTGAGAATGAGGAACTGGTCTCTTAACCTTATCTAGAATAAATCTTATCACTTGGCTTTTGAGCACAATGACAGGCCTCAGCCAGGCTCCCTTATGGTGCAGTGTTATCTTCCTGGCCAGACTAAAGCACAGACAAGGAAAAATGGAGTCCTCACCTCCACTGTCAACAGGAAGGAGGAAGGCAGCAGGCCTCCTTGTTCTCTAGCTCCAGTACCCCTCTCACAAAGCTCCACAGGCATCTGGCCTGGAGTGACTTACAGTATCCCAGCCAGGAGGCACAGGCTGGTGAATACAGACCCTCTTCCTCCTCTCTTGTGTTAGAATTCAGACACCCAGAGGGTTGACCACCTCCCTATCTTTGTGTCTTTCACGACCAGTTGCTGACCAATAAACATTTGTGTCATTTGAGGGACATTGTTTTGGTGGGTACAGACATTTTCATATGAATTGTATTTTACATAAATGTATTTGAACGAATACATAAATGCATCAAAACTGCGCATGTCTATGAGGCAACAGGACATTTAGACATTTAGATTCAGACATACATTGTATATTGTTAACAGGAAACATACTGGGGATATTTTGAATAAAACATAGTTTGAACAGAAATATAAAAAAACAACATTGTAACAGTTTCTTCATAGACATGTACTAGAAGTTGGAACATCCATACTTTAAGACCCAGTGAACACAAACTCAGTCCTGGGGGACAGAGACACCTGCTATTCAAGCCTCCTCTCAGCCTCAGGTTACAATGTGACCCTGAAACTTTCTCTGGATCCAGAAACTTCTCAGACTGTGCTGGACCCAGCAGGCGCTTGACTGATCTCCAACCCCAACCCTCTGTGCAAATAGTTTTATGACTGTGTGGTTTTGTTACCTATTTATCATACAGTTCGGAATCATGAATCATTGGCAAAAAATGTTCAAGGAAACGTCCCAGGATCATGAAGCTGGGAGATACAAGTTTCACTCCTGACTACTTAGAGTTCTCTCTAAAACCAAATAGCAGGTGTGACGCAACAGTCCCTGTGGACAATTACCTTCTCTGAACTGTATCACTCACTCTCACCAAAGCTCTGCTTTCAATCTTGCCTTCACATGAATAACCACTGTCCTTTAATCACCCAGTGCTCTGTGAGTGGTGGGTACACCATGCATAGCCACAGAACAGTCACTCTTGACTTCCATCGCAGGAGGCAGAAACTACCACCAACCCTACTTTGCACAGAAACTATTTAGGTTGCACAGTTTGGGAGAAAGGCCAAGGTCGTGTAGCAGAAAAGTCAAGTCAGGAATGCAAATCAAAAGCAGTTTCATCTGAGGCCCTCGCCTCCTAGGTATCTGGCTGTGTGAGATTCAGGATCACCCAGAAGTCCAAAGTAAAGACCCTGGCTGTCCACCCCACTTCAGACTGTCCCCAGCCTCACACATGGGCTTCTAATGTTTTTACATGCTAGTCACTGTCTTATTCTGCCCATGAGGTCATTCTTTTGGATGGTGCTAAAGGATCATTTCCCCAAACAGAACAAATCGTGACTGTCATATCAATGAGAAAATGGACACATGCTATAGATTTTACTTAACTTTATTTAGTTTGTGGTCCTGGAGATTGAATCTAGGGCCTTATGTGCACCCTAGGAAATGGCTCTAGCCCTGAACTGCAGAGGGAGAGAACCTCCAGCCCTACCTAACCCTTCAATGGGGGAACTAGTTAAATGTAACAACCAGTTTAAAGGAAGATGCAATCAGGTATAGGCCTATAATTCTGGCATTGAGGAGGCTGAAGCAGGAGGATTGCTATGATTTGAGGTCAGCCTGGGCTTCGTTTCCAGACACTGTCTCAATCAATCAATCAATCAATCAATCAATCAATGATGGAGGCCTGGCAGATATACTAGAAATACAGAAATAGAAGTGTAACATCCAACTTTATCCACAGTGGGTGCTAAGTCCACTGAATGTTCACTGCTGTCTTCTGATATTGCTCTCAGTGGTTTATAGATTTTAGAGTTCTCAAAAAAAAAAATCATAGAATACATGAGTCATATAATCTGGAAAATATGGGTCTGGGGTTTGCCAATATGACCCCTGAGTTTCTGTCAGGAAAGAGTGGGACCCTGCTCCAAGCCATTTACTTGTGGTCTTTGTCAGCCTGTCCCATTCCCTCCCACCCCACCCCGCCCAGTGACAGCAAGGCAGAGTGATCTCTAGGTATTAGCTCTCCAGCCTATCCAATCAGTGAGCTCCAAGTTTAGTGAAAGAACCTGTCTCAAAAAATAAAGAAAAATGGAAGACAGCTGATAGATCACTTGCGGAGACCTGAGGCCTTCACATACATGTTCAGACACATCTAAAGACGTGTGGACACATACACATATATGCACCACACTATGCTTGCATGTGTATACACACACTCACACACAAACACAGACTCAGTCGTCTTGTGTGTCTGTCATGAAAGCTGGCTCAGGGTGGTACTGCATTCTTTGAAGAAGCCCTTCCTATGTCAGATGCACTGCCCTGGAGAAGTCTGGGAGAAGCATAGAATTCTCTTTATATCAGGACATAGAGTTTTGTACGCTGAGCAAACAGGTGCTGAACACAGGAGGGATCCCTTTTAGAATACTTAATGGAGGTGACATTGAGAGCGTGAGCTGCCATGCCCCCAGCTATGAGAGTGGCTTAACATCAGGGGCTTACTGTCTCACAGGGCCCAGCCTTGTCCAAGGTCAAGGTGTCTTTGGATAGAGTTGAGGGAGAATCTTTCCCTGGCTTACACAAGACCTTTTCTGCCATTTTTGTGTTTCATGTTTTGTTATTGTTCTTTATCTATACAAGGTCTCACTCTGCAACTCAAGTCAGCTTGGAACTCACTGGATAGCTCCAGAAAGAGCTCAAATTTGAAACAACCCTTCTGCAGTCTCAACACACCGCCTGAGACATTCTTTTTCATCTAGTATGGTCCAGAGGAGCCAAAAGGTTGGATGCCCCCTCCTACAGTGTTAGAATTATAAGCAGAAGCCACCTCTTCCCACTTCCTGTCTGCCTTCCTGTGTCCCGAATCATTCAGACTGTGTTAGAGTCTACTCTAGGAGCTTTCATTTCACCTCAGTTTCTTTGTAAATACTCTGAATAACAACCCTCTGCAAGCACCCAGGGCCTGGATTTGAACATCTTAATTTGGGGTACACAACCCAGCCCGTGCTTTGGATACCAGGGATTTGCATACTCATCGAAGAGTCTGTGAAGGCGCTCCGCTCTCTACTCACCTATGCAACTATGCTTCTGTGACTGTAACCAAAACAGATACATTGACATTCACTAAGACTGGAAACAAGTGGCTGTCGGTAGACAACTCAAGCCCTACCCTTAACCCTTACAAACCTTGCAAAAGTCCTGCTCTCTTGCTGACCTAGCTGCTATATTCCCCGGAGGTACCTGCATACAGAGGTGTATGTTTTTACATCGTCATAGCTACTGTACCTATTGGTTTATTGTACAAACCAGGAAAAACCAGATCTCAGCTTGGGTGTGATTCAGAGGCATATTAGTGTAAAGGGTATATTGGCACCAGCAGTCAGAAGTATAAAACACTTACTCTTTCCACCCTGGAAACAAAAAGTGAGAACAGTTTCCTTGTCATTTAGCGATATCAGAAGATTCTGTGTGGAAATTATAATGTCATCATTAAAATCTACATGTCCATGAGAGACATGCACCCATAAGAACCCATTGGCAATAACTGGTGGTCAAGAGTAAGGTCCTTTGTTTTGTTTGTTTGTTTGTTTGTTTATAGTAATGATCTTTTGTTGGGGGAGGGTTCATCAATCCTTCTTGGCCGCCGCTTTCTCATGGTTGCTCAGCTCCTCCCCTCCTGCTTTCTCTTGGCGCGGACATGTGTGCCCACCCTCTTCTTGATGAACTTGAGTGTGCGCTTGTCCTTGGACACTTTGAGCAACACTGAGGTGTGCCGCTCGTGTGGCACGAAGCCGCACACCTCTCGGATCATATCCCACACGAACTTGGTGTGCTTGGTGAGGTGCCTGCGGAGCCGGCTGTGTCTCGGCTTGTGGCCCTTGTTGAGGCCCACGGCCATGCGGTAGCACCTGGCCATGGCTGCCACTCTCCGAAGGTGGCCGGGACCGAGTATGGTCCTTTGTAAATCCTGGCCTTGGGATTTGCCTCTGGTCAGAGGTCCTCATGGGGTACATACTGTTTTGCAGTCTGCACATGCTGTTTATACTGATCCCCCTCCCCCAATAACTGTTCAAGGAGGGTACCAATAGACCTATTTTCATCCATGAAGAAAGCAAATCTTCAACAGGTAAAATGGCTTTCTCCAGATGCTGTAGCTGCTGAGTGGCAGGCCAGAGCTTCTCCCTGAATCACCATCAACAGAAAACCACCTTGAGAGACTGCGGAGGTGGCTCTGTGAGCAAAGAGATGTTATATTAGAATGAAGGCTTGAGTTTAGATGCCCAGGAAAAAGCCACATGTGGCAGAATGTACCCGTAATCCTAGTACTGGGGCGGCCTAGACAAGTAGATTCCTGGAGCATATCAGCTGTCCAGCCTAGCCAATCAGTGAACTCCACGTTTAGTGAGAGGCCCTATCTCAAAAAATAAAGAAAAATGGAAGACAGCTGATGTTAGTTAGCATTCTGTCTAAACTCCACTCCACAGTTACCTGGCAACAGCCAGGTGGGCCTGACCCATTATAAAAGGGGTTGCTTGCCCCCCTCCTCCCTCTCTCTTGCCTCTTACCATTGCGCTTTTGTTCCCTCTTGCCCTCTTGCTCCTCTTCTCTCCCCATTCCCTTGCCCCCTCTCTTCACGTGGTCATGGCCAGCCTCTACTCTACTCTCTCCCTCTCTCTACTACCCTCTTAACTCCCCTCCCCATGCCCTGACTAAACTCTATTTTATACTATACTGTCGTGTGACTGGTCCCTCGGGGGAAGGGATGCCTTGGCAAGGACCCGCGGAGGCACTCCCTTCCCCCACACCTCACCACACCCACAGAACTTATTCTTATATATCCTTATCTTTTTATAAACACATCAGTTGATAGATCATTTGCGGAGACCTGAGGCCTTCACACACATGTACAGACACATCTAAAGGCATGGGAACACATACACATGTATGCACCACACTGTGCTTGCATGTGTATACACACACACACACACACACACACACACACACACACTCACATACACACAGACACAGTCATCTTGTGTGTCTGTCATGAAAGCTGGCTCAGGGTGGTATTGCATTCTTTAAAGAAGCCCTTCCTTTGTCAGATGCACTGCCTTGAAGAAGTCTCCCTTGCAGACTATTTAGAGAGGGATGCCGAAGAGGGGTGGGGATGTGTAGCCCTTCAGGGGGCTGCATACCTCTAGATGCCTAACACAGGGGGAGATGGAGCTGGCCAGCCAAGGCTGCTCTTCCTCACAACAGGATTTTCCCCTAATGTGTTTGCACAGCGAGCTGTGGAAACCTCCTGCAGCTCACCCCACGGAGAACCAGCCCTGTTGAGCTATCTCCCCACTGGTGCAAACTGGCAGGAAAGAAAGAAAGAGACTCTGAGAGAAAACAGATGCACTCTGCTCTCCTCCCTTATCTGTTGATGGCTGGTGTTTGGCGAAATAATCAAAAGCTGCACCCACCTTCTCAATTCCTATAAAGGAAAGAGAAGGGGCGGGGGATGTTCATGGTGTGGAAAATAATTTATTTAAAAATTTGCTTTTACTTTCTGTCCTTGGAAGCCATGACCAAAGCCAGTCTAACATCTAGACAGATGAGGCACGGCTCAAATGTTAATGTTTTCCAGGCCAAAAGGCATGTTTCTGTATTAACTTGCTATAAGCTAGCTGCAGCAGCACTGGAAAGAACAGAAAAAACGGGGCATTGAACTCCAGTAGGCCACGAGTTTCCTGAGTCACCTTTGCAAGTCATCCATCCTTTCAGACAACTGAATTCAGAGACAGAGGAACTGAGATTTCAACTACGGCTTATGCTCCACACCACAGCAAAACATGGTATAGTAACGAGTGGTCAAGGAGGTGGGAGGAATAGAAGTTCCCAGATGCTTAAGCCCCCAAATGCTGCGAGGCTGGGAGGAAGAAGGAAGCCAGCACCATGCTTCCTCCAGCAGAGCCTCTGCTGGTCTGCCTGTTGGAGTCTTCTCTGACTGGCTGAAGTCTGAACACATAAGCCAGACCCAGGAGGACAGTGAGGCTCAGAGTATATGCTTGTGCAGTCATTTGAGACTAGCCCATTGTTTCCCCTGACAAAGTGGGTGGGTGGGTGCGGAGCAGTGCCTAAGAAGGGTACATATAAGCCCTCAGATCTGAATTACTTGGAAGACTGAAGGAATGTACAAACACATGTATCCTTAGCCCTGCTCATCCTCCTAGCTGCTAAGTGAAATTATGCTAGCTCTTTAATCCTTTAATTGAAGAGATTGAGCCTTATTAAAAAGGAAACTATTCTCATGGGAGAAAAATCTCCAAACTGTTATGGGTGGTTTATACTGTTGCTGGGGGGGGGGGGGATGCTGTGCCACTCCCAGACCTACTGAACCAGGGCCTGGCTTCAAGTACACGATCTTTCTGTGTCTCTGTCTCTGTCTCTCTGTCTCTGTCTCTCTCTAGTTAATAGAACTGCTTTTTATAATTCTCAGTTATAATCCTCAGCCATTTATTTTCCTAAAATTTAATTTCTCCTAATAAAGAAAATTTATTGTTAGACTTGATGGCTTGTACCTATAATCTCACTACTCAGGAAGCTGAGGCAGGGGGATTGCACAAGTTCAAGATCAGCCTGGGCTACACAGTAAGTTCTAAGTCACCCTGAGCTTCCTTTGGCATGAAGCATTGTCTCTAAATCCAAATGGCAGAATGGTTTTAGATGCATATTCCTTTTAGAAAATATCCCTCAAAAAAGAAAAAGAAAGAAAGGAAGGAAGGAAGGAAGGAAGGAAGGAAGGAAGGAAGGAAGGAAGGAAAGAAGGAAGGAAGGAAGGAAAAGAAAATATCCCTCACACTGTATAGCATGATTCCTGCTTACAGTTCAGCTCTGTCTGTGTCTCTGAAACTTTTTCTATGATTCCTGAAGTGAGAGGCAGAGAAAGATACAAGCAGTGAAGACACAGTAGAACCATATGACCATGTGTGTGTGGCAGAGAGACATAAACACACACAGTGAAGCTACATAGAATCATGTGATCGTGCGTGTGCCTCTAAGCTTATGTGTCTAGCTGTTAACCTCCTTTTTCTGGTTCCGGATGTGGGTCCACAAGGATAGAGTCCCCACAAAGAGGATGTGCTGAATGTGTTTAATGTTGCTTATACATGTAGGATTTCAGGACTGACCATTGGGTATTAGATAATCCCTGGGAAAGACTGGTTCTCCCTCCCTTGGCAGAACTTGGTTGCCTGGAATTCTTCGTCTGGGAGTAGGACCCAGTGAGGACCTCCTTCCATGTTACGTCTACTGACGTTGTCATTGCTCAGGTCTTGTCCAGGTAGCCATGTTGGTCCATGTTACATATCTACGGATGTTGTCATTGCTCAGGTCTTACTTAAGCAGCCATGTTGGTGAGGTATATTGGTGTAGCTTCCTTGTCATTTCTAGAAAACACAATCTCACAGCAACTTTTTACTGAAATTTTTTTTTTTTTACTACAAAGACAAGTTTCATAGACTCAGTAGTTGGTCATATTATAAAATGCTTTTGGATGTCTGCCAGATATAAGTGATTTTGTGGTCATATGAGTGAGCACATTCCTCCTTCTGAGATGCTAGGGTGAGGGAAGAGTCAAACTTTACATGTAAAATGCATAAGCCTGCATGTGCGCGCGCGCACACACACACACACACACACACACACACACACCCAAGTGTGCTAGAACACAGGCTACACATTTGTGATTAAAACATAGTAAGTTGGATTCTAGACTTTTTATTTTCTTTTGTTTTATTTGAAAGTTTTCAAAGTAAAAGACTAGAGAAACAAAAAAATAAAAGATCACAGAATTAGGGGCACAGATGGTATCTTTCCACCATGCTATGGGAGTAGAGCCATATTCCAATGCCAGCCTTCAGATGTCCACATCTGAAATTCACAAATATCCCAGCATACCCTGGTGACAAGGTTGCTGGAGAAGTCTTTGAGGAGGGTGTCTGCTCTTTGCTTTAAGAAGGTAGGAAGTACAACTGGTCAAAGTGCAGACAATCCTTGTCATCTCAGCCACAGATGGAACATCATCCACAAGGCTCAATCACCATTGTGAAGATGGGGTGGAAAGAGGACAAGAGCCAGAGATCAGGGAAGATGGCGGCTAACCTGGCTTCGGGTTACCATGACAGGACTTTCACATTCATGACCTTGAAGCAGATGTAATTGCCTAGAGAAGACCTGCACAGAAGCAAGCCAGTCAGCACCCTAGCAGGGAAGAGACTCATGTGCCCTGATCCCTTAACTGAGGAGCTGTTGACAGTTGATGGCTTTGGGGCAGGAAACCAACTGCATTCCAATGGATGCTTCCCACCCCCAACTGGTGTATCTGGAACACAAAGTGAGCTCAGGTTATTTTAAAAAAGAGAAAGACACGAAGTTGGGGGGAGGGTGGCGGGCATGAGAGTGGATCATAATACACTGTGTGTAATTCTCAAAGAACTCATAAAAGTATGAGCAAAGGTAGGTAGTAGGCCTACCATCTCCACGGTCATCACTGTATCTGCATTGCTAGAGGTGCCACTTAGTTCTACTGTGGTATCTCAAACATTTATTTTTCTAGAATCTGTTCTTAATGCTAAAATGACTCTTAGAAGCAGTATAGCAGAAAGCCACGTGACTTGTCTACTCTCTCCAGGCCCTTGAGGAGTGGGGGAATTCAAGGTCAAAGTATGTTGCTGCCGGTTGCGGTTGCGCTCCCAGAAGACCCTCCAGGGAACAATGGTCACTCCCATTTGACAATGATCAAGGCTGGGGCATTTATGAGCCTGTGCACCAGGTTGTACACAAACTCTTAATGTCTCCCATTCTTTCAGCAAGTCCTTCAGGGAGGCTCTGTCCCTGGGGTATGTCGCAAGAGATGGGTAAAACAAAGCACCAGGAAGCTCTGTCTTCCGGAATCCAGTGTACCTTCCTCTTTGGAAGTGGTGGTCAGGGCTTCTCTCCCATCCATGAGACATTCTATACAAATCCTCTGTAAATTCACTGTATAATAACTGTAATAAACACCTTCAGCCCTGACTACGTGCCCCTGGAAAGGTGGTTGAGCTTGTCTTTTCCTCACACCGAGTCAGCAGTGCCTGAGTGAAGGTGTGATTAACACAACCATTATTTCATCTGTACTGTTTCTATTTTAGGAATTGGTAGGAAACCCTTGCTGTTCTTGCCTTGTTTACCAGGAGGAGGGTAGCACAGAGTGGGGCTTGGTAGGAGGCACCCAATCGATGAGTTGAAAGCCTGGGTGGTACAGAGTCAGTGTCACCCGCATACATTCCAGATCTATCTATGTATCTATGTATCTATCTATCATCTTCATCTATCTATCTATCTATCTATCTATCTATCTATCTATCTATCTATCAATCTATCATCTATGTATGTATCATCTATCTATCTATATTCTATCTTTCTGTGTATCTATGTATCTATCTATGTATCTATCTATCATCTATTTATCTATCCATTTCTTTTTTCTTTTTTCTCCCCACCCCCATTCCTTTTTGAGTTCAGTACTAACTATCGATAGCAGACAGAACACTCTCTGTAGTTCTTTCCCTAGAACCAAGGAAATCATCAAGTATAGCCAAGAAATACTCTTTCAGATACATACCCACATTTAACATGGGCTGGAAACCAACTGCAAACTTCATTTGCCCTTTAAGGCCAGAGGCAGGCTCTTAAGGCATGCTCCTAAGACGTTTGAAAGAACAGAACGGCTGGACTAAATTTAGCATCCTAGCAGCCAGTTGGTATATATGTAATGAAAGATTTAAAAGGAAAGAAACTCAGCCGCAGACAGAGAAGGCAGAGATGGATGACAAGAGGAGTACTAATAGACGAATACATTTTTAAAAAGATGCTGAAGGAACGTAAACACTGTGGTTACCAGCCTTATCATTTCCTTCCTTACCAGTATCTGAGAGGCCTAATTGTTATTCATGGAAGTTTCTGAATCGCTGACTGAACTCTGAATTGCCTAATAGGAGGATGCCAGTCTTTCATGTTGCAATAACCAATATTTTGCACACTGCCTAGCATATAATAAGGGATAATGAATGCATGCTGTATAAGTGAACAGATTGGTGTGTATATGAGAGAGAGTGTGTGTGTGTGTGTGTGTGTGTGTGTGTGTGTGTGTGTGAAAGAGAGAGAGAGAGAGAGAGAGAGAGAGAGAGAGAGAGAGAACCATACAGAGGCTTCTAGACTTGTAGATAAGCAAACTCTACTTACACAAGTGGGTTAATTTCCTGTGTCTTGGGCCACTATAACAAGTACTCATCCGAGGATGACCAAAGCCCGTGCTCTCTACTAACCTGCAAGTGTTTTTACCTGTGAGCTAGAAATGCTGCATTGGCTTGTTTTATCAACTAGCCTTCACATTAGCCACCCCTGGGGAGTCTCAGTGTGCATAAGAGCTTATGATAGAGGTAGCCAGCCTAAGTGTAAGAGCAGCCATAGTCCAGGTCACATGACAGGGTAGCCGCTGAAGACATCATTGGTGCTCCAGTCTCAGAAGTTTTCCCTCTTCAGTGTCAAGCTAGCCTTCATCTAAGCATGACCTGTGTGAATCAGAGGAATGTGGGGTTATGGTCATAGAAATCTCACATCATTGTAAAACATTATTACAATTATATTATGACTCTGTGTGTGTGTGTGTGTGTGTGTGTGTGTATCTGCATGTGCACACACAAGCCATGTTGCATCTGTGTGTGGAGGTCAGAAGACAACTTATAGGAGTCAGTTTTCTCTTTCCACCTCGTGGGTTCTGGGGATCATACTCAGGTCCTCAATTTGGCAAGCACCCTTACCCAATGAGTCATCTCATCTCTCCAATCTCAAATCAATGCACAGATAAACAGTCGAAAACTGAGGAGACCAAACATTGTACCTCAGGACCCAGATAGGATGCAAACACACAGAGCTAGAAGCTCTTCCTTGATCCTTCTTTCTCTATGCCATGAATCTTAGAGTTACAAATTAATTCCAACTTTTTAACTTCCTTTAATGGTGTCTTAATAAAGTCAGGGCACAAAATGACATGCCTGAAGAATTTTGTGGAGTTTAAAGATCCCACTTGGTTCAAAGCAATTTTCTTTGAAGACATCTATCTTCTCTACTATTCTTGGACTTAAAAAACAATCAGAATTCTTATAACTCTAACAATAACAACATACATATTTCCAATCTCTTCTTTGGAAATGAATGGTATGTAGACAGTAATAGCTCTTTTAGCAACTAAATTTTCAGTGACACTTTTCTCTTGCAGACCAAAGACCCACAAGTATAAATAACAAGAGGTAAAAGATGTGGTTCAGATCCATCATGAGAAGAAACACGGAATGAGTTAAGTTTAAGTCTGCAAAGAGGGCAAGGAGGAGTCGGGCCATGGGAGATGGTGGAAGCAAACCCACTACCACTTACCTTGAGGCCTGGCTCACAAAGCTCCCATCAAACAATTGGGTTGAAGAATGGCCAAGCGATAGAGGATAGAGATGTAGGTTAGAGGTAGAAAGCATTTCCAAGCTCACAGAAGTTCTCAGGTTTCATGTCAATAGAGGAAGTTTTATCTCTTGTGAGTCTGAATACTTTTTTTTTGCTAACCTAACCAATGAATAAGCCAGTTGTCAATTTTTACAGACAGTTGAAGTGACAACTCTGGATATCATCATCATCACCATCTTCATCATCATCATTGTCGTTTTTCAATTGCTAACTCTTCTCCTAGCTACTCAGCCAGTTTCTCGAATCTGACAGAGTTGACCAGCATTTCCTCAGTGGGCAGCATTTTCTCAAGAATCTTTCTCCTTTCCACTGCAAACTTCACCAGTATTTGAATGAGAAACTCTTAGGTTAAAAGAAGAAGAAGAAGAAAAAAAAAGAGTTGCTAATAGTAAGAGTTTTTCAGAAAGAAGCTGTGGGCTGGGAGACAGCTGACGGAGTTGGGGGTTTCCAAACACGATGAAGAACACTTGTTTATACCATTCTGCAAGATGCTTCTTAGTGCAATCTTTCTTTCAAGCAGAAAACAAAAACCACATGGACACACCTTGGTTCTCTCATCACTGGCCCTGGCCAACTTAGTGTGGAGAGTTGTCTCAGAGAAAGGTGGGAAGCAATCAATAATTGTGAAGACTTTTACGTGGGCACACAACCCAGGGTCCAACGTTGTCTTTGTCCGCCCACATTAAGCCAAACCAAGCTTTGTATGCAAGATCGAGGGTTCCGGTTAGTAACTTGGCTGTAAGTGGTGTCGTGAAACTTGCAACCAACTGCAACTCAGAAGCCTCAGGAAAATGCTGGAGATAAAACTTTCAAGAACTGACTAAGACCTTGTGCCTCCCAGGGCTTTCTGTTGGTCTATAACAGAGCATTTACACACCACTCACTGCTGGGAGTACTGGCTAGCCTGAAGCTTCACAGATTTCCACACTGGGGTTTCATTGCTACCTCTTGCAGGGGTTTTCAGAGCCTTGGGCTTTTTCACCTGCTGGGGCACAGCAGTTAGGTCTGGGAAATCCTCTGGCTTGTTTATTGACCTCAGGTGCCTCACCCCACCCCACCCCTTTTTTAAAAAAATTTCCCACCAAGTTCTATCACTCCTTGGTCCAAGGATTAACCGAAGTTATTTGGTTATCAGCTGATTTTAGCAATGATGCAAACTCCCTGTGGGTTGGACTCCTGCTGTTTACAAATTTTTTCAGAGTACAAAGATCAAGACCCCAAAGTCCACAATAAGCCCAGAAAATACTCCTGACCCTCAGGGCAATCAAAGGAGCATGTTAGAAATGTGTTTCATTTTCTAAAGTGTGTTATATGCACTTATAATGTTTACTGTGCCGATGCCCATACAACCCAAGCAGGTTGACATCAGCTGTTTCCCTTTCCTGACTCTCCACCAGACCTTACTGCAAATTGATTGGCTAGTCTTTCCCCAGGAGGTCACAGGCTAACACAGTCAGCTTCTACATGGAGTTCTGGGGTACAGGGTATCAGATCTCATGTTTTCATGGCATGTACGTCACCAGCTGAGGCATCTCTCTAGTCTCACGTTTTTAATCTCCATGCTGGCCTCTGGTTTGCCTTAATCCAGTTTTATAACATGTTTTCCTCAAGGTAAAATTTTATGAAGAACATCTGACTTCCTCCGTTGTCTTGGGTTAACCTGCCAAAGTGGTTGGCTGACATAGAAATGTAATTCAAATACATTATTTCCCTCTTCTTTCAGGGTTCACTGTGTGGCTGACCACGCTCACTGTGCAATACAGGTGCAACCAGAGGCATTTCCTGCATAGATGTCAGGGCTTTAATCAAACTTTATTTGTAACACATGCACAACTTGTCTTGAGAGATGGGCATAAAAAGATCCAGGAGCAGAAGTCTCTGGATAATTGTGACTTTGGAAATAATGAAAAGAAGTAAATCATAATACAAAACGGAAAAAGAAAGAAAATCAAAAGAAAAAATAAAAAGGAAAGGAAAATACTTTGAAGGCGCTTTTTCCATAGGAAAAAAATATTTTATTTTTTTTTTTAAGAACAAATTCATTTTGAAACAGACGTGGAATGTGACTGCTCGGATCTCATTTCTGGGGCTTAACTGTCATGTGGAACTAAAGCAGATTAAAAAACCTATGACAGGCTATTAAAATAAAACAAAGAAAAAAATATTTATAACTCAAGCATAATACTGTGTTACTTACAAATTGGACAACGAAATTAAATAAATATTCATGGTACATAATTACGGCACAAATATGCAGCAATTTGGCAACCTTTTATACCTTTTTTTTCCCTCATTACAGTGCAAAGGGGATGACACTGCCGTTAAACAAGCTGTAGCTAAATACATTGCAAAATTCAGATTTTATACAAAACATCTTGCTTAGACTTTATAAAAAACCAACATTGCTCTATGTACACAATCTGGGTAAGAAAAGCCATTACTGTCTTGTTTTCATGTGTATTTTTATTAAAAAGGTGAATAAGGCTACTGTAACACCCGAATCCATAGACGGTAAGATCTGAACCTATTTACAGCGTCTTCACTTACAACATGATGGTGCAAGCTCCGAAGTCAGGCGACTCAGGATGATAATACAAGCAAGGCATTTACAGTAACTTTCCAAAGCTGAACCAACTCCAGATAAGGGGACAGTTGGTAGATTGTCATTTTCTGCACCAGACACAAAACAGACGCACAGGACACTTCTCAATGGGTTGCAGGTAACTCAACTCTTCATCAATTCATCTGATTCTTCACAGTTTAGCATAGAACCAAAATGTAGCCAACCGATGACACAGACATTTGATTTCATTAAAATCAGCCGGTTTCCCATGTCTCCCCTCCTCATCCCTCTCCCCCTTCCTAGAATTAACTTTTGATGGCTTACAAGAAAATCTTGTATGAATACACAGGAAAGGTTGGGGTGATGGAAAGAATTACATATGTACTGTGGTTGATCGCCATGGCAACCCTCCACAGAAATATGATATAGATATATATAATATATATTGGAGATATATATTATACATATATGTACACACATGTACCACACACCCACTCATACACACACACACATCGAACCAACATAATTTTCAGGTTTGGGAAGTAGGGAATAATTTCTGTGACAACTCATTTTTGCAGGTACTCACTGGAGGTCTGAGAACCTTCAAATGCTGTCGGTACAATTTTTTTCCTCCCAATTCAGAAAGCAAAATGTTACCATAGTAACAGGAATCTGTTAAAGATGTCTACTTTGCATAGCACTTAAAAAAAAAAAAAAAAAAAAAAAAAAAAAGGAAGGCTTCCTGCTTCCTGTTTATTCTTCTGGAAGGGCAGGGATAGGGGCAGGAGAGGAGGAGGGACCCACAGCTAAACTTTCAACTGTAACCTCCTCAGTGTGACCTGCTAAATTCTAGAGAACACTTCAGCCCATACATAAGGCAAGGGAAAACCCAACACAGAAAATAAATGACAGCACATCTTGTCATTGTCTAACCTGGGGCTCGGTGTTTGGGGGCTGGCATTCCTACTCTAGGGTTCTGCGAGATCTCCGCAGGACCTTGTCATTTTTGCCATTTGCTCTCATTATTGATACTTTTCTCATTATTGGTACTTTTGGGGAGTAGCTATCCAATCTTTCACTTTTTAAAGCACTAAGCGCTGGGGTCGCTTTAATCACCACCACCAAATGAACTCCACATCTTCTGGTGTGTATTGTGTGTAATCTTAAAATATATATTAGTAAAAATCTTTCATTTTATATCCCTTGTGTTCTATACACCTATTATAAATATGTCCTATCTTCCTCCTTCCCTTCCAAGTCATAACTTACTTCCATCTTAAGGACTCTAAGAGGTGGGCCATGTGTGCTTTGCTTTGACATGGCGCCCGGGGACAGCTTTGGAGCCCGGACAGCACGGCCATAAACCAAAAAACCAAAGTGTAAGGCTCAATCAGGGAGGGGAGGGGCACTTATGGGGACTGGGGATCTGACCTACCTTCCCTAATGAGAATTCTCCAATAACCTCAGTGGTGATGGACTTACAGCCTGTTTGACCTTTGGCTTTTCAACTTCTAGGTCAGATTTGGCTCTCTGCTCTTCTCCTAAATGCTTTCCCTGTGTTTAATAAAATGTGGTAATATAGCAGCTGAGTCTGCTTAAAACATCTCCCAAAGCAGACGGACTCTCCCGCAGCTCCGCGGCTTTTTATTGCCAGTACCTCAACAAACAGTCCTGCTCCAGCACTTCACCGGAGGCCTGCCATCTCCCTCTGTGCTCTAGCTGGTCCTTTCACAACAATGGCCCCTTTGTTCCCCTGCAGGAGAGGGACTTTGATTCCCTGCTGCATAGCTGTGTGGTAGTGAGCAGCTCCCTACCACTCTCCACAGTCTTCTCCCACCTGTCTCTGTCCTCTCAGAAAAACCAAAAGCACTATCTAGTGTTTCCTTCTTACGTCCGTCCCTACTACTATGCTCCAGGGGCAGCAGCCTTGACCTGCGGTGGCAGCCAGCACCTCCTCACTCCTCCGCAGCTCCATGCTTCCCGGCTGACCCAGCCTCCAGGCAAGCAGGGTTCTGTACCTAATACCCATCTAATTTGATCTTGGTGTAAAGGGTGGAGCTGGGACTCTGTGGTGAGAGTCCCATAATGATGCAGGACGTGGAGTGAGGGGTCTGGGGAGATGCTGCAGAGCTCTGCAAGAGAAGGAGTGAGTGAGTGAGTGAGGACTAAACACTAGAGATCTTTGAAAACCTTACTGAACCCGAGGTCCGAATGATAAGTCCAGTGTGCACGGCAGGAAACGTGGAGGCAGAGGCCGGCCTGGTGCGCAACCTTCTCCTAAGATGCTGCTGCGCCATCCATAGCCTACCGTGTCCTCCCCGGGCTCTGCAGAGGCCTGAGTGGCTGGGCGCATGGCTTGGAGGTCCGCGTGGAAACGCGGCAGTCCAAGTGGGGATCTCCTAGCAGTCTTCCAGCTTCCGGGCAGGGTCTGTGGTCCCCAGGGTCGAAAAGCTACAGACTACAAAACTGTCCAGATCCAGGCTCTTCCAGGAGGCATCCTGCCCCCGCAGCCAGGCTCAGGCAGTCCCTGCGTGCCCAAGAACAAGGCGCGAGTTCCCTTGGGAGGCGCAGGTCTCAGGCCTCAGACCTTGTAGTAAATGTTGGCAGGACTCTGTGGGGGCATCTCCTGCACGATGTACACCGGGTGCCCATAGTCCCCGCTGACCTTCTCATAGTGCGGGCAGAAGACGCTGTCTGCAGTCCTTAGCGGTATGATAACGTCACTGGGCTCCGAGCCATTGTTGTTGCCACCTCGCTTGGGTGTGGCCAGTGTGCTGAGAGACAGCGTGGTCGTGTGCTGTGGAGAGTGTTTGCGGTGTCTCCTGCGGTACTTGAGTAGCAGCACCACCAAAGTGATGATGATGACGATGAAGATGATGCATCCTGATGCAATCCCTGCGAATAAGGCCACTTCGGAACCCAGGAGATTGTTCCCGGAATGCCCCGCGCTGTTGCCATCGGTGCTAGAACCTGCACAGGAGCAAGAAGAGCCAGTTACCAGAGTCCTGAGTTAGCCCTGCTGCTTGCAGGACCCTCGAAATGTAATAATTAAGCATGTCCAACGCTCAACCCGGCAGGGTGAACTTGACAGACAAGGCAAAGGAGTCTCAAGGCCCAATGCTCACACAATCGTCAACCACTTCCTTGTCTATGTCATGTGCAGCAAAATGGCGCTCAGCCAGCCAGCCCTGGTCCGCAGGCGCATGCCGCTGCTACTCCAGATCATGGTGCAGCCCTGCCCTGGCCTGCTCTTCCCTGACACTAGAAACTGGGTGTTATGTGCCTCTTCAAACGCCCAGCTTCCGCAGAGCCCTGCCTACCAGCAGAGATGCGCCACAGAGGAAGGAGTGATGGAACCTGGGAAAGGTTTCAACTTGTAACGTGGTTGTATTATTTGATTTACACTTAAAATATATTTGGAAGGCAGCAGACGCTCTGGCACCGAACAGACTGCTAACCCAAATGTTACCACTAAAGAATTGCCTGGCACCATTTTACTATCCATTTATCAATTTGTCACAAGAATTTGACACATCTTGTCACTGGAAGTTAAAGGGGGGGGGGGAGCCTCCTTTCTTGACTCTTGGAAATAGACAGAATATTACCATAAATCAAAATCCTCATCACCTCCAAACCAGCACAAGGATTCCTAGTACAAAAGTGCTGATGAGTGTGTGTGAGTGTGTGCGTGTATGCGTGTGCGGGTGTGTGTGTGTGAGTGTGTGCGTGTATGCGTGTGCGGGTGTGTGTGTGTGTGTGTGTGTGTGTATGTGTGCACGCTAGCTATTCTGTACAACGACATCAGCACAAGGAAGCAGGACTGTTGAGAAAATGAGCCTATTTTACATAGCATGCTGTACTTTGGTCAGTAGGCCCTTTAATATTTTAGTTTTACACACAGAATGTGAAAAACATTAAGAACAGCCACCTGGAAGGTAAGTCATTAAGCGGCGTTTTCTAAGATTCAGAAAAGGATCGTTGAGGCTCTTTGTGGATTAGATGTAATTAGACAGGGATTAGGGCACAAATTATATATACATTAAATCAGCTTTGGGATGGTGTCAGCAATGAGCAGGAGAGGGCATCAGCTAATAAAAAGTCGTCTGGTGGAGCATCACTGGTAACTGACACATCTGGTGAGCTCTGCTATTGTAACTGTTAGATTTTGATGAGAATAAATCAGTCTGTCTTATTGGCCAAGTTAATACTGGCTCACTGAGCGCGGCACACAGGCACCACGGCTGTAGTGAATCCCACCAGTGCAGAAGTACCCTGAGGATTCTCCACCTCTCAGAGGTCTAACAAATGCACCCCGCAGACTCACACACATGTACACCACATCACTGTACCTGGATTTGGCTTCACAAAGGGACTTGTTGTTGAACTTCTCCCATTTGTACCAGCTTCTAGCTCTGGACGTCTTGTTGGGTCATTATTCCTGGTTGATCCAGCAGAACTTGCATCTATATGAAGAACAAGTGATTAATCATGGCACAGACATCTGACTATAGCTAGCTTCAGAGCTGCACAGATATCTCAAGAGGCATGAATAGCAACGAACATAAGACTCTTTATGCAAAGCACTGTGAAATACAAGAATATAATCTTCCTTTTTAATCAGAATGGTTATCCTAGTTATTTCGGAGGTTTAGATTGGGAGGCCATCTGTGGAAACTATAGGGATTCTTGCATTTGGCAGTCAAAGCACTGCAGATGACATTTCAATTTAACTGAGCAAGTTGATTGACTACTATACCGGTTTCTAATTAGAAGAATGATTCTTTCTTTCTGTACAATAGGTTATTTTACATGAAAACATGGCTCTTTGGTTGTCCAGATTTGAAAATGAAACAAAGCTGCAGAGCCACTGTTTACATACTGGATACTTTGATGTTTTAATCAAAGAGGTGTTCTACATTGTAAAGAGAAACATGCATATCTGTGGTAACTCACAGATACTCTGTCTTGCTGACCTGAACTTTTAGAGAGCTCTCCAATAAGAACAGCTGAGTATATCGCCTTGGGGGACACTCTGCCAGTGGTTCAAAGTGCAGAGAAGGGTCTGCCTTCAAAACTAAAACGAGGGGTGACAGTGAGTGTCACCTGGTGCCACACTAGCTGGGGATACACCAGGTCACAGTGGCTTCACAAAGAAGCAGATGATCTTTACCTTGTCCAACTTTCATGAGGATCTTCATGGCTCTTGTCTGGCACACCCCTCCCTCCTGGTTATCCAGGCCCTCCAAAGACCCATTTGATGTAGCTGATTAAAAATAAAATGGACAAAACAAAAAAATAAAGAAAAAATCAGGAAATCAATAGGCAAGATTACATGAACATGAAATGTCTGAAACCAATTTGAAAAATAAGAATTCACTCTTTGTCACAAGTTCTCTGAATGTATGGGATGCTGAAAGCCAAAAAGAAACAGAAACAGAAACAAAGAGAAATGGATCCTGGAAACATTGTTGCATGTTAGCTACCTGCTTCTAAATGTGCTTAAACACTCCATCCAGTACACATCTGATTTAGCATCACTCTACAGGTAAAAGGGACAGCATCCTCCAAATGCCCACGGACTGAGAGGGGGCCAAACCAGAAAGCACAAAAGAGTGAACCCGGTAATTTCAAACCTCGGCAATCATCTCCCAACACCTGCTTCCTCCACTCCAGACTTCCTGCTTCAAGACAATTAACTTGATGCTCTGCTTGTCAAACGTCCAAGTGCTGCAAACACCGGCAGGGAAGCCTTCTCACACCCCCCTTGCTCCGGTCTGCAGCATGAAATGTACTAAAGAAGCACCCTAGAACTGAGGTCTTCTGAATCTGCTTTCTGCTCACTGCATAAATGCCAGCAAGCACGTGTTATCAGCAACCCCCATGAGCCTCTTCAGTCAGGCTTCCTCCTGGGGGAAACTCTAGCTGGATAGAGGGTTAGCACACTCCTTTCCCTGTCTGGGCCCTGTGACAACTTGGATGCAACCAGGTGGGGGAACCACCTTGTCCCACGTTCACCAAGTGGATTCCCTTTCCACCTTAACAATGAGGGGCCAGAGGCAAGACATCCCCTCTACCTACGTCTTTCTGTTTTTTAAAGCAACCATGTTCTATCTCCACACATAGCTGTTTGTCCTTAGACCGGTGAAATCTCTAAATGGCTTTGTAACTAAAGCTGTAAAGAGATGGGCTGTCAATCCGTGTAATGAGGAGCAGGCTTTCAATTACAGTTCAAGTTTGAGGAGGAAAAGAGGGTGCAATGTGCTGGACACTGCTTCCCCTTGAGTTCAAGGGGCAAGGGACAGAAGTGTTTCATATACACATCTGTAACTTCAATCACCTTCCACTTTGGCTATCGAAGTCCTGTCTACAAACACTACCCTTGGAAGAGAATGAAAAGCGGACAGGTATGCTAGCAACGCCTCTTGATTTGGTTGTTTCATTTTCCAAGTGTATCATCATGACCAAACACTTCTAAATGCCTTCAGAGTAAAAGTTCACACTCACTACGTAATTGGAAAAAAGTACACACAAATTTACTTCTGTGTTCTATAATTATCGACTTCTACGTTCATATTTTCCCTAAAGCAAAGGATGCCTCTTCTACACATAAATATCTTGTGCTCATATGAGAGTGTGCCTAAGTTGGCCCTCATGATCACATCTCATTCTTCTGCTGTTGCTGACACTTAAGTTTTTCCTGGGAGAATATCTTAATAGTTGCCATAAGAACTTTGTTGGGGAACTGCGGTAAGCTACACAGTATCCACTCACAGACTGGAGAAAACATTTGCCAGATAAGTCAAAATAACGGTCTAGAGAGACTGCTTCTGAGCATCTAAAAGGGGTCTTTGTTGTTATCGTTACTATTTGCCTGTCTTTCTCTTTCCCTTCTGTAAAAACAGTAGCTCAGCCTCAGAGCCTCTCTTCTAAGGCTTCTCACAGTGCATGTGGGTTCCTCTGAGCACTGTTTCTAGAGTGATCTAGGGCAATGCTGAATCTTCAGTTATTGATTAGCGTTCTCTCACACCATTTCTTGGGAGTCAAGATAAGTCTCCATAGAGAAAAAAGTAGAAAAGTGATCTGGTTTGTTAAATCACCTGTCAAATGTCTAGTTTGCTTAATTTGAGGAGAATGCCAAGTTTTAGACTAATGAATACATAAGGCAATTCATGCTAAAGTGCATACTATTGAAAGTTATATAAACAACTTTTCTTTTCTTGCTAAAAGTCTCAACACCTATCTGACAAAGGACAGTAATAACTAAAAGCTGATCGGGGGAGGGAGCAGTACAAGGGACAGGGAGGACTACAGGGGGGAGGAGTACAGGGAGTGGGGAGGACTACAGAGGGGGAGGACTACAGAGGAGGAGGACTACAGAAGGGGTAGGACTACAAGTAGTCCAGGAGGATAGGCGTGGGATGTGGGATATGGGGGGGGGGGTGGACTAGAGGGGGCAGGGAGGATTACAGATCTCTTTGGTTTAATCTTGAAGGGAAAAATCAGCTTCAAATTGAGAAAAAGACTGAATACCAAAAAGAAGGCAGGCAGGGAAGCCACCTGCAAGCCCCAGTACCTGCAGGGCCACTGATGAATTCCAAGCACAGAAGGGGAGAGAATAAATACTCTTTTAAATTTGCAGGTCAGTGCCTCTTCTAAATCAGAACATCTGGGCTGAGTTTCCCACATTTACTCCAAAAGATGTAGAAACCACCCCCCAGTTGTAAAGATCTCTAAAGAAATTCAAATCAAATTTCAATCTGTGCTTTAGCATCTAGAGATGACAGAACTGTGGGAGGGAGAGAGGTTGTGTAAAATGGGAACCACTTCACAGTTTTAAAAACTGAAACCTTTTTTCCCCTTGATTAACCAAAAGAGAGAGAGAAAGAAAGAAAGGGAGGTGGGGGAGGGGTGGTGTGTCATTATGGGGGGGGAGACTGGGGCAAACAAGCATGCTGATCATAGGCAACACACACACGCACGCACGCACGCACGCACGCACGCACGCACGCACGCACGCAGCTGCTGTCCCATTTAAGTTAACTTGGGACTTGTGAAAGTCAGAGTAGAGCCTGGGAAGAACTCATGACCAACTGTTGTTAAAATAAGTGAACTGTATGGGACCGTTCTACGTGCCTGGACGAAAGGGAATGGTCACAGGGAAATGTGAGGTCTAATTCTGACAGTCAACTTGATTGGGTCAGGAACGTTGTGACTCTCGTGTCTTTGAGTGTGTCAGATTCTCTTCCCAGACAGAGACCACTGAGGTGCGCAGATCTGTCCTCTACATGTGTGAGTGGGACCATCCAGTGTCTGGGATGAGGTCCCTGACAGAATGATGGGCAAAATGAGAAAGCCAGCTGAGGCCAGGTCCTCTCACTTCCTCCAGACCCTCTAGCAGTGAGCAAGCAGTTTCATCCCTCAAATGGCATGGGTCTGTCTGCTCGTATCCCCACAAACTGCCAGCCGAAAGGACCCCTTCCTCCTTTGAGCTGCGTTTGCCCTTGCAACAGAAGTATCTAATATGGCTAGGCCTGCCATCTGACAGCTTGTCGTGGAAAAATCCATTTTCAGATGTTCCTACCAACAGAAATCTTTAGGAGTGTAACAGCAATAAAAGCCTTCTGTGAGATAAAAGCCTTAGATCTGATATAAGTGTGATTTTCTACATGTCCCCAAAAGTTAGAATAATTCTAAGTCTGGTGGACTGGCCCCTACTGGAACAATGACCCTGTGTTTTGTCTTGATTGTGGTTATGAGCTACTAAAACACATCACAAGATTGGTATTCTGATATCCCCTACCTCACCCCCACCAACCTGGAACCTAGAAGCTTTAAAAGGCTTAGCACTGATTTTGAAACATAACAAGAAAATTGCTAATACTTGGGAATAAAATCTATTTCCATTTCATTAGATAGTTTTACAACTGTTTATAGCTTTCATTTGAATGTCCCAGGGAATTTTTAACTTAAAGAGTAAAAATAAACATTACTTCATTATGCCTAGTTTTCCTTTGTATCAGTCCACAAGCATTATCTAATGTGGCCACAATCTTTGTATTACCAAATGGATAAAATTGCATTTAATCACCAAGAGACAGGAAAAATAACATAGTTATACCTAAACTTTTATTTAATGCCCAGACGTTTTCCTCCCTGGCCTAGTTGGGAAGGAAATAGACTTTATAAGATTAAAAATTACTCGAAATTTGTCTCTATCCAGTTGGGAGGTGGGCTTAATAAAGATACTTGGGCATTTCATAGCTGGCTTTTAAAAGTTTTTGCTTCTTGGGTCTAACTCAGAGCATCACTACACTGCTGTCTCCTCTGGAAGGAGCAAAGATCACTGCTCATCAGAAAAGCATCCTGAACTGGGTGTGGTATCCATGTCTGCAATCATAGACATCAGAAGCCTAAGACATGAGGATTGAGGGTTTGAGGCCAGTGCAGGAAACCTAAGACTCGTTCTCAAAACGCAAAAACAAAAACAACAAACCAACTATACAGAGTTTGAGATGCTTGAGTTTCCAATTATCTGCAGATCTTCTGGGCAGTGATTCTTGCTATACTAGCACCCAGCGAGCTAGAGAGGTGGTAAATAGACCACACAGACAGAAGACGCCTGAGTCTAGGACCATCTCCACAGAGATGAGTCCTGCATTTCAACATGCCTTTGTGTGGTTGTATCTGTTCTGCTCCAAAGCCAAGCTCGATACTGGCTGTATCAAGTCCAGTGGAGAAGAGTAGGATCCTCAGGTGGAGGGTGGAATAGCCCACATGTGGGCCTTGTTCCCAAAGGGACATTCTAGGATTCAGTACAATCCTATCAAGGACACATCTTGAGTACAATGACAAAAATAGTATAGGAATGTGTGGTCACATTACAGAGGACTGGTCACACTATTTCTTTTTCTTTTTTTGGTTTTTCGAGACAGGGTTTCTCTGTGTAGCCCTGGCTGTCCTGGAACTCACTCTGTAGACCAGGCTGGCCTTGAACTCAGAAATCTGCCTGTCTTTGCCTCCCAAGTGCTGGGATTAAAGGCGTGCACCACCACTGCCCGGCCTGGTCACACTATTTCAAGTGGCCATGAGGGACTTGTAGATTGGCAGACATTTGAAAGTAAATATGTCAACTAAGCAAAGCAAGTTCACCAAAGAGACACATGATAATCATACAGTCAGGAAAACCACAGAAGCTGTGTCCTTACATAGGGCTGACCTTGATGGACTATCTTTGATTAGCTATGGTCAGCATTTTATAAGAATCTCTGTCAACACCAAATTCTATCTGTACTGTCCTTGTCTGCTTACTTTATATTACACAGTGGCCATGCTAAGTCCACTTTCTTGGCTGAGATTTTCTACACACCGCTCCCCCAAGCTCAGCACAGGCATCTGAAAAACTAGCTGAGGCCTAACTGGCAAACTGAAAAAGCATCATCCAGAGAGACACATGACTTTAATGTCACCCCAACACACAGAACCAGAATGTCGTGTCCTCCTACTAGGGCCGCATCTCTGAGTGCCAACAAAATAAAACAAAAAGCATGAGACATGTAAGTCGAGAAACAAGGACACTCATCAAGATACAGTTATTTAATGTCAATGTACAAGCTAGGGAGCTAAGATCTTTCTACTTAGTCCAGTATCAGTTTAAATTCCAAAAAAATACAATACAGATTCAGAGTATATACCACAGAGACAGGATTCAGTCTCTAGAGCCTAAGTTAATGCGTTTTCATGGCTCGGTTAGCAAGGTCATTCTCCAAGATAACTGACACAGAAGAAGAAAAAGTCCTAAACACAGAAATAATAATATCCAGGAAAAGCCAAAAATCAATGCCTGATTTTTTTGTTGTTGTTGGTTTTTGTTTTTCTAGACAGGGTTTCTCTGTGTAGCCCTGGCTGTCCTGGAACTCACTCTGTAGACCAGGCTGGCCTCAAACTCAGAAATCCACCTGCCTCTGCTTCCCAAGTGCTGGGATTAAAGGCGTGCGCCACCACTACCCGGCTTCAATGCTTGTCTTTAAAAAAGGCAATGAGATGATGTCTGAAACAAACATCAGTTCAAAGCACTGGGAAGAAGAGGAAATTTTCTTCCTTTTTTCTCTTTCTTTCTTTCCTTCTTTTTTAAACTATGTTTTCCATTGTGACTACTGAGGGAAAGAGTGAAATTTTTCTGCTTGATTTCCAAAGAGATAACAGGAATCTGGTTAAACAGCAGGAGTTCAGCCTTCCTTGTCTCAGAGTATCTCATTCCATAATACCAAGCTTGCCTTGACCTTGAGCAAGAGCACCATGGTACAGTCCCTCAAAGTGTCTCATGAAGAAACAAGAACACAAATGTCCCATGAAGAAGCAAGAACACAAAGCAGGATATTTTTAAAGAGAAACATTCATTCGATGGAACATAAAACACGCATACAACAAGAACATTCATTCAACAAAACACAAAAGGCATAACCCATACAGAAAAAGCAAGCACCCAGAGTGGCTCCTGGCTGAGCCCCTGCTCCCATTTGATGAACTTTCTTTGCAGGTAGGGACTGTCCAGATTTAAACATCATAATCAAAGCAGAGATGGAAGACGTGTGTTTCTCATCCAAGGGAAGGTCATGGGCCCAAGTCATGGGAAGAATCAATCACTCCCATCAAAACGGTGTCGCTGTTACTGTGTCTTTAAATCTCCAAGCAGCCAATCACACAGAGAGTAACTGGCCCAGCAGTTTCCACGGAGCACAATCTCTTGGCTTGTGCACAGGCAAAATGACTTTGGAAAAAGCCAATCTAAAAAATAAAAACTTAGACATCCCCTCTTCTCTTTCAGCATTAAGGAATGACTGAAGTGGTGGATTAAGTGCAAATAGGTTTTCCTGTGTGTGTTTGGAGGGCTGTCTTAATTTTATTTTCTGAGTTTAAGTACTCTATATGAACTACGATGGGATAGTTCATTGACAGTTCACAAACAGAAGTCTTTAAAAACATACCCAATTGGACATGTCTTCTACAAGCTGTTCTTATACGGATGTACACTGGGAAGACTTTAATGGCATCAGTTACTTGGCCACTTTCAGGAGCCAAGGACACTAAATAGTGTGTGCAAGAGCCAGCATAGTAAACAAGGCTTGGACCCCATGGGGTAGCAATCAGTTGGGAGAACAGCTGCAATATCTAATTATGAGTGCCATAGCTGAAGCTAAGATTTATCATAGGTTACTCCTAAACCTTTCAACCACTGAAAACTATACAAAGATTAAGTATGTGCCTATCCTGGATGATCCAGGACTACTATCTTTGATAAGTAGTCCTCAAAAGAGAACAGCTCACAAGACAGGGAAACAGAAGTCCATGACAGACACGTGCGTTGGTGCACCATGTGTCTACACGGTATGTGTGAGAATGTGTGTGTGCACACACGTGCATGCGCATGCATACATATATGAGTGTACATCAAGAAAACAGGTTGAGGTGGTGCATGCCTTTAATCCCACTCGGGAGGCAGGAACCGTTGGATCTCTGTGAGTTAGCCTGGTCTACATATTAACTTTTAGGCTAGTCTGTGCTACCCGGCTGAGAAAGAAGTCTCAATGCTCAGTACCCAAAGCCTTCCAGACTGTGGGATCTTTTGGAATTTTGGACAGTTGTACAGAGTTGTTAGCACCGAAGGTTTTGGGTTTTACACTTTGAGTGTTAGGTCAGAGCTGTTTAGCTGTACGCTCTGGGCTCAGTCCAGGCCCCTGACACTATCCCCCGAGAGGAGTGAAAGCAGTGCCTAAGCATGGAAGATCAGTTATGAAGCTATGTATTTTTCCTCAAAATATTGATCCCACTAGTTCAGTCTCTTGATTTTTAAAATGAATTCTGTTAAAAAAAAGTGCTGTTTTCTAGTATAAAATTTTACTGCTAACTCTGTGGTGACTTGCGCAGGCAAGGACTTCTCATTAGGCAAAAAAAATTAATAATAATAATAAATTTTTAAAATAACATCATTTAAAAAGTACTCTTTTTATTTTACATACTCTAGGGTATTTGTTATTGCTACAATCTAGAGACAGTCATTAGAATGAGGATAGTATCACCTACAGTAAAGTAACAATTACCTCTACAGAGGAGTCACCATTGGCCTGAACTAAAACTACTAAGAGAATTGTGTTTTAATAATAGGTCACCAGATGACAATTTCAATAGTAATGACTAAAGTCACATAAAAAAAAAAAAAAAGAATGATATAATAGTTCTAAAGATAAGACATAATTCTCCATTGTCCACTAAAACCCCCAGGTTTTTAAAATGCAAACTTCCTGTTCAGGACACTGATAACATCTCAGGAAACCTCCCTGAATCATGAGCCGTGTGTAGCTGAGTGGATCATTTGTAGCACATAACCCATTCTCTGCTCTCTGGTTTTTGTTTTTTTAAACATTCTTGATTTTTAAAATATCTTGTAGCACTATGGAGATGTCTATCTCGGAAGGGGTTAGCGTGAAATATCCATGGGCAGTGGGGATAGGGAAGGACATCCCACAATCCTCTTGCTCGTCCGACTGTCATTAATTGCAGGCAATGATATTAATGACCCAGTAATTACAGAAAGAGCAGCAGTGAAGTAGAAAACATCCATCCGAGGAGAGTTCATGGCTAGGTGGTAGCAACGTCTGCAGTGGCTGAACTGATGCCTGCCGACAGCTTAGAAAGGGACGCTTCGAAAGAGGCAGCAGTAGTTTTGTGGCATAACAGTTTATATGGTCATAAAATTATTTGCTTTGACCATTGAGAGGCCAGCAGTAACGTTGATAAAGTACCCCTGTTTAAATCTGTCCTATGTGTGAACCTTACTCATAAGTGCAGGGCACCTATTCTCTATTCTAAGAATCCAGGGCAGTTTCTCAGACATTTATTTCAATGAAAGAGTTAACTTCATTCCATAGTTTAATAGAAGGAATGGGGAAGCTGGGTTGATTCACTAACGCAAAGTGACTTTTAAGAAGAGTGGCACTCATTAACACATAGTCTGGTTTCTCTATATGAGATCAATTATGCACTTGCCCAAGCCTGGGCTGATCTATCATCAGTCTATCCTGCTATCCACCCACCCATCCACCCATCCACTCACCATCCACCTGTCTTCTCAACCACAGCCCACCGTCCATATATCCAGCAGTCTACTTATCTACCAACCATATATTCACCCATGGACTCACTCAACATCTACTATCCACACACATATGCAACACTTGCATTTAGCCAAGGAAGCTTAACTTCTCTTAATGTCTCTGTCCTTATATTGAACTAACTTGATTTTAATTACATTATTATTTAGCAACTTCTGTTGATGGGCTCAAAGTACTTGCTAAGGCCATAAAATCAATCTAGTATAACCTTAACGGGGGGGGGGGGGAGCCAAAAAGATTTTAGATCTATTAGTAGGTTTAAAAATAGAGAAAATTGAAGTGTGAACAAGGGCGTTTCTCCTAACTTTCTACCCTGTAGGTATTGCTATGTTGCCCAGTTAGTTTTCAACGGCTGGACTTGGTCTTCTGGGTAGCTGGGATTAAGCACATGCCACAGCACCCAGTTTAGCTATACTCTTGTAGGATTTTCTTAGTTCATCTCAGGATATATGACTGAGTCCGTTATATATTATATAACGTATGACGGCATCACTACCAACATGTTTGATAGAAGCGGAGTTTGTTATTTACATTGTAGGAACTTAACACATTTCCACATGTACTGTGCCTGTCTCTTGTCTTTACCCTCTCTATGTGTAAGTATGCATGCATGCTCCAGTGTGTCTGACCTGCTGCGCTGTCATGCATGTGCTTTGCATGACTGGACACCACCATCACTATTATTTTCTATGCATACTTTCTTTCCTAACCCTGTACATATATCATGCATGTCTGCATGTTCTCATTACAGTGCACACATGGCCCAGGAGCCATGGCTACACACTTATAATGGAGACCTAAGGGTTTTAAGGCCCCGCATTGGGTTTTGGCCCTGATGTTCATAGCATGTAAAGTGTTCTAAGCCACTAACACTGTTTGGGTTTCTTCACAGCAGTAGAAATTTTCTATCTTCTGTGTTGCTAGACTTGAAAGCGAGGTGGGCATGAAGGCCACAGCACTCCCCCAAGGATCAAACATATCCAGACTCAGAGTTAGCGCTTTAGGAATACATTTGAGCCTCTTAAGAACTATATAAATCAGTTTTTCTCAAAGTAATCTTTTTTTTCCTCCAAAATGTCTGTCTATGCCTCTTGGCTATTTTTTTAAGTGTTTTATTTTGCTTGAAAATTTTATCTTCATGATGAATATTTAAGGGCTGTTAAGAAAGAAACGAGTCCTCTTTTATGCACTGGGTCTCTAGCATTGTTCAATTATTTATAAATCTATGTGAACCGTTAACAAGCTATAAATACAAGGGTAGAGATATAAAGATGAGTTTTATGAAATAATAAAGACAGTTTTATTCTGAATAATTCCTGAATAACTTCTTGGCTGTGTTAAGTTCTTTATTTCTTATCTTACTTATTTTGTATTCATGGTGTTTATTCTTCCTCGATTTTTGCTCCTCGTTCTGGGATCAGTTGTTGCATCTATCACTGGTTACTTTCAGAGCAGGAGGTGGCAATGGCAGGCCTGAATCTGTCTGGTTTACATGAGCGTGTTGTCCCCATTTCCCAGGAAATGCCAATGACTGTGAACAGAATCCCATTCAGGGCAGCCTCATCCTCTGATCCTCTGCACCACCAAGGCTAGCATCCAGGTGGCCATGACTCTGCTAGACCTGGGAGCCCTGAGTATTCAAGATAGGCAGATACATAACTGAGCTTTCTTTATATTAAATTCAACACGGACCCTCCTGATCCCTGGGAGAGGCTTCCTACAGATGGAACCCATGGGGCTAACCTGGAATGATGACTGATATTTCCTGTGTCCTAGGGAACCAGAACATGTGAGAGGCTGGTGAACTGGAAATTAAAAGCCCCAACTGTAGGTGTGTCAACATTCCCTCCCTGTCTGAGCCTTCAGGGTCTGTCAGAGAACCTGCTGGCAAGCTCAGGTGATTCCAGAACAAACCACACATAAATGTGTGCTTCTTGGTCAACAGAAGCAAAAGGACTTTAATGACAGTCAAAGAAGACAAAAGTGGGAACTGCTAATGAGTAGAGATGCCTAGAGTGACTGTGGCTGGGCAACGCCCTGTGATTTTGTTTATGCCCAGACTACAAACCAAGGATGCTTTCTATACTCATCCTTCCTAGGCACCCCCTCTCGCAATAAAGTCCACGTTTGCCTTCAGCCTCCAGCCTTTTCCTGCCTCTCAATTCCACTGTTAACTTGCTCTTGGTTGGTAGCCACACACGGACACCAGCAATCTGACAAATCTGTCCTCATGGGAAGTGTTTTTACCCCCCTCGCCCTTGAGCAAGGGTGCTCATGATGATTTTTAAGGAAGAGAAGACATATTGGCACATAAAGCCCAGGGTGGCCAGACTTGGACTCACAGCTCCTGTGACAACCATGTTTCTAAGCATGGCATGTACTCTTCTTCTGTTCCTTCTATAGTATGGTCTCTGGCAAAGTTCCATTATAAGAAGAACAGCTATGGAGGAAACTGGGTGCAATGACATTATCAAACACAAATTTTCGCCCCTAAGCCAGGGGACAGGAAGGCGGGATGTAGTTTCTGTATCACTAAAGTTATCTAGTATCTAATGAAGGAACATGGCCACTGGACATCTCCCATACATAAATAACCCACGGAATAAACTCTATACTCTCTTTATGGCCACCATGTGCTCTTACATGTTCTAAAAGCTATCTTTATGACAAGGGGCACCTGAGAGTTGCTCTGGGATTTAGTACTTTTCCAGAGAGATAGTACAGGACACTCAGTATGTTAGTGTAACTTGCCATACTCATCACCCAAAATGAGCAAAGCAAAGCCAGAAAAAAAGAGATATGCAACGTATGCTCCACCAAAATGAGGAGCAAACTATTATGTTGGCTCTTAATATTGTTATTTGGTTTTATATGTGTAAATATTTCTCCTTATTTTTTTCCCCTCTAAAATAGAATGTATGCTTTAAAAAAAGTCCAACAGTGCATGTGGAACCTTCCAGTTTTGCACCCTCAGTAATTAGGCCTAAGAAATGGAGGCTCCCCCAGACTTGATGGCTCAGCAAGGCAGGCTGAACATGGAGAGCTGACTTCAAGAAGGCACTCGGTGACTTCAGTACCAGTAAGTCAGAAATAGTGACTTCTAGATGATGCTAAGAGACTATGATCTGCCCATGGGTATACAATAAAACAACATACAAACCACATAGAACCAAAGGCAAGGAGCAGTATGACATCAGTCAATAGCCCTGTGGTGGCCCCTGTGTACCTGAAGTCTGAGTACGAGTCACTAGCTTCCACCCTCATTCATGTGACCACTTTATGTCAAATCTATAAGACTTCATTTCGTCTTAGGCTGGGCCCCAGCACACAGCACCTGCCTTGGGACAGGGTTTCAAGGCCAACAGAAGGAGCTTGCTGACTTAGTTAGCTAGCTCTAAGGAAGCTTGGACAGTTTATGAAAACTTCAGTGGTGAAGGCTGGGCACTCAGAGAATAGATGTCTTCCCAATAAAGACCGGATAGCTTGTTTAAAATAATATATCCAACCCTGAACATCTATTACAAGCGGATAATATCAGAAGATGCAGTTACTTCATAAACAATTAAGTGAAAGACATGATAAAAATAACTAGAGCTTATTTAAACCCAAGCTCTGTTTTTCAGGCCTAAGTGTTTTTCACGATCTAAATGTAATGAAGAGCAGGGGGATTTTCAGACCGTGCGGCCATAACACCCCCACATCTCTGGATCACGTATGATTAGAAGAGTTTATTATGTAAATGAAGCCCAAGGCTGATTACTGAAATAGGTCGCTTGAGAGTCAATTCTAAACACGAAGGAACTCCATATATGTCACTTTGCCACTTGTCAAAGCAAACAGTTGTGTGCAGGAAGGTTAATGAGGAGGCCTAGAGTTCCATCATGTCACTTCTTAAGGGAACCCAGTGGAGAGATGGTGGGTATAGAATACATTCCAATTAAACACTCATGTTTATTATAAAACCCAAAGATGCGGTGACTTTAAGTTGGGTAACACTACAAGTCAAATGAAAAATCCTTCTTTAAAAAAAAAAAAAGGGACCAGATCCTGCCAGTTGTAACTGGGGAAATATTGGTGACCAGGCTGACGGTCTACAGGTCTGACCATCACAGTTTGGACAACAATGATAAAAGAATGTTCTAGAGAAGGAAATAGAAGTGATTTCCATAAAGCTCAGGCAATAGACATGAGGCTCTGCACTTCTGGGAGACAGTCCAATACCAGCAGAGCCGTGTGCACTTCCTCCTGGGGTATGCCAAGCACTGCTCCAACCACAGCTGATTTACACCCCTTACCCCCAGTGGAAACCACCCTATGATGCTCCTGACACTGCCTGGGGTCAAAGTGCAAACCAGCCAGACGCTAAGACTTGGGGCCAGAAACTCAAATACTGACATTATTTCCCATCTCAAAGTAAATCAATCCTTTGCAGTATTAAAAATATACTTGTGAGTCTGAGCGTTTCCTGTTGTGCTACCCAGCCCTCTTTATGAATGTACTGGTATTAAAGGTTATTGCCCACACACACTTTCCTTCTGAAAAAAAGACTGTGTGATTTTGTGTGTGTGTGTGTGTGTGTGTGTGTGTGTGTGTGTGTGTGTGCGCTTGCATGCATCCTGTACACATCTGTTTGATAGGAAAACTGGTGACTTTTTCAAGTCCCTCGGCTGTTTTAGTACTATTTTAAAATTTGATCTTATCATATCCCTTCTTTCAGGGGAACTCGTAGGGCAATGGACACTACTGTGGCGTGGGTGAGAAACTGGCTTCTACATGTTGCTAGGCATGTGAACGCTCTCTTCTGCCTGTGACGTAGAGGAAGCCTTTCAACTTTGCTGCACGCAGCACTGAGCTTCCTGGAAAAGTCCTGAGCCACTTACAGGCCTGGGAATGTCTTGTTAGAAGAAACATTCCCACAGTGCTTTATTGCTTGCAACGGGACAGCCAAAACGTTTTTAAAGATGGTTTCTAGTTATTGAATGTACAGAGGAGTCTTGTGTGTAGGGTAAGATGGCTCTCCGGTTGACATCATCTTGCTCAGCCTCTTGAATTACAAGCCACCCTATGCTTCGACATGGAAAATCCTAACTCTAAGGACAGTTATGAGGGCAAGAGTAGTGAGAAGCACATTAAAAACCTGTTAATGTGGTCTAACGAGTTCTCCAAAAGCAAACAAACAAATCCGACAGGTGCCAGTGATGGCTACATGGCTATTTAACTACAAGTGAAACAGTCTGTGCAGGTCTAAACCTCCCACACATCGATGAAGAGCGGTTAGGACAGGCTCAGGCACACTACGATGCACTAGGAGATGCTGGTAAACCACTCATTTAGCCACATTTTGTGTCTATTATCTCAAATGGAAGGTTAAACCTTTAATGTTTACCAAGCTTCCACTTGCCATAGGTAGGAAACTGGGATTTTCAACACCATTGTTCTGAATGTGGGAGCCCTTGGGGTTCCTTTGGCAACATTCCCCATCTTGGGAACTGCTGATCTCTTTAAGCCTTTCTTTCCCCACTCATGTGGAGCAGGTAAGATTCAAAGATTCTGAGGGGGACAATCTCATTCTCTCTAAAAGTTATGCTAGATCATGGCACCCATTAAACGTCTTCAGTAGTGCGTGTGTCTGTGCACGTTTCCAAAAGTTTAGCTTCCATTTATTTTACCTTGTAACTACTTTATATCTTCAAAGATGGCCCTACTATCTTACAACCCCATCTGCCTCATTTAATCTCAGAATGCTTTTATTTTCATTTTATGGTAATTATTCCATTGAATATCTAACTTACTACTTTCTCCTTTTTCTTTTTCTTTTTTTTCTTTCTTATTTTTGGTTATTCTTAGAGACCTATTTTCTATGTATCATGTTAGCTTCAAAAATCGTTTCTTAGTCTAAGTGGCATTTGAAGCAACAGACAAGATAATTACTGCCCATGACCACCTTTACTTTAATCACTAATCACACCAAGGAACGGTAGATGAATATCAAGTGAACTGCTACTTCTGCAATGTCAAGAGCAGATCGTAACAGGAGAAAGGTGGACTTCCAACCTAATGAGACTGGTAAGGCATCCAACCTGTGGCCAAATGCATCTCAAGAAACTGAAGGCCGGGGAAAGAGCCAGGAGTGTAACTCAAAGGCTACGGATGAGCTCAGTGGTCAAGTACTTGCCAACATGCGTCAGGGGTTTCATCCTAAACACTGCAATTTAAAACAACAACAAAAAGCCCACAAAGAATAGTCCTTGAACCCAAACAAATAAACCAGAATCCATGGTTTAAATCCTGTGAGCAGCTCTGTGTACTAGATTCCACAGTATCAAGAGATCACCGACAATGGGAAGAGGCCTGCTTGGCACTAGTTGTAATGCTCAGGGTAGGTATGTGTCGCAATGGGCACAGCTCACAAATGCACTCCAGATTACCTCCATTGATATCTATCCTCTACTCCTGAAATAATGCCACAGTATTATGACAGACTCGGGGGTGTTATTCAGGCAGCACACCCATGCCTTACTCCTTTTCATCAGGACTCGACATGACCACTTGTACTGACTGACGCTTCTCTGTAAGCCCCATGCTTCTAAGCTCTGAGCTCTGCCTGTCTGGACTGATACTATTATGGCAAATTGTACCACTATTACTCTTTGCTCTCTCTAGTCCTGGATCTGAAACACAGTTCTTAGAACAGAATGCACAGTAATGAATGAGTGGATGGATGAATGGACAGATGGATGGATGGCGAGAAAAAGCATCACACAGATTTACCTATCAAAACTTCACCCAAGGTCCTTAAAGATGGTGTTGTTAGTGGAGATGCTGAGTCCCTTCATGTAATTTACTTATTTTAACACTGTAAGAATCCTGGCAGGTTCACCCCTGCTGAGTAGTTATATTTAATTAATACTATTATGACAGGGTCCCAAATTTCAATTATTTAAAAGAAAATAAATGAAAAAAGCTTCTCGACAAATTATTTACCATGGTAATTTAAAGGAAACAGAAAATGAATACCAACCTACTTAGCTTATCCTAATTCCTACAAAATAAAGAGAGAGAACTATACTTACATATAATGTAGTAATCTTTGTTCTTCTGAAATTCTAGACCCCAGAGGTTAGGGCTGAATTCTTGAAACTTGATGGTGAATTTCACATCTTGGTCTGGTCTGGCACAGTTGAGCAGTGGGGTATTTTCCTTCTTAATAGTGCATCTGTCTGCTTGGTCTTTATCAACCATATAAACTTTATAATATTCATACTGGCCAACAGTTTTAGAGTCCACTTTGGGGCAAATAATATCCAATTTGTCTCCTATCTGTGGGTATAGTACCAGGCCTTGTCCGGGTAGAAATCTAAAAAGCATAAAAGAAAAGCCACTGAGTTGATAAAAGTGAACATCTTAAGGACAGTCATCAGAGAGCCAGGTGTTACCAATCACCCCAACCAGGACAGCTCAGCACTGTGCTCTGATTCACCGAAGGTGTCTTCCTGGGGCAAAGAGCTTTCCTGGGGCTCTTAGGATTAACCCCCAAAACAAAAGAATGAACTCTTCTTCCTCTGAGGCAACAGGACCAGTGGCCTGATGACACTCTGTTCTCACCCTGCCCTTGTAGTATTCCAATGTTCTTTTGTGCAACTTTACAACAACTCTTCCCCCAGTGGTGAGTCAGCCCTTCCCACCTGTTTGTTATTTTTTAACCATTGGCATCTCGGTTTACTGGGCATGCCAGAGAGGTCCCATCAATCCCAGGAACAGAGCAAGCACGGAGCCTTTGTTGTCCTGGTAGCTTCCATGTGCTGTTGCTGTTAATTAACAGACAAGTTTCATCAAGAATGTTTCAAATTACTTATCATAATTAGTCAGTCACTGATCAAACAATGGGTTTTTCATTACACAGAACAAAAGAAATGTCTTACAAACCCATAAAAGATAACCAGAAATAATTAGTGTCGTATTGATTCAGCTGCAAGATGAAGAGCCCTCTCCTTGTGAGGACAACAAGTACCCTCCTTGCTCTACAAAATCTTCCCTTTTTCCCTCCCTTGAGATGTATTTGCTCCAATTAATTCTTCGAAGCAAATCTTTAGAAATAAGACTACTGATACAAAATCCCTTGGATGTTCCCAGCTAAAAGCTCTCCTCCTTTCCTCTCTTGCTGGCCATGTTGCTGAAAGATCTTTCCTAATGGGGAGTTTCTCTGAGCCGCTGAAACAAGAGCTTCCTAATGAACGTCCTTCTGCAAGTGCTAACACTAACAACACACTCAGAGAGAGCCGCCAAGCCTGCAGGCTCATTAAAATATTAAAGCTCCGGAACAAAGCATAGCCTCCCAGTGCTTCCAGCCTGGGCTCTGGCATAATTTAGCCAGAGAGGCCCACCAGCCATGATGACCCTTGGGACCAGGATGCAGCAACAGATGAGAAAAAGATGATGGAGCTCCCAAAGTTCAAATCCACATCAACTAAGGTGATTTATGTAACCAGCGACCAGCTCTGGGCCGGTGTATTACATGGTTACAAAGTAGCAGATAGCCCAGCTCACACTGTAGACACATAGTCAAAACTGATACTTTAAATGTTGCTTTTAATTTTGTACATGTATACAATGTATCTTGGTCTTACCCCTGTTCTCCTCCCTCCCTCCAGGTTCCACTGTACTCCTCTCTCCTCAACGTATGTTCCTTTTCCCTCCCAACTTCATATCTTAAAAGCAAAGCAAGCAAACAAACAAAATACAGTGGTGGCATACCCAGGACTACACAGAGAAACTGTCTCCAAAAACCACTACTACGACTACTGATGATAATGACGATGATGAGGACAATGATGATGCCGACCATGGCGATGACAACTCGCTGAAACGTTTTAAAGGTGAACACACACACACACACACACACACACACACACACACACACACACACAAATGCATGCATACAAAATTGCTTGTTACTTCCTCGGGTGTTATTATACAAAGACTTAAAAAGAGGGTGGTCTACTGATATCAGTGTCTTATTGTTGTTTGTTTAACTAAATTAGTCCCTTTAGGAAGAACATACGATATTTACTGTTCATTCACTTAGAAACAGCAGTGGAACAGGTGAGATGGCTCAGTGGGTAAAGGTGCTTGAGACCAAGCCTGGGGACCTGAGTTTAATCCCAGGGACCTACATGGTAGGAGAGAGGCAACCCCTCCAAGTCATCCTCTGACTTTAGAGTACACTGCCATGTACACTAGCCCTCCCCTGGAAATATGAAGAAAAACTCTTTTTGAGTGAGGAACGGGATCCATTTATAATGGAATCTTTCTGTTAAGCAGAACTCAAAATGAATTTATAAAATTGTGACAAATTTAAGACATTGGTGTGTATTTTGCTGAAGAATTCTCTAGTTTTGACAAACTGAGGTGATTACTGAGGGCCTGCCTGGCATTTTCCACAATTCTCAGGAGACTTTGTAAAAATACAACCCCAGGGTCTATCAAGAGCTTCCCCAGGGAACTTCTAAAGCCCATTCTCTCTAGGTAGGTTCTTCTTGCTAGATAAAATTCAACTCAGTTCCACCAGGCCTGAACATGACCCACTCCTCCTTCTCCCCAACGTGATTCTGAAGTATCCTGTGGCTTTAGCAGGACAAGACGGGGTGGGCGTGGGGGTGGGAGAGGTATTACACTAATTCCAGAAACATTAAATTGCTCACCTTCTTGATTCTTATGCCTATTCCCCGACCTTTAAAGGAACTCCTTAAGGCTTACACAAACTAACAGGCAAACACAAGGGCCAGTTCCTTACCATCCTGTGTCACATGCTCCCTCTCTTAAAACTGCTCCTTTTGTAGTTGGTGTAGCTGACCCAGTGGGAAACCATGTAAGCACTAGCTAGGCTTGGTACGTGTCTCCTAAATAGAAGTAGAAGTCTGTCCTGCAGGCCAGTCCTTTGACCATCTTATAGTGAGAGGGAGTGGTTTCCAGGCTTCCAAAATTAAGGGTTTTTTTAACCAAGGTGTATCTCACCTACCCATTCAGTTCTTTGTGAGTGGTACGCCATGCCCATCTGACCAGTATCTGCTTGAGTCTTGGGGATACTCCCCTACCACTGCCATCGCATTCCTTATGTCTGAAATCTGGTTCATTAAGCTCTCTCCATTCAAATTTCTCCTAGGTCTCATAAGGATTGTTTGTGTGTCGTTCCCCCCCCCCAACTGATTAACCAAGGCATCACAGGTGGCTGGCTCCCCCTACTCAGATAAGTCTCTTCAACCACCAGGTTACCAGCCCCCAGACCTAACGCTGGTGCTGATGAGCTGAGGGCAAGAACACAAGGCACATCAGTCAGTGTGGCTTCACAAATTATTGGTGAACACATTTGATGGTGTTTTCAGTAGAAACAAATCACATAAATAGTTTAATGAGTTTTTGATTCATCTTGCAAATCAGCCTTGACGTTTAGTTTTGATTCAGTGTACAGTTTGATGATGGAGCATCATGGTAATCTGTGGATGAACAGGTGGAAGGGTGGGACCTTACAGTTTTAGTACACGGATATGATGTGGTTTGGGCCAAACCTACTCTTTCTAACGCTTCAAGGAAGATACAATACAGTAACACTGAAGCAGAATTTGATCTTTTGTCTATAACAAGTTGCCGTTCCAAGTATTCGTTAAGGGGGGGAGGAGCTCTGCATGGCAATCCACAAGAAAGGACCGGCACTGAAGTGCTGGACAAGTGTATCTGAAGTCTGTGGAGGGTCAACACACCATTACTTCACTTGATAAGACAGGGAGTGCAGTTGGGCAGAAAAAAAGCCATCACAGATCTCCCAACACAGACCTCTGGAGAACCTCACCTTTCCAGAGCTAGAAAGATAGAACTTAAATGACCAAACTGGGGCTTCTGGTGTGAGACAGGGTGTTGTAGAGTGTGGTCCTCCAAGCACAACCAGCGTTTTCATCAGGACAGCTGCCTGCAAGAGTCCCTGGATAAGGCCTGTTGCCTGTTGATATTCCCCTTATGAAAAGAAGGGGTGAGGAGGGACTCTGGGTGCTCCTTCACCTGCCAGCTAGCTGTGTGTAACTCTGTCCCATGGCCTTGAATTCACTAGAGGTACTAGTTAGTGTTTATAAACTGTGAACGGTTACTGAAGGCAAATGCCATTAATGCTGCCATGGGGAAGTAGCCATCCATGCTGGGGTGAGACTGTTCAGTGGTGTGGCCATCCTCATGTAGGCAATCCCTTACCATGGTCTGTAAATGAGCCCCCCAAAACCTCATTGGTTCCCCAAGTTGGGCTTTGATAAAATCGTACTTTGGTTTGTTGGTGTCCTATGAGGAGGGGGTAAGCATTTGCTTACATCTTCCCAAGGAAAGAGTTCACCCAGGCTGGCCTGGAACTTACTATGTTCATGAGGCTAGCCTGAGGTCCTGCCTTGACTGCCCAAGTGCTGGGATTACAAAACGTGCATCAGGGTACCCCCCAGCTGCATATTGTTCCAGGTGCTCTGAGGGACTATAACAGATGATGACTGAGTTTTTAGGGGCTAACAACTCAGCTCCCTGATGCTGAGTTGCTCCTCTATGTGTGTAATTCCACAGTGAGAGAGGGCCCAAGTGGTTATCGTACCATAATGCCTAATAAAATGACGTCCTAGTGGAAAACCACGAGTGAACAAATAGAAGCTAACAGCGACACATGCTGAAGTCAAAGTGCCCCAAAGTGAAGGTAGGTCACAGGTAAGACTGGAGCTCTGAAGACAGGCCATTTCGCCAGAGCAAATACACAGAGGAGCCAAGACAAGGTGCCCTGCCACTGACTGTCCTTAGGCAGTTTCTTGCCCTAGCTCCCCTGCCTTGTCTAAAGCACAAGGCAGCTACCATTTGTATCTAGGGCTGCAAATCACAAAACCATGGCCAGTCTGAAGCAGAGCTGAGCCTTGCTCCCTGTGCCTCTCACCCCAGAGTCTAAGCCACAAATGTATACCTTGTATAAGAGATAAAGTCCTCAGGGGAGAGTGAAGAACTCCAACAGGAAAAACCCCTTCCCTGTCCCTCTCAGTTTCCACTGTGTTCACAGTAGTGTCTAAGTCTGGTTTTGTGAAATACATGTTTTTTCTAAATCAAGCTTTTCACTGATAAGCTATGAAGTTAAGGGGAATGGAGAGAAAGTCAATACATGCTCAGGCCTGTAAGAATCCCACAGAGAACTACAGACATCTAGCACCTGTCCTTCGAACAATGGCTGGAACATGCAATACTTTCTGTGGTGGTCACCTGGCATGCGTCCCTTGCCTAGAACGGAAAGGTGAAGAAGAAATGAGCCAACCACCTAGAATCTGTGTTTTAGATGTAAACTTACAATGGACTCCAAACAATTCAGGCAGATACTATTCGTTTCTCAATCACACTTAAACACAAGGCCGTAAAACTGGCTAAAACCAAGTCAGTCAACAGAAGTCTACCTTCTCCACACTGGAGTCATACTCTGACTTGTTTTGGCAAACTGGGGTAAGAATCATCTTGTAACCAAAACCAGTCATCACCTACACCACTTGTACGGAGGGGTGTGGGTTCAAGGACCTGGACAATAGCTCTGGCCTAGCTAAGAGAACAACAGAGCTAGGCTTTCCTTCCTTGTATTGGCCACTAAGCATCAGTACTGAGCTGCCAGCCTACCAGAAGCAAACACCACCCCAGGGCAACTTCCGCACTGACTCCCAACCACATTCACTTTCCCTGGGGAGTCCCTGGGGGCTCATGGGGAGCACTGAGCAGAATCAGGTCACTCCTATGGTTTTCCCCAGTGAATCATTTCCAGTCAGACAATAGATTCCATGACTTTGTCTCCAATAGAGAGAGAAGGGAACCGGGATAAAACAGGCAACTCTGAAGTTGGCTTTCCAAAGCCAGAGGGCTGGTATAAAATGGTATGATGCCAGAATCTATTTTTACCTATGGCTTGCCTATTGAATTAACTGAAGTTTGAAAAAGGGCTTTGCCAAACTAGACTCTAACAAAGCGTCCTACACAGAATACTTTGAGTAACTCTAATGATCTACATTAAACATTAATATTTAGTAATCTAAATTAGATCTCTAATAATTTAAATTAGACATCTCAATTTCATACTTTTTATTGCAAAAAATACCTCGATGAACATCACACGACTTAATACTTCTTAACGTTTGTAGCAGAGAACGTAGCAGAATTACGAGGAGTAGAGGAGAAAGCACAAGCCTTCGTGTGAACCAGGCTGGTTTCAAATTCTGGAATAGTGCCTGGAGAACATAGTCAGGGATGGAGCTGGAAGGCTGAAGCATGTAACCTCTGTGGGCACAACAAATCATGTCACCAGGAGCCTGGGGTCAGATGGAGGCATCTACTGCCAGCTTTGCCTCTGACCTTTACCCTGTGCCATAGGAGATGAGATACTTCCTGGCAACTGAGCCGAGGACCTGAAGTTTTTCTCCACCTCTCTCGCCAGGAAAACCCCAATTTTCCTTACCCCTCTTTTAGTGTCTACATTAGGGACTACAGTGCAGGCACCTCATGACTTCATGTGTATTTTCTCACATTGGCAAATCACAAAGGCTAACGTAGACGCTACAACACAGTTGCTCAATGCTGATGTCTGTGGCTGCACAGGGGAAGCAATGATACATAGAAATGGGCAGTCTCCCTGTCTGGTGAATCAGGCCAGGTGGAACTCCTCCAGACAGGGCAGTACGTCCTCGTAATGCCAAGCAGCAGCTTCTGATGACAAAATGTCAGTCGGTACCTAACACGATTCACCAGAAAAACTGACTTAACTGTTTCCTATTTCTGTATTGTTAGGCCAGGTACAAGCATCTATGAAGTCTGGGCCCAGAGTTCACAGAGCAGATGATGCAGTCAGGTTATAGCCACAGCGAACTGTAAGTTTTCCTATGTGCAGAACATTGCAAAGTCAGTGTCATAAACCTCCTACTAAAGCATTCTAGCCTTCTTTTCATTTGAAATGACATCTAGCATAACACACACTGTGCAACATCATTTCGTCAATCATAGACTGCATATGGAAAGGTTCATACCATGATTGTCTTAGTCTGAACATCGAGCTGTAGTATCAGATCCACCTAAAGAGATATTCCTTGAAGACACCCACTGTTAGGCAACCCAGGGCTGTGCATGACTACTGCACACAGATGACTTACTCCAGCTGCAGATAGACACATCTGTAAACCATGTGGCCTGCACTAGACTGACCACAGAAACCAACATGCACAGACTGCCTGCATCACTGACAGTTACCTGTAACCATTTGGAGCTATGGTGATTTTTAGGTTTCTGTGGGTTTCAAAATTCTCCTCAGTAAACTGATTTCGTGAGCAGACTGGACATTACTTTTAAATGTACAGCTTCAAAAACTAAATTTGCTGGGCCTAGAACCACAGGTCTGTAATCCCAGCTACTCAGAGGGGCTAGGGCAAAGGGGTCACAGTCCTAAGGTCTGCCTACACTACAGAGTGTGTACAGGGCAACTCAGTGAGACCATGTCTCAAAAGAAAAAACAGACAAAAACTTCAAACAATAAACAAATGTAAAAACCTGAAGTATATTTTTGAACTAACTCTCTTAGCTCTAATTTTGGAAGGCATTTTAAATGTTTAAGGCTTATAGACATTTTAACTTTCTGATGCAATGCCTTAGAAAGCACAACGTGGCACTATAGCCTATGCGTTAGACAACCCTCTAGCCCACAGACTTAGAACAGACATTTATCCAAACAAATGAAAAATAAGAGATAAATACAATTAGGGTTCATCACTGATAAAATCAGGAATTGGGCTAACATTTTTAAGGAGCCAGTTTTACAAACTGAGTCATCCTAGAAGGAAGAAAACCCCAAATCACATTAATATGCTAGATTATTCCCCAAGCCAGCCTTGTATATCAAGCATATTTGGAATTTGTCACATTTTTGGCAAATATACTTTTCTTTATAAAAGGCTTGTGTTGCTTTTTAGCTCAGTGGTAAAGGCTACAGGAAAGAGACAGGAAAGAGTAAGCTAGCTTATCCTCCACCAAGTATGGACGCTAGAGCCTTTCAGGATCAGGCCAGGCTCTTGCCTTGACTCTGCAATGCCTGTGAGTTCCATATGCAGTTAGGCCATCATGACACAGCAGATGAAGATTCCTCTCTGGAATGTTCTGTGCAGTTGGGAATATAAATAGTCCCCAAGAATGGCTTCGCGTCGTGAGTGTGTGAACTTGATACAGACAGGCAGGATATTCAGTTGTGTGTTAGTTCCATTTACTGCTAGAGTGCTGCTGTAGATTAATCAGCTGTTCTAGAAATGCCCTGAACAGAAGGGTTTGTTATAAGTAAGATGAATAAGCAAAGTAGCGCCCAAGAAAGACACTGCAATAGCTTCCAGAAGAAAGTCCTGAGAAACATTTTTCCCCCCTTTTTAGTGAATAGCACTTTACTGCCCCCTTTGGCACTTTAACATCAGAACAAGTTTCTGCACAGACTTATTCTGAAATCAGAGAAATAGTGGGGTGGATAGTTAGCTCTAAGGTGTCAGGTTCACACAGAACTAGGTTACCAGATACCATGCTTAGAGTAACAAGTAATTACCCTGAAACTTCCAGCAAGCACACCCCTATGTTCTTAGTGACTCCAAACCTTCAAGAAGTAGGTAGTAATTGGAGGCTTTAACTGACATTTTCTGCTTTAATTCGAATGTGCATGTGTGTTGGAACAGTGGCCTGTTTTCACAGGTGCCCCTTTTCTTTTGGGTTTTCTAAAACAAATGCTCTGTGCAACTTGAGCCCGATTTATTCAAGGATAAGAACGGGGGCCCTGAAAGCAGGCTGTACAATTGGGGACCATTAGAGTGTTCCAAATGGGAGACGGCGAGGGGTGGGGTGTGCGTTTCAAACTTCACACCAACCACAAGCCAAACCTTTTCAAGAGCCGAAAGATGAGAAGAGAAGAAATCCAAGCACCCCGAGAGCAAGCACACAGCCCAGAACCAGTTCAGCAGCTTCAGCAGGTGGGGGCTGATGGAGCACTGAGGGAAGGGACCAAGCTAGTTACCAAGCGCTAGGAGAGGGCTTTCCTTCTGACCTGATGACCTCACATTGCATCCCACAGTCATACCATGGGGGATACTTCCCTCCAAACTTCTATCAGTGAGTCACAATGACATTAAATGCCACAGCTTACACCACTGTAACAAATGCATGAAAACTGACTCCTTTTTATGTTAATCTTCTGTTTTTTGATACGATGCTAAACAAAATACTGGTAACTAAAGCAAATTTTATCTTGAACCGCTCGAAGATGATATTCTCACCGTTTAAAAACAGTTTCTTTTCCTCTCCCAGGAACACAGTACAGGCATTTGCTTCAACTCTCCCTATGCAGTGGTTTTTACTGTCTAAACACCTTCTTCATTCCACAAAGGGGCACACCTGTAACAGGCTGAGGTTGAAAACATATTTTCTGTTCATCATCTCCAAGTTAGACTTCAGCTGTGTGATGCAGATACCACAGCTGTTTTTTGGTTTTGTTTTGTTTTTTTCCCCTTTCACAAGTTAACAGGCACTACTATTTAAGTTTGCTATGGCATTAAGAACAAAACCAGGTCTTCATTTATGTAATTGACCAAAGGATATTTCCTGCCTATTCTACACCACCTCCCTTCAATTTGAAAAAAGAAGAAGAAAAAAAAAAAAAAACCTCACAAAATTCTGTGGCCAGCCAAGGCAAGACTTGAGGGCCAAAGCCTGAAGCTGGAGTGTTGGGGGTGTGCACTAAGAAAGCAAGAGGGATAATGGTATGTGCCAGACTGCCCTGCTGCCAAGCCAACCGGGCGGGCTCTATGATTGAAACTGGGATTTCATAACCCCAGTGACAAGAGGCATTGCAGCCTTCTTTCCCAACCGTAATTTGTTAGCACCTGTACGGTCATGTTTCCAGCCGTGCTTTTAGCAAGAGTCTATAAAGGAAGGTGGACCCCATGTTATTTATAGGCCAGGCCCTAGAGAGGAAGATGGCTCTCACAGAGGCAAGGTCCAAAGGATACCTCCAGCTGGTTCTTTGTTGTTTCAGAGCCATTTGCTCATTTACCTCAGTGGTGAAGTCACAGGGATGAAAGCCATGTGTAAATTTAACAAGGAGTGAGCGGTTTGCCACTCCAAAACCCGGCATCCTGGAGCAGTGCTGGCTGTGCACGCTGTCCCCTCAACCCTCTACCCGCCTCATCCCCACCAGCATACACTTCTTTCTTCATTTTGAAGAGTTCTGCCTTTGTGGAAATCAACTTACCCTCATCTAAGAAAGCCTGTTCCTTTTGTGAGGTGTCCAGCAAACAGAAATCCTTCCCTACCATGTGCCTGCCCCCTCATCTCTTCCCTACACAGAGGCACTCAGACAGTGCCTTCTGCAATGGAAGAAGTCCATGAAAGATAGAAGGGACCATGGGACTCAGCTTTGTGGGTCTGAGAGGGAATCTCCTTGACAAACAAGCTTAATAAGCCTAGCAACAACAGTTTACAAGGTTGTGTGCGATGGCTTTACAAGCCCCTAAATGGCAGCTTCCCAGCACTTCCTCCTTCCCAGTCTCCAGGAGAGGGGTCAGGCACAGGTCCCCTTGGGTGTGACAGGAATTATCTTCCTCCTGTCACAGTCAGTGGAGAAGGGGAAGAAAAGAGAGGAAGAGAGACCCAGTACATAACAGAAATGAGGAGTGGAACTGGCTACTGAGACAGATTACCCAGCACCGTGTCCCACGATGGGAACATGAACGAATGGAGCTTTTCGGTAACTCTCTTCCCTGGCCCAAACACAGTACACTCCAACTCCAGAGTCACTCCAGCAGGCTCCCATTGAACAAGAGAACTGGACAGGGAGAAGCTGAGAAAGAGATGGGCCAGGAGAAGCTGAGAGGAAGCCATGCCAGAGGAGCTTCGTAGCCTTAGAAGTGAAGATTCGGTTGCTTTGTCAGGAGGGCAGTTTGTTCTGGTAGTAGGCAGATTCAGAGTGAAGAAAATGCAAATCCAGAGGCGCCACCGTGGGGTCCAGAGAACCCCAGGCCCACCAATATTCACCGCCTGGCTTCCTAAAACAAACTGCTCCAAACTTGCAGAACATCAAAAGCCAGACTGAACTGAATGAATCCACAGGCAGGAAGCCAGACTCCCCGTTTGCAGTAGAAATAGGCCTGGACTTGATTTGAGTCTTCTCAGCTCTGACAAGCTGGAAGCTGGCACAGTTCCCAAAATCCAAAATAAAATGGCATTTAATTGTGACTAGACTCTAAAAAAGATGTCATACTATCTCCTTAGTTTGACACACACTCAGCAGCAAACTGGAGATGACTCTGGAAGCCAGACTTTCTCCCAGGGGGAACTGACCAACCATTTAAATTCTTAAAAGGAAAATTTGATAGTCAAAGAAGTCATAGGCAATAAATGCATTAATATGATATGCCATAAAAACTGCCTAGTCATCCTTTAGTTGGGCTGACAATGACTCTGCTTCCAGCAGTATGACCTTGTTAGATGTGCACTTCAAAGGGTCCCTTTGGAACAGTACACCAGGATAAAGGAGATTACTCAGTGTTCAGACGAGCAGGGGAAGACCACATTCAACATTTGTCTTTTCTCTACCTTGTGTGGATTACTTTGAGCAAATACACACTCAACTTACCCATAGCCAACTTCTTGTGTCAGCGTAACAGCCAGACACCAGAGCATTTCAGCCAGATCCGCATCTTAGCTTCCTAGGACCTTGGAAAACTCAGTAAACCAATTTGGTCCCAGTTTCCCCAACTCATATTAAGAGGATAATAAGACTATTTCCCATTGGTGGCTGCAAGAAAGTCTAATGAGTACATATCCAGCACTAGGAGCAGCAGCTGGTTGGTATGTGGAAAGTGCTGGATACAACTGCTGTTATGTATGTAAAATAGAGATCAACAGAAAGCAAGGTTTCTAAGTGGAGGGGGAAAGCCACACTGCCCATCCCTGAACCCAGGTCGGATTCATGTATCCATTCAAGGACAGACATCTTTTATCAGAATACACAAAGTGGTTTTGTACAAAGAAGCTGAACAGTTGAACAAGAGTGTCCAGGGTTTGTACATTCACTTGAGTTCTAAGACAGCACTGGTGGGGGAAAGCAGAGAAAGAGGGTGCAGCCTGGTCATAGACGAGAGAATTAAAAGGTGCTTCATTGAACAGAAAGTCTTAAAGAATCAGTAGAAATGGCAGATGAACAAAACTAAATATTAGAGAGCTTCAAATACTAGTGTTAGTCTTCATTAACAAAGTGTTTTCATTTTCTTCCCTTGCATGTGGATGGTATTCAGTAGACATCAGTTAAGTTTGACTAACAGTAGCTGATGTTCCCTGGTTTCCTGTGCCAAGCTCAGAGCCAGGTTCTTTACACGTTTAATCCTGACCACTGTTTTATTACTCTCTCTCACCGCTACTATGTGATTGTCTCTAATTTAAAGGTGGATGAATGAGCAACACAAAGCATATTGTTCTAAACTGCACAGCCAATAAGTGGCTAGGCAAGGATTGGCTCACACAGGTGAACTCCAAGCCCTTGCTCTTGATCAGCCACCGTCCTGGGGAAATCGATTGCCTGACTTGCCCATGACGCCACTCACTTTTAAAACAATGGGTATTGATAATCCCCACATCAAAAAGACTGTTGAAATTAATGAGTTGCTGTCTCACAGGATCTGCTTTTTCCACTCATGGGATTTGACTCTGCTATGGATATTCAGAGGCACAAAACACATTACAGACGCTATTCTAGGCTGAAACTATCCTGGCTTGCACACTACTGTTTTTTAGCAATCTGCCATGACTTTTCTTAGAGATACTGCTCTCATTAAAAACTCAGTTTCTTCTTACCTGGACTGTTCCCCTACCCAGGACTGGCCACCTACCCCCCCCCCCCAACACCCCCCTACATATAACAACATGGTATCCCAGCATGGAATGTTTCTGTTTCTACTTGGCTTTCAAATCTTAATGAGCGAGTCAGGTGATGGTGGTACATGACTTTAAACCCAGCACCGGGGAGGCAGAGGCAGGCAGATCTCTGAGTTCAAGGCCATAAGATCTTCAAAGTGAGTTCTAGGACAGCCAGGGCTACACAGAGAAATCTTGTCTTGAAAAACCAAAACAAAACAAAAGTATCAAGTAAAGAGATTTTTCTGCCTAGACTTCATTCTCAGTGTAGGGCCTTATTGAATTAATTAACCAAGTTACCACTGCCAATTGTCTTGGGCCCTTGTAACCTCTAAAAGGAAGAGCAGGGGCCAGGGTAAAGGCCAGATTTCCTCCTGGGTCCTAAACAGCTTTTGAAAGCAGGAAGACTGCTAGATTCTTTTCCAGAAAAGGCTGACCCAAGGCCGTTCTCACATTATAGTTTCCCAGCACCACCAATAGTTGGTAGCAACTGGGAGCTTGCAATAAAAGTGTGTATCCCCCAGCCCCACCTAAGCCCTCAGGAATCAGAAACTCTGGGGTGGGTCCAGAAACCAGCTTTCACAATCCCTGAAGGCAAAACTGACTTTGGTAGCTTTGAGTTCAGGAGCCTGGGATCTGGAGGGTGGATCTTGGATCTCTGACAGTAGGTAATAAAAACACAGGCAGCCAATAACATAAATCTGGGTTGTGCCTGCCCATCCTACAAATACTTACTGGATGCCCACGAGGGTCAGAAGTGAATGAACTGTTGAAATGAAGCACAGTCCACCTTTGCCTTGCAGATTTGGCAGGTGGTAAGCACCTGAGCGTGCCTGGAGTCTGCCCTGTTGTTAAGTGCCAAGTCTACAGGATGGCCAAAGAAGGCTGGAAAGAGATGGTTTGATGTAGATCATACAGAAGAGGATGCTTCTAGAGGAACCGTGGTCTTCCCTCACTGTGTCACAGAGAGAGGAGATTCAAGGCCTACAAGAGCTTGTTTGAAACCTAAACGCATCCAAATGACAGTTACATGGCATTCTTCAGTTAGGTACATTTTGAGTTGGAGATTTACCTGATATATCCTGCTCCATTCAACCATTAGATAATTCTACCTGAGGATGAATGTGCTAGGGTCTCAGTAAAGGTAACAGACACTGGGGGATGGGGAGGTGGGGGAGGGCAGGATTGAAGGGTTTTATCAGGTGGTGTGACCAACCATGCTGTGCCTCAGGCTCATCTGCTATCCTGAGTGGATGGAAGAAGTCATCTCAAAGGCAACTTTGCCTTCTAAGGATAGAAACTCCATGAAATACAGAGGCAAGGGAACAGCGGGCTGGCAAGCTGCCCCACAAAACACACCCCCCATCACTCCCCGAACACACAAGTGCCAAACTTAGGAGCAGCACTCACACATATTCTAGAGCGATTCAAGATGAGTGTCCATGAAAAGTACATACAGATAAATGTCTTGGTGCCCAGATGGACTTCACCATTAGAGAAGTGCTATAAATACTGCAATTAAAATTTGACACAACTGAATTTCAACAGAGAGCTGGATTATTTAACCATTGTGTGTAGACCTATTTACAATGCCGACGAATCGGACGTCTTGAGTGTGTAGCTCACCCGTGGCTCATCCACAGCACTTGGAAAGTGCGCCACCTGGGCATTTCCAACTCTTGCCCATGCTGACTGAGGAGCCCATTTGCTCTTCCTGTTCTGTTTAGAGAACTACTCTGGGTGGAAAGATCCTGTTTTCTCTAAGAGAGGTTTTTTCCCACTATGGTTTTAAAATGTGAGATCAGCCGAGTATGTACCACAGATCCAGAATGCTCTGCACCAGAAATGTACATTTGACTTTGTACATGGAAAATATTTGACTGAGCCCCTCCTGATTCCACGCTGCAACCCTTGGAATGCACTGGGAACCCAGCACCGCTTCCTCGGGACTTGTCTGGGCCCTCTCTTCTGATAGAGGACAGACACTTCTAAATATATCATGCAGGTACGCTCCATAGAATGGAGGGCCCAGAAAAGTAGTAAAGAGCTCACCCCTGGACCGTCGGTAAACAGATGCAGGGCTTTCTTGCATAGCTCTTTAATCACTTTAACCCTGTGCCTAACGGAAAGCCTGAGGCCAAGGCGATTCAGCTTCTCCTTTTGTTGGGTTGCCTGCCATGAATATGCACCAGTCTGTGTGTGAAAAGCTGGAGGAGGCTGCAAGCTTGCTGGACATTTATCATTCTCTGTTCCCGGCTAACAAGCAAAGACTTTAGTTTAATCGGCCATTAGCAACCATTGTCAAATGGAGAATGAAAGGTACTAGGATGTGACCAGCTTGTAAATTAGGGGTGTCCCTCCTCTTTGATGAATCTCAGGAAATCCAACGGATCTTTTAGGTATAGGTTCAGAATTAACATAGAAAGGAAGGCGCAAAGTGGCTGGTGTTGCGGTATACAACCATAATGTCTCTCATAATTCTCAGAGCAGTGAGAAAAACAGATCACAAGGGTACCTGTCTACAGCCCCAAACTATGATCTAGCATGAGGACTAGGCAGAAAGTCAATAAAACAGGTCTAAAGAGAAGACTTAATGGCAATCTTTATCATCTGTATGGAAGCAGGTTTAGAAGAGGTTTCCAACCCTCATGCTCCCTTTAAACAGCTCCCAGATTCCATGTATAAATTACCTCCAGGACTTACTCCATGAAGAAAGCCCTTGTCCTGAAGAAATAGTGAGACTTTCTTAAAATGCCAAAAGATGACGATAAAGCAAATATTTCCTTTTTGGTGGCTTGAACCAATTCTGGGTGTCACTCTGCACCTAACCCAGCAAGGAGTCAATGGCTCACTTTGTCTATTGACTAAAATGGGTAGTGTGGAAGACCAGCACTGAAATCCAGTTCCCTTACGAGCTGTTGGGGACAGAGGACAGTAACAGTCAACACCACCAAGGGCTCCTGTTCTTGCCTTTAGTGTGGATCAGCCCCATCATTTTAAAATCACGTCATTTCCACCAGGAAGTCTCTCCCAGCCAACTTGCAGATTACCCATCACAGTGGTCAAGAAAACCCGGAGCCTCTGGAATCACAGTTTTGACATACTTGATGGATTATTTGAATTAAACTAAATCTCACCCTTTTCAATATAGTAACCTGTTATTTTTCTTTTTCTTAAATTTCCCCAGGGAAGAAAAGACCAACCTCACAGAAGAGCTAGAGACCCGGGTAAGGGTCAACAGCCTAAGCTTCTTTGCCTTGGCAGTGCAGAGATACAACTCCCCCCACGGGGGTGGGGTGGGGTGGCTGAAATCAAAAGGCCTCTGTTTTCTTTTCAGATAATTCAGGGCCTACCTATCCTCCTTCTGGTCTCTGTTGCTGCCCAGCAGGTCTCTGCCTGAAGCCCAAATAGATGAAGGCAAGGGGGGGCGAAGGGCAGTTAATCCTACAGAATGGCTGGCTCTGTCAGGCCAAGAGTTAAGCAGAAAAAGCTTCCAGGCCCTAAGGACTGCAGCGAGCTGTGAGTTTTAATCAGCCCCCATCTCGGTCCTATAAAAAGGCCGTCAATGAAAGCTACCTTGGCCATATTATCTTCCACCAATGAGCAAGAACTGTACAGCTCCCCTTCTCGGCTTCAGCCATCCCAGACCACAAGTGGCGCTTTCATGATTCTTAATCCCGGTTCCCAAGTCTGTGTGGCTCTCACATAATACCAAACAGCCTGGAGCAGGGCCTTCGTCCCCACACCCTTTTCAGGGACGTGTCATTTCTAACATCAAGTTAATCTATATGTTGCCATGGCTTCCCCTTTATCTGCCTTTACATCTTATGGACTGCATGGATTTACCACATTATTTTTATCTGAAAGACAGAAAATGGTGGTTTTATTGCCATACAATCAGATTACTGCCGCTAGCTTCTCTATGCCTTTTTACCATACTTCAATCAAAAGGGATCAGTTTCTTTATGCTCTGCCCTTGATTTACTCTACATCTGTAAAGACCTAGTCTGGGTTGTAATCCCCTATTAACTATGACCAGGGTTGATTTGCCTAAAAATAAAAGCAAATTGTGTCAGACCCTTTCACTTTGTTTTTGATTCCGAACTACAAAATGGATTACTAAAGAAATCTTCAGAGTTCACACGGCTGGTATAGTGCTGAATTTAAAATGAGAATTAAACAAGTTAAACAGGGGAGCCATGTCAAGGGTTTGCATCTCCCATCATGGGAGAAGGGCTGACTGCTTGCTTTTGTATTCTTCGGCTTCACAGAGACAATGAAGCCACAGGAGTTTTTTCCAAGCTGTTCGGAACTCGTCTCGTTTGCTGTCCTTCCTCTCAGGCTGTTCTTAGTCCTTGCCGGCCCCCTTCTAATCCACCCCTTTATGGGGGAGGGGACCTACCTAGAGAGAGAGCTCACTCCTCTCCAGAAGCTTATAGTTCTTTCTACAGGATCTGCATATTTTAATCAAAATATTTTAAACAGTCCAACACTTCTCTCTATGCAGAAGTAGAAGTGACCTGAAAAACAGGTTCTTTATGCAGGCAGCCAAGGCAGGCAGTAACTAGAGACATTTTAATAATCTTTTGGAGACGGGGCTTCTTAATGTCCAATTTGTAACTGGATATTTTAAGAATAAAGTTTCCATTAGAATGCCAAAGAGATATTGTTCCTTAAAACAATTCTTTTCCCAGGGTCTACAGTCTACATACGCTGCTCCCTGCCACTCCCACTTCTATGACGGTGCCCTGCAGTCATGCTTGGATATGGGATAGTCTTCCATTCCGTGTACGTCTTCTGAAACGCAGCTTCAAGTTAGGTGTCAGATTAAGCTCCGGAGAGCAACCTGAAATATTTCAGCTGAAGATCAGACAGCAAGGATTTAGTTACTCCAGTGCCTACAATGCTGGCCTGAAGGAGGTTATCCTGTGGACCCACTAACAGGATTCATCTTAGTAAGGGCAAAGAGGTTCTAGGAAAGCTAATAAACCCGCCAGTTCTCCAGCAGACTGGAAACCATTCCAACACACGGTCTTTAGGTGGTCCCTGGGGGTGGCTAATTCACCTGTCTTCCAGCTCCAGCTACTGAGTCAGAACCGCTGGGGTCATTTGCATTTCTTTGCATTAGTAGGACAAGTGTCAAGAGCTAAGCTTTGTCAAAGATTTAGAACCAAGTGCCCAGCAAATCATCTTAGCCTCAACCCTCTTTTGGGGGCTAGAAGCTGTAATTGCGGGAGGTTAAGAAGTTCAGTCCCGGGACGCATGACTCTCAGATTCTCATCTGAAAAGGCATCCACGTTTGTCTTTGTGTTCTGCCTGGCTCTCCTGTGGAACAAGGACAAGGCACAAGCTATAGTTTATCATCCTGACAAAGCATGAGGAGTGTGGATGTGAGACAGTACCAATTCCAACCCCGGTGCTTTATGGTTTGCCCCCCCCCATATTAAAATCAACAAGATCGGCCCAAATGCAAACTGTGGAGCATAGTTCAAGGGGCTATTCAATCAAGGCTGAATCTGCATTTGTTTATCTACAGAAATAGGAATTTCAGACACAATAGAAGGTAGGCTGGTGTATATGTGTTATTGACTGGTTATTTAAACAGTGCTATCCATTGTAGTTTAGTTTATCAATCTGACAGGCCTGTATTTATTCAGAACCTGACTAGGGAGAGGCCTGTGTTGCAGGTTATCTGGATATTATCCAGCCATTCTTTTGTATCAACTCAATCAGTTTCAGGAATTCAGTATTAAGTGTGGAAAAACATTACATGGGAAAAGCACAGTGCTTTGTAAATTAACTAGTATGTAATACTTATAGAATAAAAAATCCAGACACAAATTAATACTGGAAGGAAATATTCAAGGGTGTAATTTATTTTAGAATACTATGCCAGTGTAGAGTTGTAAATCCTAAGCGAAACTATTATTCATCAAAACAACAACAAACAGACGCCACTTTATTACGGCTAAAACACTACACTGGGAAGGAGGATTCTACTTAAATGTTAATTAGAAATGGTTGCCAGGCTTTGCTCCTCTTTCCAGAACTTAAAAATAGTTGAAAAATGACCTAAACAGCACCAGCATCTTCAGATACAAAGTGACTAATCTGGCAGGGCAGCCACATAATCTTTGAGTACACAGAACTTCTGATTATTACATAAACTCTCCAGGATGGCATAGCAGGCAATGTGATTAAAGCAGTTATGGAGACTCCAGTTTACAAAGGATTTTCTGGGCTCTACATGCACACAGCTGCTGCATGCTCCCTGTGTCGACCACCTGCTAAAAAGGCTGACCCCAGAATGAAACAAATCTAATTACCAGTGCCTGTTTCGTGACAAGTGACTTGTCCCACAGTTCATGCAAAGTGAAGTGAAGCTTCCAAGTATCTGATTGCCTACCTGCCACATTTTATCTACAGAAACTTTTCTCTGGAAAAGTGAACAAGGGAGGCGATGCCAGGCATTAAAAACTAAAAGGCTCTTTTGTATTACTCTTCCTAGGAAGAAATCTTTCTGATCTCACAGACAGCATTCAGTCACAGGCTTTCAAAAGACTTCCAGCCATCCTCAGGAAAATTCTAAGACATTTTATTGTGGAGACCAGGGAGTAATCACACCAACTGCACCGTACAGGAAGGCCTGCTCCTCCAAAACCCAGGCCCTAGCAGCTTTCTATACATCTGTGGCCACAGCTTGGAAAACTATACGTTGAAGAGCAAATAGTGAGTAAATGTAAATTAAGTCACCGCTCCCTCCCCTAACACGTTTCAAGTCGAAGACATTCTCCAGGTGCTAGGTGCGCTTCATGGTGGTGGTGATGGTGGTGGTGTTTAAACTTAAACAAATCGGTATTTCTAATCCTTCCGGCTGCACACCCAAGTGGTCACTACGAACACAAAAGACGGTTATGTTGCTCATAAGGGGTTCATGGGAATTTCTTTAAACTAGATTTAAATATAAATATTAAATCCGGACAGGGGAAAAAAGACTCAGCCTCCCAAAAAGGCTGTGAGTGAAAGTGCAAAGTGGAGAGAGGCAGGCAGCCCGGGGAAGGGAGGGGGGGATGGGCGCGCCCATAGCTAGCATTCGGCAGGGAAGGGTGACCTCTGTAGGCACCGCGAGCGTCAGCAGCAGCCACCATCAGGGCCCCAGTCAGAGTGGCGAAGGCTGCTTCGCTCAGATCCCAGCCAGGCGCCTTCTGGCACCACTAGGTGCCTGTAGATCCCGTGTGGCTGCAAAGATACCACACCAGGAGAGCAAATGCAACACCTTGCTTTAAAAAACAAAACAAAACGAAAATTCTTTTAACAGATCAAGACTACACTAGAGGGGGTCGCAGTAACTTTAAAACAGGGGCCTCCTGGCAGCACGCAAAAAAAAAAAAAAAATGTTTTGTGTCATTTACAATAGTAGATTTTTTTGCCCTTTCGAAGGGAAACGTGTTTGGTTCAATTATGTTGGTGAATTTGAAATTTACCACGTTCAAGAGAGTAGGTACAATTCTTTGCTTACAGGATAATTTCAAAAACAGTTCGTTCACCTCTACTCTTAAGCCGTGCACCACACGCTCAACTCCAATTAGGCCATTGATTTTGCTTCTAATCTGAAAGGTCTGACTCCAGCTAGGAGCCAGCCGCGTCTCCACGCTCTCCTAGGGCTGAGTCGAGAATTCCGTACAGCACTTTCTGGCGGTGGTTGGAAAATGAGGTAAGAGGCAGCACCCAGGCTCGGTTACTCGGGCCATGGCTGTGTGTACCAAGGGATGGCTAGCATTTTCGAAATGCGGAGCGTACCCTGGGAGCCCAGACCTGAAAGTTGTTAGTCTTAGGCCTGGTTTTCTCCCGACTGTGCGCTTTGCTAAAAGTCTGATCAAGGGACTCCCGATTCCCCAGGTGCAAAGGCTGCAGCGTTGACAGGGTAAGGCGTCGTTAAAATTAAGCCACCTAAGCGGACCGCGCCGCCCGGGAGCTAGACCACCAGTTCCGACGCGAAGGGAGAGGCCGACGTGCAGAGAGCTCGCCGCCCGAGTTCTCTGGCCGAGCCATCGAGCTCCCCGCGACATTCGGGCTAGCGAGAGGGCGCCGAGGCACCCCGGCTCAGGGACGCCCCGAGTCTTCCACTACCCCAAACCCTCAGTTCTTGTCGCCTTCTCACTGGGCCCCAGCCCGTGGCTCCCGCGCTCCTCGCAAGCGCAGCATCTCTGCCTGTCCCCGGAGCCCGCCAGAGTGCGTCTGTAGCCCGGTTAGTGGCAACGTCCTCCGTCCTCGAAAAGGAAGAGAGGGCCGGGTAGCGCCATCAGACACCTTTCCGGACATGCCGCCAAGTCGCCAGGGCTTTGAGACCCCTAGAGCACTTAAGGTTGGAGCCCCAAGAAGAGTACCCTTGGAACCCGCTCTTTTAAGCTCAGCGGGTCCCCACCTAGAGAAATGTGGAAGGGTGGGGGGTGGGGGACAGGAGCCCCAGGTTCTAGAAACAGGCTCCAAGGCCTCCTCCCGCCCGGACCATACGGCGTACCCCCGGGCGCCGGCCGAGGGCACCGCGGAAGAGGGAAGGATCGTGGACGCCACTTACTTGGAGTTCGAGGAATTCCAGTAGATAGGCTCTAAAACTATCGATCGGGAGATCGCAGTTCTGCACAAAACCATCAAAAGTCCCCAACAGTACTTCCACACGAAGTCCCTCCTGGACCGGGCCATGGCCATGGCCAAGCCGCTCCCAGTTCTGCGCACTCCGGGACGCGATGGGACCGGCCGCGGGCCGCGACCCCCAATCCTCCGGGGCGGACGCGCCGCGCCGCTCCCGCGGTCGCCGAGGCCAGGTGCGCTCACCCTGCGCGGACCTCAGCGCGCGGGGTGGGGTCGAACGCGCGGGGCGCAGCGGCTCGGCGGACTCGGGGCTCCGGGGCGCCGCGCCGGACGCAGCTGGGACAGCAGGCTCCCGTGCGGCTCCAGGGTGCCGGGCCAGCCGCGGAGGGCGGGCGCGGCGAGGGCACTGGGCCGGGACAAAGGCCCGCAGCGGAGAGACGAATCGGTACGAGGTGGCGGGTGCTGCTCCCCGAGAGGGGCCGCCTGACTATAGATCCTGGACAGCGGGCAGCGGCCCGGGCAAGCGAGCGCCGCGTCGGCGCGGTTCCATGTCCTGGAGCGCAGAAAGGGCGCCTCCTGAATCCTCGCAACTCGAGGCCACTAAGCAGTTAGGAGAGCACTGGGACCCCCGCAGGCGTCTGACGCGCGCGGGCCTTTGTGTGCGGGGAGGGCGCCAGGACCCGCTCTGCGCGCAGCTCCGCGATCAGACCGGCGCCTCTGTCCCCGCCGCTGAGAGTCAGCGCGCTCAGCGCGCTGTCAGAGCACTATAAACGCGGGGCCCCGCCCAGTCGCACGCAGCCCATTGGCTCGCCGCGCCGCGAGAGCGCGCTGATTGGGCAGCACTCCCATCCGTCTGCCGCCCCCCCACCAGACACTGGGCACCGAGAGGTAGGGCGCCCCTGACAGGTGAGCCCCGCCCCGGGACAAGCCCCGTTGGGCGCGCGGGACCGCGCACGAGTGGCCCCGGGAGGCGCCAGGCACAGGGTTGGCCGCCTCTTAGCCACAAGCGCCGGCAGGGTCGCCTCGGCCGGCAAGCGCCTAGGTTGGCGAGTGCTCTCGCTAGGATAGGGCGAGACTTGGTGAACGCAGCGTTCCGCCGTGCGGCGCTCGCTCCCCGCTGACCCCCGCACGTACGGTGCCTTGGTCCTTCGCGGATTCCTTTGAGCCTCTAATTTAGGGCCTTCTAGATTGATTCTGGCACTAAGTGATCCGGCCCGGCCCGACGCAAGTCAAAACAAACTCCCGGGAGGCTGCGAGCCTTAGCAGCCCACCGTCAGTGCGAGCCCGTCTGCTGCCCATCCCGACCCCGAGCCCCAACTCCGTGCGCCCGGCGCCTATCTCCGTTCGCCCGCTCCCTTTCCGGTCCTCTCCCCGCAAGAACAGCGCCTCCAAAGCTCCACTGCAAACGTCTGAGTGGACTTTTCTTCACTAGTTCCCGGGAGACTCTGCGACCCCACAGTGGCCAGGAAGTTAGGGGTGACCCGGACGACTATCAGTCAGAGAAGTGGCAGCTGTGATTCTCGGTTGCTTGCCCAAGACCGATTTTGAGAAACTGCACCATGGTTGTGACTTCTACGGACCCACAGCGCCCACTAGCGCCCGCTTTTGCTCCTCCGAACTTCAGAACAAGCCTACCAAGCGACTGGATCAGATCTTAAGGAAAGGATCCAGATACTCCCAAGTCGAAAAACACTTGCTTAAGATGCCCGGTAGCAGGGAAAGCACAGTAGGTGGAAGGCACAGTCCCATGTACAGACCCGTGGCCCAACAAAAATTAACCACGTCTATTCTTAAAATACTGTCCATCAATACCAGAATTTCTTCAAATGGAACTAAGCAGTTTCCACATCGATATCTTTAAACACAAGTCCCACATAGTTGTATGTACACACGATTTGGTTACCAGCTAGACCCCCCCCTTCGCACCCCCTCGATTTCATCCTTCTTTAAAACAAATTTCGAGCCTAAAAGTGTTGACTTTCAAAAACCTAATGTAAGTTAATGTGTACTGCGACTAGGAGTTGGTTTGGAAAAGCTCATCTAAGACCTAAACACTAAAACACCCAAGGTATTGAACACACTCACCACAATACAGCTTTGAGAAAACCTTTTCTGTAATTACTATTTTTAAGTAAACCTGCTATACGATTGGGGGTGGGGTGCTGAGATGGGATTCACGCTATGCTAAACAAGGATGCGCGCGCGCGCGCGCGCGCGCACACACACACACACACACAGAGGAATGTTTTTTTAACTTCCTGACTGAAAAACTGACAGGAGCTGCTATTTGACCTTTACAGGAGAAGAGGGGAAAAAGGCACTTGTTTTTTAAAGATCTCACTTAAGAATTCATAGAAATCTGGTGTGAAGTTAAAAGGTTTTTTATAAAAAGTCATGGTCTGAAAGGTGGCTCGGTATGTGTTATGAAATTTAAGTTGTGACCTATTAGCTCCTTATACATCGCCTCTCTGGTAAACTAAAGGAGTAAATTTGTAATGTCTGAAAATAACCCAGCTTCTAAAAATACCATTTTCAGTAAGCCAGATATTCTAACACCCAAAGCATTTTACTTTGGGGACAATGTAAATATACTTTTAAAACACACACACATTATATTCCTACTGTGTGACTTTTTAAAGGGGACATGGAGTTAACTTCAGATACCTGTGGTAAGCAGATATCTGTGGGCACAAAGAGCCAGTACTGCACACTTAACATTCTGACCCTCAGCTGTTTAGCCAGTCATTTTGGGAATTAAAATATAACCTCAAGCCTTTCATATTTAATATTACATTTGTCATTATCCCAGACAAAAATGTCACTGTCTTATACAAAAGGCAATCATAGAAGAAACTAAAGCACGGCCACACCAATCACGTTGTCTCTGACAGGGACTTCATTTTACACATAAATTCTTGGGTTTGTTTTGAAAACAGGACACAACTCTATGACAAATAACAACAAAGTACTTCAGTAGAGGAAGTCACTGTTTTCTAAAGCTAAAGACAACAGACTTGGGAATTTTAAAAGTACAATCTATTGCAAAATATAAATGATTTCTTACAGAGAGGCAGCAAAGCTGAGTTTCAGAAAGAACAATCCATTAGTCAGCAAAAATGTACCATACACCATGCCTTAAAACCAATGCCAGCAGTTTGGTCTTCAGACTGTTCTGCAACTTGACCACACCAAAGGATCGAAATCTTTGATTTGGAGGGGAAAAGTGTGATCAAATTCCTTAGGAACAGGTTGCAGTCAACTGGCTCTACAACCTTTTCCTTTATGTATTAGTGGAAAAACAGTAGGCTTCCAAGTGCAGTAATGGTACTGTATTTGCATACTGTAACCAGTATAGATAGTAGGAAATGAAACCTGTTTCCTAATGTGACTGAGAGGTCTGAACTGAGGGTGAACTGAAGGCCCATCCAACAAACTGGGTTAGGTATTGCGGTGGGCAAAGTCCAAGTGTGTAACTGGCCTTACTCTAAACTGAGTCTCTGCTTTATGAACTGATTAGGTACTTGGTTGGGAACATGCAACGTCAAATGCCACTGCTTGTAACCTATAAATGGAACCACTGAGGGTGATACCTAGGTAATAGGGAGAACTCCATGCTACAAAAGGGCCAAGAGAACTCAGAATCAACCAGTCCCATGCTTAATTCTCTATCTACCAATTAATCCAAAGTGAACAGCCATTTGCCCTAGGAGAACCAAGGACAACCCACATGTGGTGTGAAGAAACATCTTTCATTCTAATCGCGCAGCTACTGAGATATTTAACAAAATGATTGTATGAAACTGCTGGGTCATCAACATGCACTGCTCTTTAATTTACTGGTTTCAAACAAAGTTTAAGTACGAAAAATACAATCATTCCCACATCCTCCAACCAGTAATTTGAGAATTAGAGGAGGAGCCATGTTCTTTTCAAAGAGTGCTTGTCAATCCAATGATGTCTGGAGTGTAAAAGTTGTATCTCTACATTTTTGCAGAGCACTCTAATACAAAAAACAAAAACAAAGCAGCACTGGGGACTGCTTTAACAGACGGGGCTGAGGGGCTCTCACCACACAGGAATCCTCTGCACTTGACCTGCTCTGCGGCTGTTTCACAAATCACTTTCTCCAGCAACTTCACTGTACGCTATACAAGGAGAGCAACCCAATCATGCCCAACAAATGGCAACTGGCTACAAATGTATGGTGCTATGTGTTAGCCAGTGCAAATCTACATTATGGTGACAGTGTCCTTCACCATCAACATATACTTCACAGATGGCAAAGGAATCAAGACCAGTTAAATGGCAGTCCAACAAATGGGGTACACCCACCTGCCTTTAAACCTAATAGCAACTATTTACAATACTTTTGGAGCAGGTGATTAGTCCCATCTTCAGCATCTCTCATGGTCAGTAGTACAAAGTGCACTGAAGGCTCTAGGAGAAAAGCAATGGAACTGAAGACAGCTGTAATACCAGAAGCTAGAGCTCATAGCAGAATCCTAAATAAAGCAGGATTCACAGACACTAAGTGAAATGGTACTAGACTGTTTATTTCACATAAGCTTATAAGAAATATAAAGCCACTGATTTAAAGTACTACTATATTGAAGAAAAGTGCCCCCCCCCCCACATACCAGTACAATTAACTGATATTCAGAACAGCAACAAGCTATTTTACTACATCCTAAGCGGACCTAGTCCTCACGTAGGGTTCCCTTCCCCTATTTGAAGCATTAAAGAGTCCTCACACCAAGCTAATTTAAAGGTTTAGTTTATACAGTTGAGATTTCTGCAAACTCCACAATAATTAATGGCAATAACTACAAATTTTAAATACTGTAATAAAAATAAACAGTCAATAATTCTATAACGCATCAAGAATTTCAAGTAACTCAAGAAAACAAAACTGAATTAAAGGCATATTTATATTTAGTAAGTTAGGGAACATCTGAACTGCTAGAGTGGGGAAAATCAGCTTTTATAATATGTATACAAAAGCAATGGAACAAATGAAGAAACAAACTACTACATTGTTGTAGCACAGTAAAAGGTGGGAGCATATTATTGACAATGGCATCCTCTTTCCTATAGTCTGGCACACAACAGTAATCAGTTACTAAGCACAGGAACAATCTAGTATATCCCCAGTCTCCAACAGCAGACACTCCGTCACCTAGCAACTGTGATTTCTTTTCACGTGTGGCAGAAGAAACTGAGTGACAGAGTAAAGGCACGAAAAGGCTGATCTCAAGTATTTGGAGCCCAGGCTACTCTTCAGATAGTGCTTAGAACACTAGCAGAGCACAAACAACTTTTAAATAACATGTCCAAACCTTGAATATGCAACTGAGAGCAACAATGACTCTGAATTGAAGAGTTACATTAAAATAATAAAGTATATGAACCAGGAAATAATTTGAGCTATGTTAAGAGATTTAGTTTTATAATCTATTCAGGTAAATGATGCAGAAGTGTACTAAAGTATCCTGTTCACTAAAACCTCCACACTATATATACCTCATGCCTACTTAAAATTTTATCTTTAAAGATATTTACAATGATTTCATTCTTCTTTACCACAGTGAAGAGTTGAAACTAAAGCACCAGCAGTTTCCAAAGCATGCAAACACAAAATAATCCACCAAAAAGGACGATCTGTCTCTGGGACCCTTGTTCTCCACTATGCCATGCCTATGCACCTCAGATAGCATTTTATAGCCTTTCCTTGAGTGTTATAACACTAGTAAACTTCAACAAATAAAAGATTAAATGAGGCAGATTCTACTGGGTTATATGTAAGTTTCCACGTGCAAAAATACCCAAACAAAGCCCAAGTCCCCAAACCTAGTGAATTTAAATGGTTTTATCACCCCCCCCAACATGCTAGGGTGAAGACTATTTTAGCCATTTTGAACGTACAAAGCCAAGTTCTAGCTGACGGTCCACCCTCTCTGAAAGTAACAATTTCATAGTTTTAAAACATACTTTCTAGTGTTTATTAAGTATAATTTGTATAATTTCTGTAACAGAGGCACAGGTTTAGTATTTTCCAAAGATAATACTTGATGTTATAATTCTTTTATTAGCATAAAGTAGTGTCTGTAAAAATAGCCAGTAAGTACTAATTCACAAGAATATGTGATGTACATAGAAACCCTGTGAAAAGTATAAACTGGAGGAAATATAGTACAGTTCTAAGGCTTCTAAAAGTAAACCACCCTTGAGACTTAACAGAACTTAAAAAAAAATTGCTTAAACATATGAATTTAAGACTTTACTTTATTCAGCAAAATCATTTATTTACAGTGGGGAATGCTGGTTTGATTTTTGAAAGAAACAAAAGTCCGACAGAGACAATACTGCACTGCAGGCATTTCTGTAGCAGGTGACCGACTGTTTCCTTACCTGTTGTCAGGAACTTCAAGAGCCACAGCATCACAAAGACACTGCTCTAACACACCACAGGTCCAGTAAAACCCTGGGAATTTTGCAATGCAATTACCAACTTTTTCTTTTTTTATAAATGCATAAAAAAACAAAAAGTCAGCAAAACCAGCATTATGACGTAGTAAACAGAGTATAACTCCGAAGTCAGTGGTCAGTGAACACCTTACCAGACCAGCTAGTCACCCAGTGACCTGCTCTTCAGCAGACCCAAACAGTACAGAATCCCAACAGGTGCGAAATGCACCACTTGTAGAAGACAGCAATGATCTGATAAGGACTTGACTTAATGGAGGAAGAGGGAAAAATAAAGGGATTGCAGAGCATAGCCCCTATTAGAACAAGCTAACTTTCCAGATTTTCCAAATTAAAAAAACAAAAAAACAAAAAAAACAAAAAAACCACTTCAACATGAAGCTACAATACGAAGTTTTTTCATTTTTCTTTGCAAAAAGTTCAGAGTTTGCCATTCAATCCTGGGTTTTTAGTGAGAAGGACAGTTTTGGCCTGGACTTCCCCTTGCCCAGGATAATTTTTTGTTCTTCTTTTTGTTGACGCTGTCGTTCTTGTTCTAGTTTCATCCTTTCCTCATGAATCTTTCTTTGTTCTTCAACAATTCTCAATTGTTCTTCAGCCTGAAAGTTAAAGTAAAAATGAGATCGTCAGTCCTGTCTCACAGTGTCTTTCAGCTACCAGGAAATAACCTACAAATCTATCTAAACATACAGAGGCCAGTAGAGGAATAATAATTAAGGAAAGAATTAATTAATCCTACATATTTTCTCTATTTCATTTATAAAAAATATATTTTATGGACTTCATGCCTTGATCACAAACTTGATTCTGTTTTGATATACCATCAAGATTAACACAGTTATCTAAAGCCATGACATAGACTTAGTCCCAGATACGGTATCTACTCAATTACTGTATTTATAATTAGACATGTACAAGAACTGTAGTTAAAAATTCCCATTGTACTTGCTTCTATATTATTAAGTCAACAGTAACAAAGAATTTAGCCAGGCGGTGGTAGATCTCTGAGTTCAAGGCCAGCTGGTCTACAGAGTTCCAGGACAGCCAGGGCTACACAGAAAAACCCTGTCTGGAAATATAAAATGAATTGTTCTAAGACCTAGTTTTTTTGGAGAAGAAAAAATTAGCAAAGGTTTTGACCTAGCTGATTATAAAAATGCTATCTGATTTCAAATCAGCTGAGAGTTAGCTGCACCTTAGATCTCAAGCAGCTGACTTACTACCTGCACGGCTCTTTACAGAATATTCTTCATCACTATGGAAAGTCAAGCTACTCTCGAGACTCTCCTACTAAAACCTTCCCACGCATCCTTCCATCTCCTCGATTCTTGTGGGTCTAACTTTACCCCTTCTCCTAGAGGACATTAGGCATCACTTAGCTGGTAATTCTGGCTATTACCATGAGAATGACACCCAAAGGATAGGCAGGGACAGTGCCATGACAGCCTGCACAACAAAGAATCTCAACAGAAAGACTAGAAAGATAGGCCGTCTTAACCCTTGAATATCCCCACCAGGTACCAGCACATTCTCCCAGGTGCTCCCATCTATCGTTGACCTAAAACATGTCCTGTCCTTTGAGCCCGAGTTGCTTTTGCTGTTTTAAAGATAGTAACCAACAATAAATCAATCCAGTGATTTCCCACTATTTGATTACAACCTTCTGTCCCCTCAAGTCTACTATCTCCATCCACACAGTGTCATACAAATCAGTAATAGTCGCCGTTCATTACCACTCCTCGCTCCTCACAGTACTATTTTTTCCAAGTAACATGCAATGTAACTAGAGGCTTTTGGCAAAGGATGGAAATGACTACTACTCTTATGGAACACAAAATGTGAAACTATGTCCTGTGGGTATCGAAATGGCGGTAGTGTTGTAGTATGGGTCTGTAAGCGTAGCTACAAGAGGAAATTAGCAGCACTCAGGGTATGCTAGATAAAAACTCCAGGGCAATGATGGCCACTCTGTCCTCCTTTTAGGCAACTGTTTGCAGTAGCCTGGTAAACCACGTACTGAAGAGATCCAGCAGCCTCCCAAACTCTACAGACTTAACATTTAAAATATTCTTAAAACAATAAGCCCATCCTTTGAGGGTCAAGTTCTTCCCCCCTCCCTTTTCTAATTTTTAAGATCGCATTTATTTATCTGGTACGTAAGGAATACCACAGCATGGTTGTTGAAGTCAGAAGACAACTTCCACGAGTCAGTTTTTTCTTTCCATCACAAGGGTTCTGAACATCAAACAAACTCAGGTCCTCGGGCTTGATGGCAAGCACCTTTACGCATCTCCTGGCCACTTCTTTACATTTGCTTGAGATAGGATCTCATACCATAGCCCAGGCTGACCTCAAACTCATGATAATGTGATGGGAGCACTGTGATAACTCTTCGCCTTTGTCCTGTCCTGCTGTCCCCTGAAACAATCCATCAGCTGGCTCATGACCAAGCTGTCCACTCTTTTACTCTCTTTGGCTTTGAATGTATTTTCATCTCCACTGTCACAACACTAATTAAAGGGTACACATTTTCTGTGCACCTAAAATGCTGAGACTGTTCCCCCTGTACACAGTACTGAGAGACTCCTTTGCCTTCAATTCCCAGTGATCTCTATGGAAAAAAATACAGTTGAACTTCCAAAACTACCATGTCCTGTATGTGGTAAGACAGCCACGAAAAAGGCAAGAAAGGCATTCAAGTCATTATCTTCCCTAGATTTACCAATGATCATAACACAAAAAGAATGATGTGGCTGGGGCTGGGGAGATGGATCTGGGGATAAAACCATTGATAAGGACTACAATTCAGATTCTCAGAAACCACACTTAAATGCCAAACACGTGTGGCAGCAACACCTGCAACAAGTTGCCTAGCTGAAAACTGGTGAGCTCCCAGTTCATCAGGTTAAGTAGAAAACACCCATGTTAATTAACTTCAGACCTAAAACCTTCATGCTAACTATCCATGTCAAATAAATCACTTATCTGGAGTACCAGCTCGAGAGACTGAGTCAAAGTATATGTAGTAAATAAAGGCTTCTGCCACCATGTGTGTATGCACTTGTGAAACCTTCAGCAATTTAAATACCCAGACTCAATCCTACCTGAGTTGAGCCTACTAAACCATTAGGATCTTGTGAGTCGAAAACATCGTTATTCCAAGAAGACCTTTTAAAATCACAGATACAATTTTCGATCCCATCAATGTGTGACTGATATGCTGACTGACTTTAGAGCAGCTAGAATCAAAGCTACTTTATTAGAATTTACTCAACTATTTCAGTTTCTGGAATTTTTCATAAATATATCTGTAAACGTGCAAAATTTATAAATATTGTATGTATACAAGCCAGGTCAGACTTGATGCTGTCCTCAATGACTTCTTTGCTTTGCTTTTGGGACCCCCCCCTCTCAGTGGGCCTGGTTAGGCCTGGAAGGCTGGGCTACCATGGTAAGCTAACAGGCCCAAGGATATTCCTTGTCCCCACCTACCCAGGCTGGGCTTACAAGCTTGTGCTGAAGGACACATGTGCTGGGGGTCACATTCGGATCTTCACACTTACACAGCAAGCTCTTTTCTGACTGAGCCATGTATCTAGACACTCAAGATTCATAATTTTACAAAGGTATTTATTTTATCGTTTGGAAAGAAAATGATGAAGGCTAAATAATCCATAAAACACCTGTAAAACAATATTGAGGACTTATGAAAAAACAAAATAGGGATGGTAGTGGTGGCTGGAGAGATGGCTCAGCAGTTAAGAGTGGTGACTACTTTTCCAGAGAACCCAGGTACAATTCCCAGTACCAATATATATGATAGCTCACAACCACCTGTAACTGGTCCCAGAGAATCTAATGCCCTTCTTGGACACTGAACCTATGTGGTACATAGACATACATTCAGGCAAACACTCATAAACATAAATAGAATATTATTTAAAAGCAACAAAAAACAGAATTAGGGAGACTGTTCTGGGGGTAAAGTGCTTGCTGTGCAAATAGGAGGATCTGAGCTCAGATCTCCAGTACTTGTGTAAGAAGTTGGGTTCAGTGCCGTAGGAATGGAGCTAAGAAGATCTCTGAGGCTCACTGGGTAGTCAGTCTACCTGAAATGGTTAGTACCAGGTTGTCTCAAGATGATAGGAAAGGCTTTCATAAGACACTCAGTGTCTACTTCTGGTCTCCTCGTGTGTGCCCATGCACACACACTTAAAATAAAGAGAAGCCCCCTCCCTCATTTTTGTGTCTTATTTCTGTTATCAGGGGAGAATAAAACCATGACATATTTATATATACTTGAACATGCATTTCAAGAACTCTGGAAAAACAAAACCACAACTTGAATGTCTCCTTTGAAGGTGGAGGATGGAAAGTGGACAAACAAGAGTTATACAGAGGAACTGAATTTTGCTTAATAACAAACCAAGAAACAAGACTTTAAATGTGATCACATTTCACAAGCAAAAATTTTGCTTTAGCAAATTAGACTGCACTGAGCTCAAGTCTCAGCTTCAGTGAGTCCACAGTGTAAGATGCCCTCTGGATCAAGGAGGACCGCCATATCCCGGGATACCCTAGCAAGAGGATTAATCTCTAGCACTAGAAGCACAATTAGAAGCCTTTTCCTTTTCAGTGAATTAACACATAAACTAAGCAGGCAAATGCCCTGCCCATGCATTCACATTTCTTAATGCTAGTGCAGTTTCACATTCCTTGACAAATGCAATCCTCAAACACAAATTAGGCGAGCTCACCTTTTTAATACCAGGCTCCACAGTGATGGAAAATCTGATGGATAGGTTGCTATCTAGTCTATCTGTGAGCCTCACCAATACCTTACTTGCTATGGATTTTCCTAAGCCCTGACTTCCTTTGACTTCCCAGCAGCCCAACTTGTCTTCTCCCCTGCTTGTTCCCTGTGTAATGAGAAAGAGTGTTTGAATGGAGAAGAAAAGAGCACAATACCCACCTTACCCACAAAGGATTATTCAGTGGACATCTGTGAGGCCAAGGTCAGTATCCACTACACTGCAGTCATTAAGGTCACTGTTTCTAGCCAGTGTGCCTAGAACTCTGCATCCCACTGTCTTAAAGTGGCTGGTGAAAAGAAGTCACAAAACTAAAAGCATCTGTCTTAGTGCACGGCCTGGTTATTCCTCCCAGCATCTTCAGTACCATCTAGTTTATCAGAACTACCTACACAGCATAATTAGCATTCTCTTTCTTAGAGTGTCTAAATTCTGTAACAATCTAAAGGAAGAAATACTTTTTATTCATAGTGATTAAAGGGACAAGGGGAAAGAATTGAAAATTGTACCAACAAGCACCATGCCTTCTAGATTTTAAACCCTCCAAGGCACAAAACTTGACTGGCTCTGCCATTCCCACTTCTAATTCCTGTGTTTATTTTCCTCTCTGGAACATAACACTAATGTAAATCTCGCTTTTGACAAGGGAATGTTTAAAAAGAAATTAATACCATGCATGGAAAGGCACATCCAGCCTTAGGGGGAAGACAAGTGGATCTTGGATTCAAGGTCATCCTCAGCTACAAGATCTACCTCAAAACATACCAACTAATAAGACTGTTTAAAATACCATGTGTTGGTCAAACTTTTATACACTTTTCTCTATGTTTTCATATACAATACTTAAAAAAACCAAAACGCAGGTGGGGTGTCAAGCCTGTACACAGGCTAAGACACAAGCACCTTAGTTATGCTGACCCTGATCTTCCTAAGGAAAATGTGCCCGTCTCCTCTAGAGCATTACTCACACCATCTAAAAGAGAGCCCATGCTCACTGCTTCTACAACCTTTTCTCCTCACATGTAATTACTTATAAACTCCTAACTCAGTTTGAAACTTCAATTCTAGGTACTTCAGGAGATTTTGTATTGCCTAAAATGAGGGTTAGGTGTGGGATCTGAGGAACGGTCTCACAGCTTCAAAGACCCAGCTCTGTAACACTGACAAGAAAAATGTCTTCAGGGTTTTCTTTTCACTTTATGTGCTAACATTTCACACTAAGGGCTGGAGATACAACTCAGCTGTGAAGAGTACTTGTGCGTTACTCTTGCAGAGGATCCAGAGTCTAATCCCAGGGACCACAGGGTGGTTCACAACCCTTTATCAATTCAGTATCTGGGATCTAAATAAAACTCGATTCTGACCCCAGGCACCAAGCATACATGTGGTGCACACATATACATGCATATAGAAGAAAGTGAATAAATCAAATAAACATTAAAATTAAAAAATAAAATTTCACATTTAAAAAGTAAAATACTCTATACTATATATACATGTATCTTTTCATCTTCTACACCCCAAATTGTTTGTCTTGGGGAAACCTTTTTGTGTATATTGCTATTCATTTCCTTCTAACTGCCTGCAGGTTTCCTTCAAGGCCCAGAGCTTCCTGGCACACTCATTCAGAAGGTCTTCCCCAATCTAGCTCCCTCTAGGCCCCACTTGGCAAGTTTGGCCAATTTATCAACTCTCTCTAAAGCATCTGTTACTTTGTGGACATAAGACCATCTTCTCACTTTGTTTCTCTTCAAATCACTCTATGCAATGTCAACACATGCACCACGATCTAAACATCTGCTTTTTATACGGTTCCTAAATACTTTAACAGAAGGTTTATCAGTGTTTTCTTCCCTGACCTCTCATACAGAAAACCCACCCCTCATCCTGACTTCTTAGTCACTTCATATCATATTAAATTACACATCTGGTGCCATCTCCTGAGAGGAGTGTGCACAGCACTATTCCCTACTCTAAAATGTCTAACGTGACATTTTAGCCTATATATCCTCACACCTTAAAGGTGCCCTCTTTCCAGTTGTGCCTGTGTCTACTGTATAAAAAAATTGCTTAAAAGAAAAAAATCACCAGAGTCTGCACTGTTTAAAGAAGTATAGGATGAGGGCAGCAGGTCCTCAACCAGCATCCTTGGAGCAAAGTCAACCAACTCTCCAGGCTCTGGCTAGAGTTAAGAATCTGTTCCATTCCAACACTTTAAGGCCACTATCATCAAATCTCTGTTCACCTTCCCATTAACATTCCCTCTAGACACAGTCTGTGGTTTTCAGTTTCACCTAGCTATCTTTCCTGTTAATTTACTGCCCTCAGAAACTTAAGTGCCCTAGCCCCCTCCTGCAGCTATACTAGCACAATGAAGATTGGGTAAATGTAAAAAAGGATTTTATTTCTCAGTTCCAGAAGTCAACATTCAAGATGCTGACTATCCAGTGAGGAGCCTGTGACTACATCATACTACACGACAAATCAGCATTGACTAAGAGAAATTAAGACTCATAGCCTCAGGACCTAAGTATATTGCACTTTATAAAGTATTTCAGTGAAAACAACATTCAAACAGCAGCAGTCTCTAAGTCCCCACACTGGGACCGCCCTCCACATCAGTCCTTTCCAGATAACCTTCATTCCTGAGTATCACTGAGATGGCCTGGGACCTATGCAATACATGCAAAAAGCTGTCTAGATGCAAAACCTTCTTTCTAGAGCAAGTTCGTCCATGTCTTTGCAAAATACAATATTTTGACTTTTGTGTTTGGCTCGCAGACCATGTGTGCACCCTAAGTACTTGGTACCCACAGGTCAGAGAAGGTAATGGATACCCTAGGACTGCAGTTACAGAGAGCGTTAAATGGTCAGGAATAGAACCTAGATCCTCTTCAAGTGCAAAGCTCTTCTTGCCCCAGAGCCAACTCCCCAGCCCTTCCCCTTCTGTGATTATCTTTTGCAATCGGGGTAGCCTTAGACTCTCCTAAATAACCAAGTGTGCTAGTTCCTTTTACAGTTATTTTATTCTTCAGACTTTTTTTTTGCTATTTCCTATGAGAGCACCTTATCTTCTACACGTGGTTTAGAATCCCTGTGAGTGAGTTCTACCTTTCACACAGCTGTAGGACACAACTCAGCTAGCTAGCTAAGGACCAGAGTCTTCCCTCCAGTTTCAAATAATACATTTTTAACACTTGTGAACACTAAAGTAACACCTGTAAATAACCCACATGTCTACAGTTTTAAAAAAACGGCAACAACTATGTATTTCCTATTATATGCCTCAAAATCTTCCTGTTTCTGCACGATTCCAAAGGAAGCTCAAAGCAAAGCTTTATTCTAGAGTCTAAATCAGCAAGTGTCGTAGGGTTTTACTCCTGTGAACAGACACCATGACCAAGGACAATGTTTACAGGAGGAGCTGAGAGTTCTACATCTTTTCCAAGGGCAAACAGAAGAGGACTCCCAGGCAGATTGGAGGGCATTAGAGCCCTGCCCACCATGACACACCTACTCCAACAAGGCTACACTTCCTACTAGTGCCACTCCCTGGCCCACAGGAGTCTACGGAAGCCATACCTACCCATAGCATAATAAAAAATAGATTTAGTCCAACTTCCAAAGTCCCCACAGTATACAGCAGTTTCAACAATGTTAAGAATCCAAAGTTTAAGATCTGAGAGTCATCCAATCACTTAGCTGTAATCCCCAAAGCAAGACAGGAGGAGACCAGTTGGGCAACTCTGAACTCTGCATCTCCATGACTGATGTCAAAGTGGTTTTCAGATCTCCAACTCCTTTTTCAATCTTTGTTGACTGCAACAAACTTCTTTCTCCTGGGCTGGTTCCACTCCCTGTTAGCAGTTTTCCTCAGCAGGTATCCCATGGCTCTGCATCTTGAACATCTTGGGGTCTCCAAGGCAACTTCAATGTTACAGCTTCTTGTTCCAGTGTCTGGGATCCCCACATGATCTTCTGGGCTCCTCCAAAGAGCTGGCGTCACTTCTCCAGCTCTGCCCTCTGTAGCGCTCTAAGCTCAGGTTGATCCACTCCACTGTTGGTGAGCATTCTATGGTACTGGCATCTCCAATGCACTGGGGTCTTCCACTCCAACTAGGCTTCACCAATCCAATACCTCTCATCACCTCTCTTCATGGTGCCAAGCCTCAAATATTTTGCATGACCTCTTCAGTACTGAGCCGTCAACTCCAACTGATGCTGCACCTTCACCAAAAGCTTTCCCTGGCCTCTCAGAGTGCCAAGCCTCAGCTGCTCTCCATGACCCCTTTATACCTTCAAAACCAGTACCATCTGGGTGATTCTTACATATTACCAAGTTCATCTGCAGCATGAGGTACAACCTTGGCTACCTCTGGAACACAGCTTCTTTTTGCTCTCAAAAAATACTTCCCAGAAGAGTTCACCTCAGTGATGCTGGTCTCTACTTAATCCCGGCTAATTTCTTATCTCCAGCTGACCAGCATCAATTGTCCAGTAGTCCCTTCTATTCTCAACTCTAAAGCTAGAGACTGTGGCCAAAGCTGCTGAATTCTGCTGCTTGCTGGAGCTGGAACATGGCCCCCTTGTTCTATTTCATTATCACCAGCTCTCTGTTTTCCAATTCTTTCACTTCCTAAGCATGGCTTGTCCTGGAACTTGCTCTGTAACTCAAGAGATCTGCATGTCTGTCTCCTAAACACTGGGATTAAAAGTGTGGTCCACCAAGACTGTACTTGAAGTTTTTCTTCATCTAGAACTTACTTTGTTCTATGCTGTCCTTGAACTCAAGAGATCTGCTTGGCTTTGCTTCCTGAGATTAAAGGCTTGTCCTACCTGGCCTGGACCTAAACTTAGCTGGGTGGGATCTTGCCCCTAAGGGAGGTCACCACTCCCTTAGTTCAATTTAATATCTTCGAATACAGGATTTAGCTCCATTTCACTTCCTGGTGTCCTTTTAATATTTAAACCATGTATTTTATATTTTTCCTTTCTAAGCTTGCTATGCTTGTTCAAAATAAAATTCTCTTCATGAGACTTAACCAGAGAACAAAGTCTGTTGGGCTTTTTTGAGACTTCCTTTGTCAATGCATATAACTCTCTTTACCTTAGCCTCAGGTAGACTCTTCAGATAAGGGAAAAACGAAGCCACATTCTTCACCAAAATATCACAAAAACAGTCTCTGAGTCAAGTATTAAAATTCTTCTCTGAAACCTCTAGAACCAGGCTTCCACAGTTCAAATCACGCTCAGCAACAAAGTCTTCCATATTCCTACTAGGATAGCCCATCAAGCCCCATTTAAAGCATTCCATGGCTTTCCAAATCCAAAGTCCCCAAATCCACACTCTTCCAAACAAAAGCACGGTCAGGCCTATCACAGCAATATCTCAGTCCCTGGTACCAACTTATGTCTTACTCAGGGTTTTACTGCTGTGAGCAGACACCATGACCAAGACAACTCTTATAAGGACAACATTTAATTGGGGCTGGCTTACAGGTTCAGAGGTTCAGTCCATTATCATCAAGGCTGGAACATGGCAGCATCCAGGCAGGCCTGGTGCAGGAGGAACTGAGAGTTCTACATCTTCATCTGAAGGCTGCTAGGAGAAGACTGGCTCCCAGGCAGCTAGGGAGAGGGTCTTAAAAGCCCATGCCCATAGTGACACACCTACTCCAAGTCTCCTAATGGTGCCCTAGGCCAAGCATATACAAACCATCACAGCATGTTATTAGAAATGGGCTCCCTTGGAAGTGTCACTTCTGGCTTCTGCTGCCTCCGGGGATGACATCTTCTAACCACATAAATCTTTAAATCCACTTTTTTTTTTTTTTTAAAAAATAGAGATAAGATCTCCCTAATATACAGCCCTGGATGTCCTGGAATTGCTATACACCACCATGTACAGGTAAAGACAACATTTTAAAATCTCATTCTGCTCTGTCCTTACTTCAGCTTCTCTGATTTATGTCATGAAGTTAAGGAAAAATCTCCCTCTACCTTACTCTTAAAAGGACACGTGATGATATTCAAGAAATAATTGAGAATAGTGTTAATCTCGTGATAACTCAATCACAACAGCAAAAAGCATTCCTCACTTTTTGACCATATAAAGCAACATCCAAACATTCTAAGAACTAGGTATGGGGGAAGTATGAATTTCTCAGTCTACTATCACGTGCACTCAGAAATAAAAAACAACAAAACCCTACATTTTCCTTACAAGTCTTTTCAGAGTTATCCACTGCAAGTGAGCAATAATTTATACTTAAGTGTGTACATCTTTTCAACTTTCAAACATGGTATTTTCAACCTCTCACACGGGTAAGAAGTAACCTATTTCAGTATTAAAAATAAATTATCTGCCAATGTGTACTTTGCACTGATTTCAAACCTTGAAGAACACCCACCTACTCAAAATTCATTATCCTAATGACTCCTAGCTGCAGTGATCCAGAAATGGCTCAGATCAATCTCTAACACTGCATGGATACTAGACAGGGCATGGGTGGATACTGTGCTTCTTCCTGGTAACCAGTCAGAATACATTCCTCCACAGCAACATCTAAACTCTGCCAGTAACATGCCCGCAACACTGCATACAGGAGTCCAGTCTGGGATATAGAAATGAGATCCATCTCAAAAAGAGACTAGAACATAACATTCTGCTTCCTTAGCAGAATACCTTACATCTTTACAGGCAAAGCATACAAAACCGGGAAAAAACATTAAAAAAAAAAAAAATTTAATGGTTTTTTTAAAAAAAGTAATTGGGCTGGAGAGAATGCTCAGTGTGGCTGCACAGCACCAGGGTTGGAGCCCACATCTCTATCACCATGTAAAAGTGGTTCTGATGGTATACATTCATCTGAAACTTGTGGGCTCAAACTGAGGGTGAGGGTGGAGGAAACAGATCCCAAGAGCTTTACCCTGCCAGTCTGCTAAAATAATCAAGCTCCAGTTCTGTAACCCCATCTCAAACAAACACACAAACAAAAAACAAAAGAAGAAAGCATACAGCACAACCTCTGATCTCTACTAGTACATGCACATTCAAACACACAAAGAAAACTAAAATTCTGCATTAATAACTCAAACTATTTTATTTTGAGACAGCTGGTTGTCAATTCCAGGTCCAAAACTACCTGCTCAATGAAGCCAGCTCACATTTGGATTTTGAGATTTTTACAATCAAGTCTGTATGTTAGTTACTTGGTTTTCTTATAGAAAAACCTGTGAGAAAGAGCAATGCATAGACTAGAGTTAACAGTGGCTTTCACAAATTCCACCTGACTAAATCTAAAATATCCCTTTATACTCCTCACTGAACTCCATATTTAACTGTT
>CM052719.1:3135993-3193230 GCA_028551405.1 Uromys caudimaculatus
CCCCCCCCCCCACGACGGACGGGACGGGACCCTAAGTGTACTTTCCTTGCTAACTATCTTTACACAGCCATAAAAATGAAATGTATTACTTATATTTAAAAAAAAAAAAAAACACGTATAAACTAGAGAAAAGGTGTAAATGTTTTACTTGGAAATATCAACTAAAGCAACGCTTATCTTTCTGTGTCTTAAAAGGTATGAATATGCTTTTTGTGAGCTAATGTCCAATTATAATAGACAGCAGTTTTGTATCTGGCTACTTTGTACATTATGTCTCTCCTGTTCAGAAAAGTCTGAAAACAAACCAACCAACCAACCTCATTTGACTGGAGAGCTTTCACTCTTAAGAGAAAGTAAAAGTACTGTGCACAAATGCAATTTCGCATGAGTAAATTTTACAAAATACATTTCTGGAAGCAGAATTTAAGGTTTGTGGTGTATGCCTATGTATTTAAGCATTTTCTAAACCTTGCATATCCCCATCTAAATCCGCAGATCACCATGTAAGTGCTTCCATCAATCTATATCTTAGTCAACACAGAACATTTCCTAAAGAATAAAAAAACTCCTAATTTAACCAGGTGGTAATAAGCCTTTAATTCCAGCATTCTGGAGGCAGAGGCCAGAGGATCTCAGTTCAAAGCTAGCCCAGTCTACAGATCAGGTTCAGGGACAGCCAGGGGCACACAGAGAATCCCTATCTGAAAGGGGAAAACAAAACAAGCAAACAAATCAAAAAAAAAAAAAAAAGAAAGAAAGAAAGAAAGAAAGAAAGAAAGAAAGAAAGAAAGAAAGAAAGAAAGAAAGAAAAAACCTTCTAATTTGGAATTGGACCTCAGCAAGGGAGGGGAAAAAAAAGATTTCTTTTCTACAGATGTTAAGATCTATTTTCTATAAATTACAATAGTTAATTTATCATGCAATATGTAAATAATTATATGAATGTTTCTGCTTTCTTATCAGGAAGCTGGTCTTTTCAATTTTCAAAATTGAAATTATCCACACCATTTAAATATTCCTGTATTGTTAATTTTTCTTACAATCAGCTGTCTCCTCAAAAATTATGTAAAATGATTTACAAGAACATAATTCCTTATTTTCTTTCCAAGCAACTTTTGTCAACATGCATTTTAGTGAATGGGTACCTCCTCAGCCAGAATGTTTCCTATTTCTTGTTTCCTACAGCTTATAAACAAGCATATTCATTACAAATTCCAGCAGGCAAGCACCATAGTTGATATAGCTGGGAAATTCTGTGACTCTGCAATGACCTACTGCTTCTCCTTCCCTTTCTCAAGTCCTTAATTTAATAGTTTCAATGCCTTGTATCAGACATTCCAGTAAACACAAAGAGCAGCACTCAATCTACAAAGCACGCACAGGGACAATATTCAAAGAGCTTTAACCTGCACCTACCCTCATCTTCATATACAATTCATCTTTGCCTCTCTCATGAAGGACATTTCACTTTCTATAAACAAAATTTTCTTCACCAGCCATTTCTAAGAAGCCCAACATTAATTACAGTGACCATAAATGGGTTAGATATATCCAAAGTTTTTTGCCGAAGTCACTATAAGTCTAGGTATTCTTCCACTGCATTTTACTGTCAACATGTCGTCAGAATGATGTCGCTCCCTACTGTCTATCATCTAGAACTGTGCATGTCAACCCACAAAGAGAAAACAAAGCATTAGAGGGTTTACAGAAACCTGACCTCATGAACAGGCTTAAAAAATGAAAACTGGCCAATAGCTTTTCCTCTAGACTGTGGTCACTAATCTCTACATACACACACACACCCCACCACCACCACCACCACCACCACCACCAAACCCTAGAGAAAACATATTCTACATATGGGTAACTGATATGGGTAGACCCACACCAAGGTAAGGACTATCTAGGCCATTCACAAGCCAAACCTACAGCAGCCACCTGGTCCTTTTACCATGTCCTCACAGAAGCAGTTCACAGTCATATTTCTCTTTGGAAGCACCAGACTTATTTACCCTTCAAAGTTCAATCTCCCAAATCTGAAATAAAATGTTCTCCTTTCTACCTGCAGTAGAACACTCTTCCCCCACACATGCTCTAGTACCAAATACCCTTTGTGTTCTTCTGAATAGTCAAGTTTTAAGGAGATATCAACCTGCTCTTCTCCCTAAACATAAGTGTCAGCAACAAATACGTTTCTTGATCTTGTTATTTCTACTGCATTCAATTCAGACTTTTCTAGAATCTCTCTTGGGTTGTGTCTACACTCGCAGGCTTACTATCTTTCTTGAGGTTCTGAACTGCTTATATTCAGTCTTTCCTTATACTGGCTAGTAAAAGTTTTTAATTGGCCTACATTTTAAATAACACTATGAAATAGTAAGTTTAGTCTCTGTACTTCTGCTTAGATTACAAATTCAAAAGTAGTAAATTATGTGAATTGGTATATTGCACACCTGGAATTTCAGCACATAGGAAAGAAGCAGAAGGATCAGATATTGAAGGCCAGCCTAAGATATGTGAGACCTAAGGCTGGGGAGGGGAACAGGCTTCTGTGTCAGCTATCTAAAGAATCTGGATGTTTTGCTTTTTTCCCCAGATGATTGGTTTCCAGGTCTAAGAAATGTTAATACTGTTAGGACTGAGATACTAGGAACAGAGAGTAGTGTATCTCCTCCAGGAAATGTTTTAAAGCACTGAAAATGTTATAATTCTCTCCAAAACTCAACCTCAAGGTTCATAAAGTAGTCTTCAGAACCTCCTCCAGTTGGTCTAATGACTCGGCACACATCCACTCAGTCTGGAAGACCCCACAGGACACCTCCCAAATGCACAGCACTCACCAGTTTGGCCTGTGCTTCTGCGATTTTCCGGTTATTTTCTTCTAATATCCGCTCCAGTTCCTCACGCTTTGCTCTCTCTTCCTCCTAAAGGGGAGGACATGTTACGATGTTAGAAAAATAAAGTGTTTACCTCTACAGCAAATATTTACTAATCTTCCTCTCAACTCTGTTCATCTGACTTACAGGGTAGCTTTACAGCTACCTTTCTGTCTGACAAATGATAAACTGTGCAGCCACTAAAAAATTGGTTTCTAACACTAGATTTAAATCATCCCTCCCAGTCCAAAACAGCAACCGACTAAACCCTCCCTAATAGTCTCCGGGCAATTATTACTAATACTTTAATATCACACAAATCAACAAGGACAACTACAAAACTGGATAGTATTTACCAAATTAAAAATATATATAAAATATAAATAAAGTGAATATTTGTCTCACCAATTATGGATACCTACGTATTCTTTACCTATACTCCTTTAATCAGCATTAAAAGTTGAGTATTTACTGTCTTGTCCAGTGTCCTGCAGAGTGTGCTCCTCGGCTGCCATACGCGCCAGCTTCCTCTTTAAAATGATTTGTACTGTTAGCTTGGCAATACCTGCATCAGCAGCTCAACCATTTATAAAGAAACAACATACAAGGAAGGCTGAGCTGAGGAATGCAGATGTTTATGGTAAGAAGGAACAAAAAATGTAATTCATCATTCCTAAGGCAAACAATTAATAAGAAAAATACATTTACTGTTAGTGAAAAATACAAATGGTAATCCATACTAAGGACTGCTTCCATGGGGCATGGACTTAACATCAGATGGTGACAATCACTAAAGGCAGCTTATATTGTTCATCTACAATCTGCACTGAAATTCAGGAATCCGGGGGATGCACAGTCAGGAAATAAAATTCTGTCATTTTTTTTCTTGGAGAATTTAATGAAGTTTTATAATGCAAACTATATGAAGATTGCTTGATGGTTTGGGCAGTGTTCAGATCACAGCAGACATACTCAAATGATTTTAGTATTTGGAAAGACTGTCAGAGGATTGTGTCCGTGTTAAAAAAAAATGTTAATATGAAACAAAAAGCAAATGAAGAGAAAAAAATCTTGCTATGATTAATAACTCGCTACAAGATAGCACAATTACTCCAAAAATATCTCCATTATTAAGGGCATTGATATAAATAAAAATACCATACACTGAATTTTAGTCTGTGAAACCAACTACAGACAGGTCTATGTAGTTAAGACAGGACAAGGGAAATGCACTGTACAAGCAAAGCTTACTAGAAAGCAGAGATTTAACACAATGTCAACTTGTCCACAGTAACGCCAGGATGAAAAATGACAGTAAGTCATGTGTTTAAGCCGAATATTTACAAATTTATGTTCAAGAAAACATTAACTACAGATTCCCTGTGTCACACAAATGGGATCTGTGTGTTTATTAACAAACTGTAAATGGGCACTCAGGGCTGGGAAGTGATTAGCCCTGAGTGCTTCTGTGACTTTCGCCACACTTTCCGATCCTGGAGTAATCAGTGCAAACAAGCCATAAAGCTTCAGTAGCAAATTACTGTCTCACAGAAAGACATTTTCAACTTCTGCTCCAGCTGCTGATAAAACAAATCATGTGTTTAGCTTGACTCCAGACAAGGACAACCTGTTCCTTCAAAACTCTCTAGAGAAAAAAAGGAGTTGTTAGTAGGTACTTTAAAAAAATAAAAAATAAAATAAAAAAGATGAACAATCTGGACATTTTTTCCTTAAAAGATTCCTTGAAACACATTAGGAGAATGGAGGGCCTTATAATCAGAATGCTAGAATTAGTCCACTGTGTTGAAAGGATTGAGGGAGGGGATGAAGGATAACAGAAGGAAAAAAAGAATAGTGAGAAAACCTATGTATCAAAAGCAGGTGCTGTCACTCAATGGCAGGCCCTGCTCTCTGTAATCTGACTGAAGGCAGAAGCCTCTCACAGTCTAGGTAGCAGAAGGATAACGGAGAAGAAAGTGCAACCGCAGTGGATCTTTAGCCTTTTCCCTTTACCACTCCCTGGTTCCCCCTACCCTCCCAAAAAAGAATGTAGTCCTGCAGCCATGGCAAAAGTTTCAAACACTTCTCAAATACGTAAGCCAGTTCCATTGGATCAAAAATATCCTTGAATAAGTTTTAAGAAAGTAACTTTTAAGTACCAGTCAGCACTTCTGGCTAAAAAATTATCTTTCGCAGCCATGTAAGTTTAGATGAGAAAGGAATTAGATAGTCGCATTCCATCTCGTTCTGGACTGAGCAGGAGGCACACCTGACACTGAAAGTTTTGCCATGGACTGTCTCTACTTTCCAAACGACCGAGCGTTACCTCTCTAGCTTTTTGTGCTGCAAGCTCAGCTTGTCTCTGTCGCTCGAGTTCTTCGAGCAACTGCTTTTCCATGATGCGCTTGGCTTCTTCAACCCTTCGGAGAACTTCTCGCTCAATTTCATCCTTCCTTTTCTCCAATTCTTCTTCAACCCTTTTTGCTACCAATTCTTCCACTCTTCGTGCTGTTTCTTCCTCAATGAGTTTTTCTTCTATTTCCTGCTGCCGACTAGCAAATAAAAGTAAAAAAGACAACTTAATATTTTAAAGAACCTAAGAATTAGAAAACTAACTTGAAGCCTACTACTAAACCAACGACTCTCATTTCTGATCTACTTAATAACTAATTGTATAGCTTATTTTCACATCACATTAAAAAAACAAAAACAAAAACCAGCAGCCAGGATAAGTTATACAGAAATTCAAATGAAGATAAAATCTTGGGGGGGGGTCACACAGTCTAGTTAGCATAAAACAAGAATCTAAATTATTACATCTATTTAGGAACCGTAAATCTGAAACAGCAATCTGCTTCTGCTCAAGTCCATGATGCACTTAAGTCACTCTAGCCAAGGCTGAGCTGCAGAAAGATACTCTCCCTGCTCCTTATGTAAAGAGCAGACAACAGACGGACTACCCAGTTAACAGCACTGTGGCCTTTACTCTAGGTTCTGAACTTCTAATCCTGTTGTGCCTTTTCCTCCTGAATATTTTATTTAAAAGTTGTTCTAGAGGCCAGAATAGAAAGGTAAAAGCCTATTATATTATCAAAGCTAAAAACAGTATATTACAATTCTCATTATTTTAATCCCACCTACACAGTGTGCTTATTGACTGGAAATAAAATTTTCTCTAAAAACAGCTATCAAAGAACTATCATGGAAAAACTGCACATTTTGATAGTCACTGGTCCCATACATCTATTTTGAGGTTGGTAAGAAGAAAAACCTGAAATGATCTTCCATTTTTATTTGGTTAGATGTTAAATCTAGACTGGAAGCATGTTAATACTACACTCATCTTTTAAATACAGCTATTAGAAAGTATTAAGATACACGTTTTGAACACCTACATTTCTACCTAGAAGTAGGCTAAGCAGTACTATGTGCAGAATGAACAAATTCAAAGGTTTCTTAAGGATGCATCTAAAACCAAAAGAGGCCAATTTATTAATACTTTCCCCCAAACTATAACTTACAACTTTTACCTTTAGAATCTATTTGACATACATATGAGAGTCAGTCAACTGATGTAAGACTTTGTAGTCTGGTATGACCCTTCAGCACTCTGATACATTTCAACTCAGTTCCTACCCAAGGGTTTCAGCTCAACCCATCATTTCAGTTTCTCCACTTATCCTCTCCCTCTTTAGAGAGACATAGAAGATAGGACAGTAAGTCTGGTTTTCCTCAAGGTCCTGGCTATTTCCAACACTGTGAGGACTTATCTGTATCTTTAATATTTCCTTCCCAACTACAACTCTCCAACAGTATATGAAAGCATAAGGTTTAACAAATCCCTCCTTTTTAACTTCCTATCAAGTAAAGAAATAATTAGAATAAGCCTTTTGTCAAATCACTGGTACGAAACAGCAGATATCCTCTAAAATGATAAACTATCCACGAGAAACAAAGACAATGAATAGATATCTCAATTCCAAGGCAATCATATATAGAATGGTTTTCCTATCTACCGAAAGGGAAAAAGAAAGATGAAATAAGCTAGCAACTTTAGATTGTATTATGGGCTACATAAGGATAGTAACAAAGATAAACTACTGTGTACATGCAAACTTTTAAGTTACATTTATACAATCAGTTAAATTAGTAAAGCCTAAGGAACTTAGCTTTGTATCTTCAAAAACTCAACTCTTAGTTATCAGGATGAGGTGGAGCAGAGTGCTAAGTACAAAGGGAATAATGCAGCTTCCATCAAGACTCGGGTGATAGAGATGGGTGGGCTAGAGGAGGGACCGAGGCACATAAGGGTCCCAGGAGAGCTCACCAGCAATACACAAAACTCTCACTCACTTTAACGGGAATTTGGTGTTAGTGCTAAAGACTCCTTTTTTGGGTCAGGCAGTCAAGCCATTCCTAAGCAATACAGCAAGAGACAGTAGTGCCACCCACAGATTTGGCTGGTATGATGAGCCAAACCCTTCAACGTTTTACTTACAGCAAGAGCCAAAGCAGCTTTACCTGTCAACTCTGGCAGTCTTCATTCCCAGTGATCACACCAATCAGAGGGCAGGTGACAGGTGATGAGTTGCTCAACTAAGGTATCAAGTCTATCTAACTGTAGCTCAGAGGTTTTATAGTCTAAAGCAGTATAAGATGAAAACTGGCTACCCCCTTTTCAAACAGGGTTGCAGATCTCCCTTTGTTCCTGGGGGGAACTGCAAAGCATCCCAGCATGCTTCCAGAGGAGCGGGCAAGGTCGAGCTTCTCAGCACTGCTACAAACCTCACAGAACGTAATTTTGGTTGTTACTCTCAATAAGATTAAAAAGGCTCTTCAAGAACCAGAGATAAATATTCAATCTGTTTCTAGAATCTGTGGCAAAAAAGTTCAAGTCCACATTATCTTATTCCCTTTCTACATAAAATTTAGAAAACCAACAGGCACATGGAAAACCAATTTAAGCACAAGTGCATCTTCGCTAATGGCCAAAGTTAACAGGAAACCAACAATAACACCACCATTAGGCCAACCCTTCCATTAAACCAACAAAATTTCTTCAAAAGGGAGCCAAAGCAATTCTGGTTCTGATCTTACAGAAAGACTCACACAGGTTCTCTGAAGCCTTTCCTCAAGAGCTGCGGCTCTCGGTGCAAGGATGCCCTCCTGCTCACCAGTTCCTTGGGAAGGAAGAGGCAGGGGAGGTTGCTCTATCTCATCTTTCTCTAATCTTTGTCTCAACTCATCTGTGGAGTGCTTTGCTAAGAATCTCCTAGGACAAGTTACTGAGATCAAGGTTTTATCAAGTACCAGGCCCTCATTTTTCTCACGTATTTTAAAGATGGTAACTAATTAATAAACCAAACGAGGAGTGGCACAGTCCTTTGGTAATGTTAAGTGGGGGCATGGCTTGCTATGTAGAATTGATGCTGTATTTTAAGACATCCTTAAAACAAGAGAACTCAGTTCTTGGAACCTCTAGGAATTGCTCAGTAATTACTAGTAAATACTAATTACTTTATACCTAACAAGGTACTAAACACTGGGCCACTTAGTGTTTATGTAGCATGCCATTATTTAAAACTCCGGTTTCTGAGGTAAGTTATAGTCACTTTTAATGAACAAGTTGAATGTTGCAGTGACATAATGAACCCTAACAGACCCCAGAGCTAATGGGCTTAAATCTGTTGCTACCCAGCAGTTTTGCCAGGACAAAGGTGAGGCAAAGATGGGAAGAGAACCAGTACCAAAGTGACTGAAAGAGGTCTCTGTGCTTGCTCCACAGTATCTTATAAGCTCTAAGCTCCAAAAATACATAGATTCAAAGAATAAATCCACTCTTTACTCTCTTTCTTGACCCTCAAAAATGAGCTCTGCTTATTTTTCTAAGAATCATGAATTCCAGTTCATCCGGATACTCTTAGAGTCCTGATTTGTGATTCAGATAACACTAAGAATTGAAAACTCAGATGTCACTGGCTGGAGGAAGTTACTAGGCCAATGATATGATTTGCTACAGGTTATTCGTTTTTCAGCAGTTAATACAACTTAAAAGAATATATAAGAAATGTTAATATTGGTATAGTGCATGGATGAGGGATCACGCTACTTGGCTGAGACCCAAGGGCAAGAGGAAGATCTGATTCAATTTTGAGCCATGTGAATGAATTAGCTCCTCAAAAAATGTGAATAAATGTAAAGGCCCACCTTTTAATTATGTTATTGAATTACTTTAATGAACTAAGATTATAATTACTGGATTCCTTCCTGAATTATTCAGCAGGCTGTGCCTGGAAGCATGGTCAGTCATACTCAGAAACTCTGACTGACTCATTCTCAAGCCAAGTACTAAGCACTGGGTAGCATCTCCAATCTTCACAATAAAATGGGACTCCATTTCACAGATAAACTCAGATGACTTATTTAAGGCCTTGGAATTATACTAGTCTCCAATTATCAAGATATTTAACTGGTTAACCCCAACGGATGACTCTTGTTTTACTTTGTCTTCATCTAACCCCAGACTCCATGAAAACATCCCAGGCATTCATATATTTTTAGGGTCATCTTGTTCCACCCTGGGCTTTTACTGCAATGAGGTTTTTTTCAATTCTTAGAATCTATTTCTCTTCCCTCTTTATATAGTCCCCATGGCATTCTATTTCCCAGGTTTTATCAACACAAGTAAAGAAGCCCTGTCACTACCTTAGTTAACTCAACTCTTTTTTATATACAGAACCAGAACCTACATGTGCCAAGGGCAGATTCCTGCTTTTCCTTCTCAACTACACTGCTTGGCAGTCTGGTCTCATTTTAGGCAACAGAAGGCAAATAGTAAGTTGCAGTAATAACACTATAAACATAACAGCTAACTCCGATGTTTTGCCTGTAACCTACACTCAACTCTATGGACCCTACACCTGATCTTAACCAAAAGCCCGAGAAGTGATCTGTATGGACCCTAAATACTTTTTCGGTCAGTTCCTTTTCTATTCTGACAACTGTTCTTGACCACCCCCCCTACCTACCTTCCTTCCATTCTGTTCTCTCAGGGATTCAGGAATACAGCTTACTCCTTTGGTCCACATACACCCTACAGGCCTGACAGCCTCACCATCTCCTACCCTCCACTCCTAGTGAGATATTCCAACTGAATTTACTACTATATTATTACCTATCATCTGTCTGAGCTAGATCACAATGTCAGAAGCAGCAAATCAATAATCTATCAACTTCACCTACCATAGCTCCTGGCATTTATTAAAGGCTCAGTAAATACTAGCACCTAGCTAAACGAACAAGCCAACAAAGCATTTGTAAACACACTACTTTCCCTCACCTAAGGCTCCATCTCCACTGTCTTTTCCATTGTCTTCATTCTCTGCAAGACATTAGACCACACTGGAGTAGTGTCTAATGGATACGCAGTAGTTAGTATTAACACTGGCTGCCAGCCCTGTTCCTTCCCCTTCTCAATGCTAATGGCACGGCAGAACACAGCTCTATGTCCCATCATTTCATCCTATGCTGCCCGTGCAGCGTGATGATTCTAATTAGCACATCAAGTTTCCTTTGTTTTCACATGGAGAGTTGTCTCAACTGTCACACACAACTTTTTCTATGTTCTACTAGGCTCCATACAGGCTTGTTCCAGACACTAACAGGATTCTATGTGGCCAAGGTGTACTAAGAAAAAAATCTGGTAACAGTAGAAGCCAAGGTTCCAGTTCCACCTACACTATTAACTCTATTCAATCCCTTACTTCATAAGGACTTCTGGAAAACCTGCCTACCACAAAATCTGCCTTCTATTTTTTTTTTTGCAGAAAACAGAAACTCCTACACAAGTCATATACACAAATTACCTAGTTCATGCTTCGTAACCATTTATTCAAGTCTTCCGCTAAGAACTCCGGAAATGAGCCGGGCAGTGGTGGCGCACGCCTTTAATCCCAGCACTTGGGAGGCGGAGGCAGAGGCAGGTGGATTTCTGGGTTCGAGGCCAGCCTGGTCTACAGAGTGAGTTCCAGGATAGCCAGGGCTACACAGAGAAACCCTGTCTCGAAAAAAGAAAAAGAAAAGAAAAAAGAGAAGAACTCCGGAAACGATGGCTAGCTTAACAGGAAATACATATGCTTAGTGTTATTGCTCCACGTGGCACATCTAAAAGAAAAAAGTACTTCACAACGTACAAGTTCACTCTGGTTGGATCAACAACACCTTTTACGTCGAAAGACTCCTCACTCAAAACCACGTGATCTTTACCCGATTTCAAGTCCCCTGACGGTTTTGCCCAATGTGAAAATTTGGTTAAGAGTACTCTGAAACTAGAAGCATTTAGGCGGGCAACATCAGGATCAAGCATGCTCACTAGAGGGGCTGAGGCCAAGACAAAACGGAGAGGGGGCGAAGGCACCGCAGGTGTCCGCTGCAAGTTTGTGTAACTGTCTTTGTACGACTGTTTAAAAGGAGGTTCAGAAAGGGCCCACACTCTGAAGCTAGGCGCACACCGGGGCGGCCCCCCTCACAGATACCCTCCACGCCCCAGGTCCAGAGATGCACGGTCCCGCCAACCTCCCGCCTCGCGCCCTCAACTCCAACTTCCGGGCCGGCGCTCCCGCCCCACCAGCCACAAGCGCGCCCCCGCGCCTCCAGTCGCGCGCCCCTCACATTTTTCGCTGTCGCTCGAACTCCGCCTTCTTCTCCTCCTCCTCCCGTTTCTGCTTCTCGTCCAGGCTGCTGCGCTTGCTCACCGTGCGCCCGAAGATGTCGATGCGGTCGGGCGGGGACGAGGCGCGCTCCCGCTCGCGCCGGGATGCTGCTGCGTTGGTGGAGCGCGAGCGGGAGCGCGACTCCCGCCGCCGGTTCCGTTTGCTCTCCCGGGACTTGGAGCGCTTCCGCACCCGCTCCTTGTCCCGCGAGCGCGAGCGCGAGCGGCTGCGCTTCTTGTTATGCTTGGAGCTTTTGGTGTGCTTAGAGCGGGACGAGCTCCGGCTCCGCGACCGGCCCATCCTCGCGCCGCGCGGCGCCCGCCGCCTGTCGCCCGCTGCCCGCCGCAGGCCGCCCCTCGCCGCTGGGAAGCGCGGCCCCCCGCCCGCGGACCCTCCGCCTCGCCCCAAGCGCACCCGCCACGCACACGGCCGGCTCCGCCGCGAAGGCCTAGCAGGCCTGGCCCGGAGTCCCTAAGATGGCAGCTGTGGCAGCACCGGCCGCCCTTCCCACAATGCCCCGCGCCGAGCGTGCCGACACGAGCCCCGCCCCCTGGCGACGTCGCCTAGGCGGGCCGGCGAATGCGGCCGAGCACGCTCGGCTCTTTCCGCCACTGCGTGGAAACTAAAGCGAAGAGTCCTGGCCAGCCTTCAGGTCTTTTACTACTACCTCAACAAGACCCACAAAAACCTTACGAGTTAGAAAATATTTATGATGAACCTTGGCTGAAAGAATAAGGCCCGAGTAATTGGGAAAATCCTGTTGTTTCCCTGGCCAGCATTGAGAATGTATCAACTGTGAGCGGGTTGTGGTAGTACATGCCCATAATCCTAGCCCTTAGAAGATGAGACAGGAGGATCAGTTGTTCAAGGTCAGCCTTGGCTATGTAGTAAGTTGGAGGACAGCTGGGATACCTACCTACCTACATAACATTAACTTAGAGCATTTCCCAGAGGAGTCCCAAGTTATCTTGGGGATGTATATGTTAGAACCAGTTGAATACTTTTAATAAAGTTTTATTTAAAAAGTTACATCATTGTGGATTTTCAAGAAATTCAAGGCCAGCCTGGGCTACATAATGAGCTCAAGGCCTAGTCCCAAAGAGCAATGAATGGCTCTCCTTAAAGACATTGAAAAGAAAAATGGGTAATGATCTATCGCATGGAGTCATTTAGCTTTTGAGCTGTTATGACAAAACACCAATAACTCGTTATTTTATACCCAAGAGAAAGTTGTTTCCTACAGTTCTGGGTCCTGAGAACTCTATTTAAAGTAGTGGTCTGTTTGTGCTAAAGGTTCTGTCTGAGCTTCCAGCAGGAGACCTTAGGAGGGGAGAAAGAATGCATAAGATAAGGGTTCCCTTTTAAACATCTTAAGAACACTAAGCCAAAAAAACCCAACCAAACAAAAACCACACATACACACCCCAAAATCCAAACCATTAGTCCCATTTTTAAAACCCAGAGCCCCAGGGCTTACACTCTTCCTCAAAGGGCCCCACCTTTTAATGTTGGCATGTTGCATATTAGGTCCAATCCATGAATTTTGGAGGAAGAGTTCTGGCGGTTTCAAGGCAGCATGGATTCCACTCTGCCTCCTCTGTGTGTGTGTGTGTGTGTGTGTGTGTGTGTGTGTGTGTGTGTGTGTGTGTGTGTAGTTTTTGAGACAGTTTTTCTCTGCAGCCCTGGACAGCTCTGTGGCTGTCATGGAACTAGCTCTGTAGTCTAGTCCGGCCTGGAACTCAGAGATCTGTCTGCCTCTGCCTCCCAAATGCTGGGATTAAAGATATAAACCATCACCACCCTGGCTTCCTTCCTTCTTTTTATGTGTGTGTGGTGCTGGGGATGCAACCAAAGGCCTTGAGCACGGTGGGCACATACCCCGCCTCTGTACCACCTTCTTATGAGAATTGGGCGTAGTTTTCCTCCGTGCTCCAGTGTGTCCTCATCTTCATGATATCTGCAGACATTCCATCCTGTGTTTCAAGCTAGACAGGAATTTGAGGGTAACACCCCCATTAGACTTTGAGTACCTTAGCAGGCTGTCAGTCACTTCAGCAATATACCGTCTCGCTGAGAATTAATCCTTGAGAGAGGCACAGCCTCCTGATCTGCCTTTCAGCCAGTGAACCCATGTCAGGCCCGGCACCTGGTACACGGGAAGCATTTGGCTAACATCATGAATCAGGAAATAAATACAACAGTCTTGTCTGGCCTCCATAGCAACACAAAACAGCTTTCTAGAGAGTTTAAAATGACAGAATTTTGCACATTTTCAACCCAGAGTGAGCCACTTCATCACAGCTCTGGCCGTCGAATCTGGAGAACTCCAACTTCCAAAAAGTACCTTTTGATTCAGTTCAGATTTTTTTCTGAACAATACAAACAGCCTTTCCCCTCGAGATAAATGACCATCTAATTCTTCATCGGATACTAAGGTTGGGAGGTCCAATACTATCCAAGGTTAATTATAAGTGTATTCAAAACAAAAGAAAGCTCTCCTGTGCCTGCTGGAAGAAACTAACAGAGAATCTTTTACTAAGGAAAAGGCTCTTCTGTGTGCAAAATGTACACACAGGTATGAGATGCAGGGATCTGGTACCAATCTGTTCAAATGGCAGAGAAAAGAGGCCAGCAAAAGCTGTTGATACCACCAGGTTGAAAGGCACAGGACTTCCTTCCCAAAAGCTTGTTTGAATTGCACAGGATCGCAGGACAATGACAAGGTGGTAGCATGGGCTGAGAGCTGGGACAAGTAACCAGTCCAAACTCAAGGCCAAATCTAATGTAAACTTAATAAGAGAGGGCTTTTGTTTGTTTGTTTGATGGATTATTTTCAGCAGCTTCCTAGGAGTAAAGTGGGGGTACAGGGAAAGACCACTGCAGCACAGAGAACCCTGACCAGGTTGTCTGCACCAATTAGGTTAGGGAGTTATTAGAGTTAGTGAAAAGGTGGTCCTTGCTGGGCGGTGGTGGCGCATGCCTTTAATCCCAGCACTTGGGAGGGAGAGGTAGCGGATTTCTGAGTTCAAGGCCAGCCTGGTCTACAGAGTGAGTTCCAGGACAGCCAGGGCTACACAGAGAAACCCTGTCTCAAAAAACCAAAAAAAAAAAAAAAAAAAAAAAAAAAAGGTGGTCCTTCCCTAGACAGTATTTCTCAAAGCCCTGGATGTTGAGAAGAAGGAGAGCTGGGACAGCAAATATGAGAAGGTTTGAGTAGGAGGCTGGCCAGAGCTACAGACACAAGGAAGAGAAGGGAACTTACCTAAAGGACAGAGAGCAAACACATTCTCACTCCCTGCAGACAAAAGAGCTCAGCTCATGGATGAGGCAGGAGAAAGACCATAAAGGGCCTCTGTGTGGCCTCATCACAGAAAGCAAGAGTGTTTCAGAGAACCTTACTTAAAGCACATAAAGAAGGGGCTGTCTTTGTAAGCAGCTGTATCCTGAACACAAAAGGTAGGGCGTTTCTTGACCCTTTCCTGTGGGTCAGGGGCACCTGGCTTGGGTATAAGTCCACTCTGCCAACAGGGAGGCAGGCACTCGAAAGACAGCTCAGTAACCTTCATTTCTCCCTTCTCTGGCTCTCTCTAGAGAGATATTTTCCTTCCCTCTGGAGACCTGTTATCACAATTCCTTGCAAAGTGGCTTCCTTAGTAACTTTCTCCTGTGTTGGTTTATTAAGGAAGACTTGATTTCTCCAGGGCATTTGGACAGTCACCTTGCTGGATGCACAATTCTAGATTAGGGAGTTTTCCCATTTCAAAACTTTGAATGTTTCCCTCCATCCCTCTTGGTGTCTGGCCGACGATCGATCGGCAGTCCCCTGTGTTGCCTTTTCTTCTTGCTCAATGGGCAAAGGGTTCCCACCCTCAGGTCCTCCAAGATTGTCTCTTTTTGCTGTTCTGCAGTTTAGAATATGCCCACTGATTCATGTTAGATGAATGTTTCCCATGTACCAGGCAGTAGGTCTGACAGGGGTTTCCCAGTGAAGGACAGATACAGGGGACGTCCCTCTTTCAAGTCCTCAGCCAAAGAGGGGGATATAACAGAACTGATTGACAGCCTAGGGACTCTGATGTGAATACCATCCTCATATTTCTGTTCTTTTTTTTTTTTTAATTCTTACTCTTCTTGTTAAGACAAAGTCTCACTCTGTAGCCCAGTCAAATCTTGAACTCCCAGAGATCCACCTACCTCTCTCCTTAGAATCAGGGTTAAAGGTGTGTGTCCTCACTCCGTTCTGACTAGCTTGAACTAGCCTTCTTTCTTGTTCCCCCTGCATCTTTTTTTTTTTTTTAATTCTAAAGTTGCCTATGAGTTTTTCCTTAGGAGCTTCTCTTCTCTACTTTCGAATTCCATCTGTCTGTCTGCCTGCCTGCTCACCTTTTCCCTCAGAGTCATGCACATATGAATCTTAAGTACTTGGAATTCCTGAACTGGAAACCCTAAAGTCTCTGCTCTAGTGAGCCTGATTCTGAGCCTTGCTTTGTCTTTGTAGATGTTTTCTTCTTGTCCTATCACGCAGCTTGTAATTCCTTGTTGAAAGACAGAAGTAAGGAATCTGGCAATAGGGGCTGAGAAGCTCAGTCTTTGACCTAATGTGCCATGCTTAACAAGAAGCTGTCAGGCTTCATTTAAAGCTGGCTGTACCTGGTCGTCAGCAGTTGCAATGCCCCTTTGAAGGGATGGAGGCATAACAGGGCAGGGTGCTGCCCACAGCCAGCTGAGGAGTCCTTTTGATCTTTTAGGAAACTCAGCTAAGGCCAAATCAGGACTCATAGCTTTTGTGTAATAACGAGTTTAAGAATGAGCCAGCGGAGTGTAAAGATAGGTTTTTACTATTAAAAAATGGAAAGAACAGTGCTTGGGAAAGAATAAAGCAAATTTCAGAGCGTAGATGTGGGCTTCTTGAAGAAGAGTGCCTAAAGACATATTAAGTTTACTTAAACATTTAAGTAAACATTAAAGTTTACTTAAAGACATTTTTGACATAGATTATTAAGCTCAGGGGAAAAAAAGGAGAGATGCTCTGGGAAAGAATAAGATGTGCCCAAGTGCAGGTGTGGGTGTCATAAGGAAGAGTCACAGTTACTTGTCCTAGCATTAGTTATGTGTGTGTATGTCTGTGTGTGTGTCTGTGTGTCTCTGTGTGTGTGTACACATATGTATATATGTGTATAATATATGTATATATGTGTCTATGTGTGTATATATAAGTATATACATATATATGTGTGTATACATACACACATATATACGCCTAACCATCAGCAGCTTATCGTGTATATTTATATATATAAATGTATATACACATATAAACATTATATATATATATATATATATATATTTGGGTGGCTCTCAAGTTGTATCTCAAAGGGTTGCTAAGAGCCTTTCCCCCTCTTCTCTTTGGTAAGTGAGACTATAGGGCAGCTGCAGAAGTACCTGGGATGGGATCGCAATCTCTTAAGATAAAGGGAGAGCTATAATGAAGGGTTTAAATGTGTCTTACTGTACATAGTTTCCTAGGAAACTAGAGGTTTGTGGCTGGGGAAAGGGCCTCATGAAGATGTTAAGTTCACTGGAATCCTTTCTTGTATTTTGTTTGGCATGTACACGTGTGTATGCACATGCATACACATTCATGTGTGCCATGGTACATGTATGGAAGTCAGAGGACAACCTGTGGGACTCACTTTTCTTGTTCTGCAGTGTGAAATAGAGCCCAGGTTATAGGACTTGAAGGCATCTACCTTTGCCCACTGAGCTGTCCTGCTAGCCCGGCCCATGTTGGAATTCAGTTTCTCGGGTTCATCCAGGCTCCTTCACCCATCTCCATTGATTTTCCTTCCCACCCTGCCTTCCTTCTGGACTCTGTCCTACTCCCTCTTGGGGTCTCGGCTTCCCTGGAGACTCCTCCTTTCATAGCTCCGGGCATTGGCATGTCTTTTGCCTATAGTCCCATTATTTCACAAGCTCACTGGGGTGACGTGGAAGCATGTGCTATAGTCAGGTCTCAGTGTCTGCATGAACCTGCACCCTTGGGCTTTGTCCTTCACAGGTATTTCTCTGGCTGAGACAACCATGAGAGGACTTTTCTTCTGTCTTTACAGTGAGAAGTCCTGGAAGGAAAACACAAGCAAATGTGCTTCTCACCAACAGGGCCCCCAGGAGTTTTTAACTCAATTTAACGTCCAGCAGCTCATCAAAGTCTTCCAACCTATCACTGGGCTTCGGTCTCAAGTAAAGTAATCTGCATTCTCCAAATTCCTCCAACATCCATGGCTTCAGCTATCTCAAGGCCCACCATAGTCCAAGCACACTCCACAGAAAATTTAGGGTTTTTTTTTTTTTTTTGGTTTTTTGAGACAGGGTTTCTCTGTGTAGCCCTGGCTGTCCTGGAACTCACTCTGTAGACCAGGCTGGCCTCGAACTCAGAAATCCGCCAGCCTCTGCCTCCCGAGTGCTGGGATTAAAGGCATGCGCCACCACCGTCCGGCCTACAGAAAATTTAGAAGCAAACGGTTCTCAAGTTTTAACCAGCACAGTGCTTTGAGAAGCAGGATGAGGTGTTGTGCTTTACCCTACCTTCGATGCAAATCATTCTTTTGCTCAGGGTATCCATACAGTGTAAGCTCCCTACCCCTTAACTACTTAGTAGCCATCTTGGTTAAACCTTCTCAGAGATATGTGCTATGTATAGGAAAACAGGTTACGTATAGGGGTGTTGTTGTCTGGTTTGATGAATCCATTGGAGCGTTTGTCGTGAGTCCTTGTAGATATGAAGTGACTGTTATATTGAAGGGCCTCTTCCACTTTCAAGATGTTGGTTAATTCAGCGACCACAGTCCTGCGATAGATCTAAGAGAAGTCATTGATTTTCCATTTCTTCCGCTTGTCCTTATTGTATTGAGGAGAGCCATTCTAAGGCCTGTGTGAGTTTTGTTGTTTGTTTTACATTTACCCTTTCCTCCCAAAAAAGTTGCTTTTGGTCATGGTGTCTTTTCACAGCAATAGTCACCCTAACCAGGACAGTAAGCGACTCAGTACTATAGCAAGTACCTGAGATAATCAATTTACAGAGAAAATGCTTATGTTAGAGGTTGCAGCCATGACTCATTAGCCGGTTTGCTCAGGTAAGATGGGACTGGCACACATATCAGTGCAGGGCATATAATGGAAAAACAGCACAACGTGGGACCATGAAGTGAAGGTGAGGAAGAGTAGGTGCGGGAATTGCCCCCACCCCAAGGGTACACCCCCGTGGTCTTAAGGCTTCTCCTAGGACTCATCTCCTAATGCTTCCACCATCTCTCAGGTGCATCAATCTGGGGAGCAAGCCGTCAACACAAGGGCCCTTATGGGGACACTCTACATCTACACTGTGAGACAGGGGTGAGGAGCTAAGGAAGGACACACTGAGAGTGAGTCAACCACGTTGGTCTTTAGATCGGAGAAACACTTCACTTACCTTTATTTAAAAAGAAACCCTTTTAAATATTTGGATTTTTATACATAACGTTTCTTGTCATATTTGTATTTTTAACAAAAAAAAATTGGCCCCTGATGGGAAAATGTACATAAGGCGGAAAGAAGGGATGGGTGTAATTAATTACCTAGATTTTAACTGGGCAACTGCATTACTACACAAGTGCTTATTGTCATCTGAAATTGTATGGCATTTAACAAGCCCTCCTGAGATTGTCAAGTGATTGCTCCTCAAAAAAGTCTTTGTGGCAGCCATTTAAAGCTCAGAACCAGGTTTTATTTCATTTCTCTTTTCAAATCAAACAGGGTATTTTGGCGCTCATTGGCCTTGAGTGAAGATAAAATAGACTGGGAATGGATTTTTTTTTTCTTCCTAGCTCACCATCCAAAAGTCTGTAATAGGAAGAAATACAAACCACTTCCTGTTCCGACTTCTGAACTGAAAGTCACCATGAAACTGTCTGGCAGAGAGCAGTCATTTCTTTACACACGAAGTAGACCAGGTATTCAGGCAGGTCATAGTTCAAGGGGCTGGCCTCTACCCTACAGTGTCTGGGGTTCAGCTGAGAAGACCAGATGGCAGATGGCAGAAGCCAGAAGAGGCAGTGTGCCTACGTGGCCAGCTGCTAATGCTTTCTGAAGGGTTCTTTAGTCATATATCTGGCAGTCCACACTGTCTAAACTCTCAGCTGTGTCTACCAGCTGTACCTACTTTTAACTTTTTACTGATTGGTTTATTTTTATTTTATGGCTATAAGTGTCTCTTTGCATGTATGTGTGTACATCACATACTCTCAGAGGCCAAAGGTGTTGGATCCCCTGGTACCATAGTTAGGATTGTGAGCCACTATGTGGGTTCTGGGAATTAAACCCAGGTCTCTAAAAGAGTAGCCAGTGCTCTTAACAACTCAGCTACCTAGCTATCTGTCTACCTATCTATATTTTTGAGACATGATGTCACTGTGGAACCCTGGATGGCACCCAGACTGGACTCAAACTTGCTCTGTAGGCTGCCTTCAAAAGTAAGATTGCCCTGCATTTGTCTCCCAAGCACATGACAGGCAAGCATTTTAGTTGAGATGACAGGCAGGCACTGCAGTATCTATTCTGTGATTCTGAGTAAGGTGTTACACCTCTGTAGCCTTTAATTTCCTCAACTGCAAGATGAAGGGGGTTGTTGTGCTGGGTGGGATCCCCAAGTCTTTCCCAGAACTATGATTTGGTTTTTTCCTGCAAGTATGCCAATCAAAACATTAGAGATTCCAGGCTGGATTTACCACTAGCATCTCTCTGAGAAGACGGTTTTGTGGCACACACAGCTGTCTAGGACAGAGTGAAGTAGAAACACTTGCAGTCTCAATCCTTCCATTCTGTTCCATCTCATTAGCATTAAAACTGTCACTTATCAGAGCACTGCTGCCGTTCTTGGTCTCCTTGGATGTTCGCACTCACAGTGCTCACCTTGCATGGTACTGGTATTCTGACATCTTGCTGTTGTGACCCTGGCTGGACATGAACAATGTCTCTGCTTCCCAAGTGCCAGGATCATAGGCAGGAACCATGCTCAGCTCTTGTTTTCTTTGCTTGCTTGCTTGCTTGCTTGTTTGCTCAGTCTTTAGAACTTGTCTTAGAGTTTCTATTGCTATGACAAAACACCATAATCAAAAAGAAAGTTGGGAAGAAAATTATTTATTTGGATTACACTTCCATATTGCTGTTCCTTATGGAAAGAAGTCAGGACAAGAACTCAAACAAGATCAGAACCTAGAGGCAGGAGGTGATGCAGAGGCCATAGAGGGGTGCTGCATCCTGGCTTGCTTTACATAGCTTGCTCCGCCCGCTTTCTTATAAAGCCCAGGACCGCCAGCCCAGGGGCAGTACTACCCACAGTGGGTTGGGCCCTCCACCATTGATCGATAATTGATAAATTGCCTCATACCAGGATCTTATGAAGGCATTTTCTCAACTGGGGCTCCTTCCTCTCTGATGACACTAGCTTGTGTGAAGTTGACACAAAACCAGCCAGTACAGAGACACTGGCGTGAGCTCATTTAGCCCTCTGTGAAAAAGGCCTCCTTTTGCACCCACTAGAATACCTCAGAGTCACACATGATGGCTCATATATGTAATTCTAGCATTTGGTAGGCTGAGTTAAGGAGATGACCTATTTAATTCCAGCCTGAGCGAAAATAAAATCTTGTCTCAAAACAAACACACAGCAAAGCTCTTCTGAGCTCAGGATATAAGGGTTTAAGGTATCAGAAGCAAAGTTGCTGTGGTTAGCAGGCCCAGGCATCACTGTGATGCACAGTTTTAGTTCCAGCACTTGGGAGGTTTGAATAGTCTTGACCCAGGGAATGGCACTATTAGGAGTTATGGCCTTGTTGGATATCTTAGTCAAGGTTTCTAATTCTGCACAAAACACCATGACCAAGAAGCAAGTTGGGGAGGACAGGGTTTATTCAGTTTACACTTCTATATTGCTGTTCATCACCAAAGGAAGTCAGGACTGGAACTCAAGCAGGTCAGGAAGCAGGAGCTGATGCAGAGGCCATGGAGGGATGTTCCTTACTGGCTTGCTTCCCCTGGCTTGCTCAGCTTGCTTTCTTATAGAACCCATGACTACCAGCTCAGAGATGGCACCACCCACAATGGGCCCTCCCACCCTTGATCACTAATTGAGAAAATGCCTTACACCTGGATCTCTTGGAGACATTTCCTCAAGGGAGGCTCCTTTCTCTGTGATAACTCCAGCTTGTGTCAAGTTGACACACAAAACCAGCCAGTACATTGGAGTAGGTGTGACCTTGTTAGAGGAACTGTGTCACTGTGGGAGTGAGCTTTGAGACCCTTCTCCTAGCCAAGTGGGAGCAGTCTTCTGTCTGCCCTCAGAACAAGATACAGACCTCTCAGTTCCTCCTGTGCCATACTTGCCTGGATGCTGCCATGTTCCTACCTTGATGATAATGGACTGAACCTCTGAATTGTAAGGCAGCCCCAATTAAATGTCATGATGTCTCTTCACAGCAATGGAAACCCTAACTAAGACAGAGGCCAACCTGGTCTGTATAAGGAGATCCTGTCTCAATTTAAAAAAAAAAAAAAAAAAAAAAGCAAAATTGGTGTGGTGATCAAAACTGAATGTGGTTGGGGATGAGGGGTGGGCATGTCTTATCTAGACTTTTCTGTAAAGAATATTTCCAGAAGAGTCTAACCGGGCTCCTTCAGACCCTTGAACAAAAAGGCTTCTGTCTTCAGTTGCAATGGTATCCTCAGTGTGGCCCATGACACCACCGGTCTGCCACCTGGTAGATACAGACCTCAACTTTTTCCTGAGTCCTCATAACAAATATCTAACAGGTAGCACTGAGCTATTTGTCTCCTTTTCTTTACAGAGCAAGGTCAAGAAGCTGGTGGCTTTGGGCCCCTTGTCTAGGAGGGTCCACTGCTAAGTCACAGAATGGCTGCTTGAACCCAAGACACTGACCCCTGAGCCCACATCCATCCACTGGCCATACACACGTCAGTTTTTCATGTTTTCTTTCTAGCCATTCAGCACATAAGCCTCAGTGCCATCTCTGTTTGTAACAGTGCCCCCTGCTTCAGTAATCACTGCTGCTCTGGGCCAGCCACTGTATACAGAGCCCATTGCAAAATGGAAATGTGGGGTTCTTGCTGCAAAAACAGGAGTCCTGTTGGAGACACTAACATTTAAAGCTTTTTGTTTCTTCAGTGGATGCTCCCTTAGCCGGAAGCGAGAGTTGGTTTGCTACTGAATACTGTAAGGTTCCATGATTTGCCGAAGAATGACACCCTGGGCTCAAATAGTATGTAAGGTATGTATAAAACACAGAGTGCTTCATTTTGTGGAAGTCCAGCATGCTGGGGTCTCCCCATTACCAAGATAGAGAGACACCCAAGTGAGCTCACAGGCTAGATTTTAAGCAGTTAGGGGATTCCGGGGGTAGGTGACCTTTATTTTACTCTGTCTCTAAGGGCATTCCATTACCAGGGCGTGGGGCTGGAAACTGTTACTGAGAAAGTCCAGGGTAGGTGGCCTTTATCTTATTCTATCTCTAGGGACATTCCATTACCTGGGCGTGGGGGTTGGACCCTGTAAGACTGGAGGTCTGGAAACTTGCTAACTCCATTGTCCTTGCTTCAGGCTAGGTGCCTGGGCACTTTCTAGTTTCTGACTAGCTGCCTGAAACCTGGGGGTTTTTAACTGACTTGCCTAGACTTGCCCAGTTCTTAGGCCTAGACTCCTAGACTGCCAATTTGAAACCTGTCATGGAGTCAGCCTGTCTCAATACTACTACATAATTCCTTTGGCAGGCAGGTACTCTCAGGCAAGCATAGACACTCTGAGGCACTAGGGGTTCCCTGCTGGGGACTCTGCACTTGGCTGAGGGGAGAAGGCATAGTCAGGTAGGTGCTCTAGGTGTAGCTTCTCCCTGGGATCCAGCCAGGTATCTGGAAGGGGGCTTGACTATTACTGTAGATAAATGCTTTGCTAAGATGAGGGGGTTAGGGGAGTAGGTGAAGGTGCAGCTCTGTTGGGAGCTGAGGTCCAAGTCATCATAGTTCCCTAACAGGACACACATTCACAGATTAAGAACGATATCAGAGTGTGGTGGCACATGCCTTTAATTGCAGGAGGCAGGGGTGGAATCTGAGTTCATGGTCAGCATGTTCTACAAAAGAAATTCCAGAAAAGCCGGGGCTACACAGAGAAACCCTGTCTTGAGCCTCCCTTCATCCACACCCCACCCTCCCACCCCCCACCAGTGGAAAAAGAACTTTGTCAGGAGGGGAGCATATGCAGCGTGTGTGTGTTTGTTTGCTTGGGAAAAGAGTCTCACTATGCGGCCTTGACTGGCCTGGAATTTACTATGTTGAATTCACAGAGATCCACCTGACTCTGGCTAAGTGCTGGAATTAAAGGAGTGTGCCACTGTCTTAGTCAGGGTTTCTATTCCTGCACAAACATCATAACCAAGATGCAAGTTGGGGAGGAAAGGGTTTATTGAGCTTACACTTCCATGCTGCTGTTCATCACCAAAGGAAGTCAGGACTGGAACTCAAGCAGGTCAAGGAGCAGGAGCGGATGCAGAGGCCATGGAGGAATGCTGCTTACTGGCTTGCTTGCTTGCATCTCCTGGCTTGCTCAGCTTGCTTTCTTATAGAACCCAAGACTACCAGCCCACAGATGGTACTACCCACAAGGGGCCCTCCCCCCTTGATCACTAATTGAGAAAATGCCTTACCGTTGGATCTCATGGAGGCATTTTCTCAACTGAAACTCCTTTCTCTGTGATAACTCCAGCTTGTGTCAAGTTGACACAAAAGCAGCCAGTACAGTCACTAAGCCTGGATGAGCACATGCTCTTTAAGACCATATAGATGTATTTGGTTCCATGGGTCTGCCCCTGCCCCCACCCCGCCCCGCCCTGGCCCCGCCCCGCCCCTGTGTCTCTGATGGCAATGCGGAGCCACTGATTCAACCACTGTGTGAACACAAGTTCTGTGGTAACCCTGAGATCTGATTACAAATGCGAGTACATATACTCATGTCATATGAATCGTTCTGAGCTGTCGGGACTTTCAGCCAAAATCTGTACTCACAGTTGGCCCTCAGCCTACTTGTTCTTTCTTCAAACTGATTTTTCTTATTGTTATCTCTCCATGATCTTGCTTTCCATCCTAGCATGGGACATTATTCCTTATTCATGAAACCCTCAGTAATGGGCAGCCCTGTTTTATTTTTAATCCAAGGTTTTCCACTGAGGCCCAGTGGTTTCTACATTGGGAATCTGCATCCCTGTCCACACTCCACTATCCTGCCAGAATGACATTCTTACCTTAGGAAGAACCCTGTCCAACAAGCATGCTAAGGCTTCTTGCCCAGGAGAGATGACCCCCAGGTAAGCTCTTTTACTTCCTAGTCTCTCTTGCAGTATGAGTGCTCAGCCACCCACAGAGGTAGTGGTTTGGTAATTTGCCTTTATTGTCTGTTCTGTTTTCCATTACAACGTTCTATTTCCCTACCAGACTTCTATACAGCTTATCATTGAACCTGAGTCTTCTGGCCTTGTTTTTTGTATTTATGCACTCTGTGACTTCAAGTTCAAATGTGCTCCTACACAGCGGACATGTGGATAGCATAATCCCAACATACATACACCTTATAGTGAGTTGGGAGAATGGCAAGTTAGAAGCCAGTCTGGGCTACAAACACTAAATACCAGGAAGAGCTGTCTTTGTAAGGACCTGTTAATGGGATCCACATGTGAATGAAGATCTAAGAAAACTTCAACAAGCTGCCTTTCTTACATACTGGGAACTTGATATGGTGACCTTTGTGTTACTTTCTGAGTTGTCCAATGCTGACAAGTCCACTTAGTCCCAGTAACCCCACCTTTCATTATCTGATCACCTTGTTGGAGTGGGTGTGGCCTTGTTGGAGTGGGTGTGGCCTTGTTGGAGGAAGTATGTCAATAAGGGCTGGCTTTGAAGTTTCAGATGTTCAAACCAGGCCCAGTGTCACTCTGTCTTCCTGCTGCCTATGGATCCAGATATAGAACTCTCAGCCTCTCCAGCACCATTTCTACCTGCCTGCCTGTCTCCATGCTACCTGCCGTGAAGATAATGGAATAAACCATTCTCAATTGTAAACCAGGCCAATTAAATGTTTTCTTCATAAGATTTGCCATAGTCATGGTGTTTCTTCACAACAATAGAAACCCTAACTAAAATAGCTCTGAGGAGCTACGGTCCTCCTGCAGACCATAGTCCAGGTAGCACCAGCCTGTGTTCAGCCAGAATCCTGCTATCTAGCTGCAATGCCCCTGCCTCTCAAGCCTGCTCTTGATCATTTTCTCCCTACTGACTTCCATTTTGCTCCTTAGCTGTAGGTCTCTTAACTTTCTCCTGATACATGTATCTGCCAAATGTGGAGATTTACACCTTTAGTCCAGGAACTTAGGTGAAGGCAGACAGATCTTTTTTGAGTTTGAGGCAGATGAAGTCTTTACAGTGAAATCTAGGCTAGCTAGGGCTACACAGTGAAACCTTGCCTCCAAAGGGAATTTTCGGTGCTCTATTTTGCTCACTGTTCCTGGGGGCTGGGAAGTCCAAGGTCAAGGGCCCAGCAGATGCAGTGTGTGTTGAGAACATGCTTTATGCATCAAAAGTGTTGATTTCAGGCTGTGTCTTTATGTACCTTGCTCATACTGCCCTCCATGTTTAGAAAGTTTTGCCACAGTGTCTTCTACATTCTCCTTATTACATTTTCTTTACTCAGAGTCCCCCACTTTTCCTTGCTGCCTTTGTGGGTGAACCCCCACCTCTCCCCTGTTGCAAATCCCACTGCCCGGATCACCCATCACAATACTATCAGGATGCCCGCCTTACTCTTCTTGAGCAAGTGAATGGTATTGTTTCCTTTCAATAGATGTATAATGTATTAGAACCCAACATGGGACAAGTTGTACTCAGTGTTCACTGCAGCTTTTGAGCATATGAGCCAGGGCAGAGACTAGTTTGTATTACATGTGACCAAATAGATAAAGGAAAAGAAGAGAACCACAAAACCAACAAAGACAGAGCCTACTTTTGGCTGAAAGCCACCACTGTTCACCACAAGTGAGACTTTTCAACACACAATTTAAGACCTAAGTAAAGCAACCTGCTCCACTGGGCTTGGAGGGAGCTGAGGGAAAGGCTTGGGGTTTCTTGATCCCACCAAAGCTCTTTCTTTCTGGATCCTGGTAATTGTGAGCAAGGATTTCACCAGCCAGAACAAACAATGTCTGTTATTCCTCTGGCTTTTGCTGACCTGAGACTTGGGTGACAAGCCATCTGGGAACCTGTGAGTGCAGACACACCCACTCATCAGGAAGGAAAATATCTACCATTTTATTCTCCACAAACAGCTGGACTTCCCAGGAGGAGTGCATAGTGTCACATTTAAAAAAAAAAAAAAAACCCACACCAAAAAGCATGCAGTTGCTAAGTGATGGGGTTCCTGACATCAAGCTGCAGAGACAGGCGAGCTCTGCTGCGTGACTTCATGCTTCTTGGCAATTCTAGGCACTTACAGACTTCACAGGTAAGCTACAAAACGCTCAGTTAATTTCAACCCCAGATTAAGAATGGTTTATTTCCAGAGTAAGCCTGTCACAAATACTGAGTTGCTCATGCACCATTTATGAGACATAAATGAAAACATTGTGTTATTTATCTGAAATTCAGATAAACTAGGAATCCTGCACTTTTCTTTAATAAACCTCCTCATGTTAACTTTCTTGTTTTCTTCTGTCAAAGCAGTTCTTGAAGAGCTCCCAGTGGCTAGGACCTGTTGACAGTGCCTCACAGGCCATGTAGCTCCGGAAGAGCTTGTGGATGCACAACATGGTAACTTCACTTTGGAACACTGCTGGACTCTGACCAGTCCAAGCCCACACCCACCTTTCCTGACACTAATCTGAGCAGAAGCAGGCTGTCCAACTTGATTTGTGTTTTTTCTAGTAGATGAATGAGACATTGTATATCTCAACCTAGTCGTATATTTTCTTGCTGAGTGTCAAGTTGAACATTTTAAAACAATCTGCTTGAGGGATTATGGTAGTTTAAATAAGATAATCTTGTGCATGTGAACGCTTGGTCCATGGTTAGTGGTCTTGCTTGGGAAGTCTTAGAAGGTGTGGCTTTGCTGGAGGAAGTATATCAGTGGAGATGGGCCTTGAGAGTTTAAAGACTTGTATGTTTCCCAGTTCAGTCTCTGCTTTGTGTCTGTGGTTCAAGGTGTGAGCTCTTAGCTTCCTGTTCTGCTGATGTGTCTTTGTTCCACTGTCAAAGACACCAATCCTCTGCAACTGTATCCCAAATAAATCTTTCCTTCTATGTGTTGACGTGGTGTTTTTAATCGTAGGAACAGGAAGTAACTAATATAGAAGTGGGTAGCAGGGGTTGTACTGTGCTGTCACAGATCTGACTGTGTTGCTTTTGGTTGAGGAATGTGGACAGGTAGAAAAACAGGGCTTAATGGGACATCTGGAAGCCTGGGAGATAGTGTCCAGAACAATTAATACTGTGGAGACTCAGCTCAAGAAGTTTCAGAGAGGAACAATATTAGCACCTGGGTTAGAGATGCTTCCTATGATATTTTTGACAAAGATTGTGGCTGCTTTCTACTAATATGCTAAGACCTTGCCTGAGGCTACATTTTACACATCATATACTACGAACTAGGACTAGGGAGATGGCTCAGCACACTTAACAGCACTTGTTCCTGCAGAGATTCAAAATGGCATTCAGTTCCCAGCACCTAAATGGTGGCTCCCGACCATCTCTAATTCCAGTTCTAAGGGGCTCAGCCATCCTCCTCTGACCTCCACTGGCACCAGGCACAGACATGGTGCACATATATACATGTAGGCACAATACCCACACATGTAGAATAAACAAGTCTTTTAAAAAAGTTAAAAGTAATGGACTACGTTCATTGGCAGAGGAGATTTTAAGATGGCCTAACAGTGATTCTGTCACATGTTTATTAGTAATCACTCTTATCCAGGTCTACAAATGAAAAAGAACAAATAGGGCATATATAAACACACGCTCGCACGCACAGACACACACACAGTTCCCAGAGAAAAGAACACTGGCCAGTTTAGTGTTCTAGGGAAACTTGCACTGGATGAGAGACTGTCATTGGGAAACTGTTATCACAAAAGCAAAGGGCTGATCTACAATGATCTACCTAAGAAGGAGCCCTCAGGGGAAGATCCCATCCAGCCACCTTCTAACAGCTGAAAGAGAGAGTGAGGCCTTCACTGCTCCTGAATGGCAGCTACAGTCACAAGCTCATGCTGATGTGACTCAAATGAGCTAGGGTTCATCCCAAGCTGGTAGCTGAACTCAGCAGTGTCATCCACAGGGTGCTGGCTTTAGAATCATAAAAGCTAAGGGATCAGGGAATCTTTCCCCATGGCTTCTGGGGAGTCCTTGTGTGAGCAAGAGGCCCTGAGAGGCCAGAGCATGAAGCTGTGAAAGTGAAACCCGTGCTGCATTGGAGAGCCTGGGATAACTGTCACAGAGAGCAGCAAAACTCCAGGGAGTGGAACTAGGTCAAGAGAGAAAGGTATGTTGTAGTCAACAAAGTTGGAATGGCAGAGACATGTAAGCCTTTTGACATCAGACATGGAGCTAAAGGATTTGGTATTTGCCTGTTGGGTTTCAGTCTTGCTTTGATTCAGTATTTCCTCATTATGCCCCAAGTCTTCCTTTTTGAACAATAATATACATTCTGTGCCGTTTTATGTTGGAAGTATGTAATTTTCTTTTTTTATTTCATAGAGAGTGACAATTAACAGATTAACAGATTGCTTTGAGTTTCAGAGACTTTGGATTTAAAACCAGTGTTGTGGCTGTAAAAGACTAGTGGCTATAGTTTAATTGTTTTGGAAACCTACTTTTAATAGGGGTTCTTAAATGCTTTAACCTCCCTTCTACCCCACGCCCCCACCCTCACCAGAGGTAGTGGAAAAGAAAAGTTATTAAGATACGGGGGTAGTGGACCTGTTTAGAAATTGTTCTTTGGAGCAAATCCCATCTGTTTTGTCAGGAAATCAGTTGTTCAGGGCACAGGTCAGCAGAGGCAGCTCGATCCACTCGAAACTCTTCATAGATACACCAGGTGTCCAGTTTAGTAGTGAAGGGATAGCAAACGTGAACCAACAGCAGGACCCAACAGATAAAGCCAGGCCTCAGGCAAATTGGCAGGGGTGAGCAGGTGCAACCAAGACCACCAGGGATGCCAGAAGTTCTCTGCTTGTTAGCAAAGACTCGAGACCAAGAAGCATTGCAAAGCTAGATATGCAAGCAAGCCCCTATCTCTGTTAAGTCCTATTTATACTCCCACCAGACATCACTTGTCCTTCACTGGTCTTGGCTCACCACGTGTTTTGCCTCAGCACATGAGTTTGTCTTAGCAAACCCCACATGAGTCTATCATCTGACTTCACTCTGCCAATCAGCCCGGGTTCGGGGAAGCGGCAAGAAGCTGCAGGAACCTCTTGAGAAGTTTTTTTGTGCATTTCTCTCTGTGGAGTCATGCCCAGTGGAGCTCAACAACACATAAAGGCAAACCAATACATGCCTGTCATTAGTGATTGTCCTTTCACATGCTTGCTTTAGCAAAACACCCTTTCACGTTTCTACTTCAGAAAAGCACTACTTCATCTGTTTGTCCCAGCAAAACACCTTCCGACACAACTGACTTTCCAACGAAACCGTAAGTTCCACTTCAGGTGGCTTTGAAGTTGGATGAGTGTTCTGCTTGATGATATGGCCATAAGCTGCTTGGGGCCAGGGAGTGGAATGTGGTGGTTTGAATGAGGTCTCTCATAGTTCCAGGCATTTGAACACAAGGCTCCCAGTTGGCAGACCTGTTTTAGGAAGGCTAAGGAAGTGTGGTCCTGCTGTGTGGGCGTATGTCACTGGAGATGGAAATGACATCATTTCCAGTTCACTCTCTCTGCTCTGTGCTTGTGGCTCAAGAGGTGAGCCCTCAGCCTCCTGTTCCCATTGTTATGCTATACACAACCGTCATGAACTCTCACCCTTTGAAACCACATGCCCCGAAAAATCCTTCTTTCTATGAGTTACCTTGACCATGGTACTTTATCACAGCTTCTTATCCTATTATATTTTATTTTATCCTATTTATGATGTACGTGACAAAATAAAATATAAGATAAAAGGAAACCATCACATTGAGGCTGGACAAGGCAACCAAACAGAAAAGAGCCCCTAGAGAAGGCACAAGGATCAAAGACTCACTTGTTCACATAACTCAGGAATTCCATAAGAACACTCAGCTGTAAGCTTCAATCTGTATACAGAGGACCTGGTGCAGACCCCTGCAGGCTCTATGCTTGCTGGTTCAGTCTCTGTGTTCAAATCCTTCCTAAAACAGTTGTCTCCCAAATTGTTGGACATTTTTCACCTCTTTTTCTATTTAATTAATTCAATGTAAATCTCCAAATTTTAAATATTTACTTTGAGACGGGGTGTCTCTTTATATCCTTAGCTGGCCTGAAAATTGATATGTAGATCAGTCTAGCTTTAAAATGATAGACATTCACCTGTCTCTACCGCTGGAGTACTGAAATTGAAGGTGGGCACTACCATGGCCAACTGTTTAAAACATTTGATTTCTGGTTCAGTGATCTATTTCCTCAGTTTTGTTTTTTGCTGTTCTTTCTGTATTCGTTTATTCTTTGTTAATCTTCTGATTTATCTTTATTTTTTGTGTGATTTTCCCCCCTTAGGTTTGAGTTTGTCTTACCATATCGACTTGAGGCGCTATATTTCTTTTTTTTTCTTTTTTTGCTTTCTTCATAGAGGCCTCTTCCTTTTGTCTTTGTTACTTTTCTATTGATGTGATAAGGTAGTATGACCAAGGTAATTTGTAGAAGAAAACATGTAGGCTTAGATTGTTTTAAAAACCTACTTCTAATAAGGATTCTCAAACGCTTCGAACCTCCTTCTAGTCCACCATCCAAAGATAGGGGAGTAAAGATGAGAACTAGAGCAAGGGGATGCGGAAACCACCATCAGAGTGTGGGAATGGCGGAACGCAGCCTAAGATGGGACCCCCACCTTGGGTGAGAAACAGCACAGGCTGAGGCTGAGAAGGCAGGGCTTCCCAAACTCCTGGGAGTCCAGTCACCTCTGGGAATTGTGTGGAGTCGGGAATGAGGGGGCTGTGTGGGCAGAGGATGAGCTGGGGAGGGGGTTGGGGGAACTTTGGCTTAGCTCAGGGGTGAGTATCTGTGTCCAGGGGACAGAGGTGGTGAGGTTCTGTATGATGAAGGCTTCCCCCCACATCACTTCTTGATGAGAGAGACAGTCCTTGCTTGTCCAAACTATTTATAATGAAAATGGTGTATACAACTTACTCAGAGTGGACCAGAGATTAAACACCTTTTGCAGGAAGAAATGTCCAAGAAGGAAAGCTTATTGGCTAAACCAGTCTGGGCTACATAAAGAGCTGCTAGGAGTCAGAGCTCATTTTATTTTATGCTGGGTTTCTCAGTCCCTGCATGTATGTGGGTGGATGTGCTTTGAATGTGGTCATGAATGCTCTTGATTGAGTACTTTCATTTAGCAAAACTTAATGACTGAATTAAAAACAAAACTTTTTTCTCCGATGAGAGGGAATAAGGTTTAATCATTACTGTTTTTCAGTTCTCTTCCCCATTTTCCCACAACTAAAGCTTATTATAGGGACTTCCATTTAAACATAAAAGGCACAAACACGTAATTAACAGTTTCCATACCCTTAACAACCCCCAGGAAAAATGATGAAATGGTGGAAAGTAATTTTGACAAAAGGTGGTGTAAAGAACGAATGTGAAAACAAAAAGAACAGAGGAAGGAACAACATCAGACAAATTCAGGGCTGAAAACGAAACGGGAGTTAGAAAGCTGAGTTAGAGGAATAGAGAGGGGACTGGGAAGTCTGAACATTTCTAGGTGGAGAGTCAAGAGGATGTTCCTTGGAGCTTCGGGGATGGGAGAAGGCAGCAGTCAGGCAAGGGCAGTAGGAATGGGTAACCATCTGTGTGCAGCATGGTCCATGCCGATTTCATCTCTCTACAACAGTGGTCAGTTGGCACAGCCCCACAGATGCCCATTGTGGGCAATACTTTGCTCTGAACCAAAAATCCTGACTGACTCTGGGATGCCAGGAGTCATGGAAGGAGAAAACGCTAAGTGTTCTGGGATAACCAAATACAGTCTGCCCATCTGTAACGTTTCCCATGGAGCCATCCGTTACCCCAGCATGTGTCTTGCACGTGACCTGTGGTGTGTATATATAGGTGTGTGCTGCACGTGGCTCTTCTTCGGCAGCATTCATCTCGGTCCACTCCTCTAGCCTCACTCTCGCGAGACTTGGGTAAGCCTCAGACAAGAAGAGACGAGGCCAATAAGCTTGGCAGGTGAAGGCTGAGGTGAGCCAGGCTGACCTTGCAGGCGTTTGGAGTTAGGCTGTGTGTCTCAAGAAAATTTACAGGCTCTTGGCTTCATCAGCACTGGGGTGTCAAGAGAAAGGAAAACCTGAGGAGAGCTGGGAGGACTTCCGGTAGGGCCAGCCTCGGGGCGACAGAAGTAGGCCCGAGGGTAAGTGGCTTTAAAAGGACTGGAGGGGTGTAAGGTGGAGATGGAGGAGAAGAAGGTGAAGCAACAGGACTTCCTGAAGAGCTTCCAGGAGTTCCTGAGCCAGCAGACCCGCCGCAGAGTGAACGTGCTGGCTGGGGACCTGACACAGGCCCGAGGCCCGGGAGCCCCCGGGGATGCCCTGAACAGGAACCGGGTGCTGATGGTGGACGACTTCGAAAGGACCGTGGACGGGAAGCTGCAATGCTCATACTGCGGCTATTCCAGCCAGAGAACAGCTCGGCTGATGGAACATACAAGAATCCACACGGGTGAGAAGCCGCACAGGTGTCGCCTGTGTCCCTTCACCTCCGCTTACGAGCGGTACCTCGAAGACCACATGCGCTCCCACACTGGAGAAAAGCCATACAAGTGTGAATTGTGTGCCTATCGCTGCAATTACGGCAGCAACCTGTCCCATCATCGAAGGCGCAAGCATAATTTGTTACCGCTGACCGGTCCCAGGGCCTCCTTAAGCAGCGTGAAAATGTGGGGGACCGTACAGAATAAGAGCGACGTGGAGGATGGCAGACGAGGGGTGCTCTTCACCTTAGCCCCACCTTCTGTGGTCGTTCAGAAACCAGATCAGCAGAGTGATTCTACACACAAGATCCCAAATGTTCAGAACGGCTTCTGGGACAGCATGGATAAAACTTCACTTTCCAGGCTGCCGAGGGACCCACAAGGACTCTTGTTTGTGGATAATCCTTTGAATCAGCTGTCTGACCTAGCAGGACACTTGTCCACTTTGCCACCTGAAAACCAAAACCCCGTCTCTGTTGATGTAGACTCCATCCTAGAAGAATGGAAGCCTTTCGTGATGCCACAGCCCTCTGTCCAAGGGAGTGTCCCTCAGAGCTCTCTCATAGTCCTCAGGCTTTCACCACCATCACTGAATCAGAGGGACTGCAGTCCACTGGCAGGGCCCAGCGGCCAGCCAAGTGGCTACACCAACACCCCTTTCCTTGGAAACAGCCAGCCAAGCAGCCCGAGCGCAACCTTGCCGCCGGGGCAGGACCCTCAGCTTCTTTACTACTGCCAGCACTGTGACACATACTTTGTAGACAACGTCCTTTACACTATCCATATGGGATGCCATGGCTATGATAACCCCTTTCAGTGTAACATATGTGGATTCAATTGTGAGAACAAGTATGACTTTGCCTGTCACTTTGCACGAGGTCAGCATAACTAGAGCGGAGAGCCACCAACTGTATCTTTGCCCAGGTTAGGCTTTTGGGGTGTTTGTAGTTTGGTTTTAGATTTTTGGTTTCTTGTGGTAAGGCTTTTTCTAATTGAAAGCTTGTTATAGTCGGTAAAAACCTCTCTCCCCTTTCCTCTTTTGATACAATTAGATCTGGTCAGGGTTATACACTAGATATTTATCTTTTTCTTTCCATCAGTGAGTCATGTAAGAATTGAAGTCCAATCAAAACCTCACCAGGTATTTAGTTATATTTTTTTTATTTATGGCCCTTTAGATTTTAAGGATTGTTTACACTCTTGGTATTTCTAGTAGTCATTGAATTTAGATATTTTTGTTGTATTTTTAAAATAGTAGAATAATTTTCCTCTATAAATTGGTTACACCCTATTTGCATGCTGGCACTGGCTTTAAAGTTCCCTTTAGCTGAAGTACTGTCTAGTTCCTATACTGAAATTGGACTAGTAGTTCAAGTGGAAATAATAAGGCTGTCTCAGTATAGTAATTGTTTTTTCTACAAAGGGAACATAAAACAAATTTTTTGAAGTTAAAATAGGTGAAAGTTCTGAAAAAGATGGAACTTGGGACCAAGTTTCTTTTAACCTAAATAGTGTGTTTAATATTTAACACTGTGGAGACAACGTATAATTTATATATATATATATATATATATATATATATATTAATAACCCATTGAGCTGCTAATGTTTCAAGTTTATTTTCTAAAACCAGAGGAAAAGGTAGCAGAATACTAGGTACTTTTTTGCAATTTCAATTTCTTAGTTAAATTTTTCACTGTCGTATGACTGGTGTTAGTTGAGACTGGTAACTTTAATGAGACTCATTCTTTTGAACCAAAACAAGAGGCACAGGGAAATTTATCCATTTGGAAGTTCAGCTGTTCCCCAGACCCTTCTGAGGCAGCCAGTGAGATCCCACCAGTTCCTGAACTGTGACCTTCAGGCCTTTAGGGCTTCGTAGAATACATTATCACTGCTGCTATGTTCATATGACTGATAGAACAGCCACAGAAACTTCATGCAAGGCTTCTGGGAAACTCTGATTTTCAACTTTCTGTGTGCCTTACTGAAAATGAGCACCCCCAGACTGTTCTTTTGAGCCTGTATACTAAGACTAAGCTGACCCACTTCCTGCGTGCTCCTCTTTTGCCTCTAGGGATGCTCCTGGCAAAATATGAAGGCACAGGGTAAGGCCCAATCCTATAGAAGTTCTCCTTCAGTACACTGGATTGGCAACAGGGGCTCATAGAATCTATGTTAATCATTCCTCTCCTGCAGGCCCCACCCTGGCCTCCATGGTGGCTAGTGTGGGCACATCCTGTTGGTTCTCTTGACTTGTAGCAGCAGCAGGGCTTATTCCAGGGGGGGTGCCCACAGAGGAGATGAGCTGATAGTTCTGCCTCACACTCCACATGCCACATGTATGTTGATAACTACAAGTATAGCACAGCAAGTGCCTGCTGCCTGTCAGACTGAGGCTAGGAATGGCTTCTTTCTGGTGGCTCTTCCACCTCACCTCGGGTGGGTTTCTGTGAGCTCTGACCTCACTGTTTAAGGCTTACATCTCTGCCTTTTTAATCCATCCCTTCCTGACAGAAGCCTGATCCATTCAAGCTCCTTTGACTCCAGGGATCCCATCAAGCTCTCTAATGGACACTGTGTAGTTAATAGGTACTGATTTTAGAATTTTTCTTTGGATTTGTAGCACAAACAATGGGCCTGAATGGTGTTTTACCCAAATTCATATGTTGAAATCCCCTGAGCTGGTGAATGTGACGATATTTGAACAGAAAGTCTTTAAAGGAGCAAGGTCAAATAAGGTCTCATGGCTGAGCCCTAATCTGGTATGATTGCATCCCTATAAGAAGAATTGGACACAGGTCTACACAGGCAGACAAACAGGAAAGGAACAGAGAGGCTGCCTATGAGCCCAGGATGGACAGAGATCTCAGAGGGGGCTAGACTTGTTTGCATTTTGTTCTCAGGTTTCTAGTCCATGGAACTATATAGAAGTAAATTTTGGAGTTAAAATGTCCTGCGTTATAATAGTAAATTGCTAAGGAAGCCTAGCAAGTTGATAAAGTACACCAGTGTTCTGGTTTTGCTTGATTTTGGGTTTTGTTTGGTTTTGAGTCAGGTCACACTATATGGCCTTGGCAGACCTGGAACTCACTGTGTAGAATAGCTCATAAAGATCCAGTTGCCTCTGCTTTCCTAGTCCTGGGATTAAAGGTGTGTGCTACCATGCCCCTGTTTTCCTTTTTCAGGAAGAAAATTTCCTAAAGAGACAGTTATGGAGGGGAAGGAAACATATGTAATTCCATGACCCTATGTTTTATAGCTTGGTGCAGTGTAAGAGCAATTTCCTGGGCTTATCTAGTTCCCCATTTATTAGATTTTGTTTACTAGTACTTCCTTTGGAATGTAGCATCCTCTTTATGTTCTCCTAAAGATTGCCACTTACTCATAGTACTTTGTAAGTTTCCTTAGCTGCTTTCCTAACGTGTCACATAATAAATGCTAAAGTAAGCTCTTCAGTAAGATTGAGTGGATTCACAAGCTGGAGCTAGGCTGTTGAGAGTTGCTGTGTTCCTTGACCCACATATCCTTACTGCTGGTGTTTATCACTGAGGTCAATACAATGGGGACAGTGACATTCAGGAAACTGAGTCACATTTAAAGCATCAAAATCTTTTGTTTTAGTTCATTTTTGTACTTAAATTCATCCATCATAGTCAAAAATAATAAGTCAGAGAAGCCAGTCACCATTATTTATACTTCAGGGTAGAGGATTGAGCCTGTTAACTGTAATGGCTGGCATTTAGCTCTGAAGGCTAATTCCTTCCTAGTCTTTCTACTCTGTGGACTGTGAGGGCCACTGTTCCTCCACTCATGGCCCCTCTGTATTCTCCCCAGGCTCTCTAACAATGCCTGTGTATTGACTGACACAGATCTGCCTGCAGCTCTGAGTTCACTCCTGGCTGAGTTCCCAGGCCCTGGGTATGAAACTGTTCACTTAGCATCCTCACCATATTCCTCCGAGTGCCTCAAGCTCGCCTTGCCCAGAGTGTCATTGCCTGCTCCTCCATAACCCTCCTGTGCATTTCCCATCGCTGGGCTTCTTCCCTCCTATCCTCACTCCCTCCTGCACACCTCTCTGTCTTAAACTGTAGTCCAGGCTGACCATGAACAGAGGGTAATCCCACCACAGTCTCCCACATGCCACAATTACTGGCATAAGCCACCACATCCAGCCGATTACTGTCTCTTGAGATGTCCATTACCAGAGACCTACAGACCTCAGCATGTGAATCTAACCTCTGCTTCTTTTCATCTCACATTGCCACTCACCGGGGCTTATTCATTTCACTTCTTCCATATTGGATATTCAGAATACTCAAAATATATTTTGTCTCACTGTGTTAAGATATGTAAATCAACAGAAAGCAGAATGAAACTGACAAAGGCAGCACCCAGCATGGTTAAAGTCAGAGCCAGTGAATACATTTGCAGGCAGCGGGCTGGAAAGTGACACTTGTGCTAGGCAAAGACACCAGCACGTTTTAAAAATGCATCTCTTTAACTTCGTAAACTATCTTTTAGAAACTTGCCCCAGCAAAGTAAGTTGAGAAATATACGGGTTACACTTTTGGTTTACTAGATTTTCGTGAACACTAAAAGATCATAAATATCATCAATACCAAACAGCTTAAATGAGGGATTTGCTTTAACACATATTTGTGTTAAATATGTGAGTTTTGACACTATTAATGACTATGCAAGGTGTGTGTTTACTAAGTCCAGTGAAACCCACTTGCACTTTACATGTAAAGAAAGATTGTGAAATAGTGTATAGATCTCGAACACACTTGATATAAATATGCACACAGTCAGTCTCAACAGAAATCAAGGCAAGCTGGAAAATGCTTTGTGGGCTATCAGTGGTGGGTACTTCAGGAGATGACCTTGGAGAGGATAAATTCTTTTCAAGAATTTTCTTTATTTTCCCATTCTTTCCCCTAATAACAAGAACTCTTAACAAGGCAGAAACTTTTATGAAATCTGTGAGTAGGAAACACCTTAGGGTACATTTCAGTAGACAACACAGAAACAGGCAGGTGCCTCTGCTTTGTCCCTTGGCAACCTTAGCCTGTGGACCATGCACTGACCCAGAAAGGATCAGCAATGTCTGTCCAGTCACCAACACCAGCTAGAGCTCCTGACCCTTGTCTCATGGAAGAACAGTGTACCTGGCTCCAGTATCCCTTTACATGCATACCCCAAGTGATGGATTTCCTCCTAGGAGGCTCTAGGGTTTCCACCATCTGCCTCCCAAGAGCACACCAACAGGGTACCAATGTTTCAACACATGAACATTTGGAGGTCTAAATCATAACAAAGTCATGTCAAAAACACAGGTATGTTAACATCTTAAAAGTCCTATGTGCCACTTTTGTGACTGATACCTTTGCTTGTGTCTACAGTTAAACACATTTCTAAATTTAGTGTGACAATGCTTTCCATGCCTCCCTAAATGTTTCTCCAGAATTTGTACACCATCCCACAAACTACACGTTTTTATTTGCTCAACAGAACATACTATTACTGTGTGTATTATAGCACTAGCTTTCTCTGAACAAAGAATTAATGAGATTTTACTGTGTTGATGTGTACAGATAAATTATGTTAGAGTATAGGATAGCACCATTTAAATATTTCAGTATTATTTGTATTTTTACTGTTGAAGAAAATTTGTATTATTTTTAGATTTTAAAACTTTCTGTTAGTAAAAATGTAAAACAAATTATTTTTGTGTGTTTATGTACACATCTCACTGTGTGTGTGTGTGTGTGTGTGTGTGTGTGTGTGTGTAAATCAGAGTACATGTATATGTGTGGAGTGCTCTCTACCTGGTAGAGCATGGCTGTTGCCCATACGAACTCACAGCAGTTGATTATCTATAGTAGACCTGAACAAGATTGGGTCTATTACATTCCATCATGGAGAGAGGAAGAGGATGAGACCCCCCACCTCTCCCTAGTGATTAGGCAGTTAACGGTTCTTGGGGAGGGGCACATAAGGCCCCACTCCTCTCTGGAATCTTTAGGCTAGCTAATGGTTGGGGGAAGGAGAGAAATACTCTTTATTGGTGTAGCTTCTGGTGAGATATCCATGCTGCTGGGAATAACTTTTATCTATGCTCATGTAAACAATGTTGACAACACTCACTAGATCACAAAGGAAGGACAGGAAGGGATGGTTGGATGGGGGAAGGCGGGAGGAAGGGAGGGATGATTAGAAGAGGAATTACCTGGTAAGAGGGAGGGGATCAGTGGAGTGCAAGTTAAGAGTGTCAGGAGGTGGATGGTGGGTGGTGGTGGTTGTGGTAAGCTCGTCACACTCCCTCAGACAGAAGAGAACAACGAGTGTGTGTGCATACTGGTTCTCACCCGTCTTTTTCCACCTACCCAACACAAGCTCTTCTCTCCCAGGAATGGTCCCAGTCAAAGAGTTAAGATAGATCTTCCTACATCAGTGATCTCAAGGACAATCCCTCTTAGGTGTTCTCATAGGCTAACCTTAGTCTATACCATGCCTCAGAGGAATGGCTAAGTGGCTTGTCCATCACAGTCTTTGAAGAACATTTCCTAACCTCAAGGTTATGAACAACTTCCATATTTAATGTTTCAAAATCTTGCCTTTCATATTAAAGCTATAATTTATCACATAAATGGGGAAAGACGTCTTAGCGTTTCCATTGCTGACAAGAGACACCATGACCAAAGCAACTCTTATAAAGGACATTATTTAATTGGGGCTAGCTGACAGGTTCAGAGATTCAGTCCATCATCATCAAGGCAGGAAACATAGCAGCATCCAGGAAGGCATGATGTTGAAGGAGGTGAGAGTTCTACATCTTGTTCTGAAGACAAACAGGAGAAGACTGGCTTCCAGGCAGCTAGAAAGAAGGCTTCAAAGCCCACCCCCACATTGACACACTTCTTGCAACAAGGCCACACATATTCCAACAAGTCCACACCTCCTAATAGTGCCACACCCTAACCAAACTACCACAAAAGATAATCCAATTCAAATGATAAGGATTGATTTTAGAAGTTTGGTTGCAGCCAGGCAGTGGTGGCGCACGCCTTTAATCCCAGCACTTGGGAGGCAGAGGCAGGCGGATTTCTGAGTTCGAGGCCAGCCTGGTCTACAGAGTGAGTTCCAGGACAGCTAGGGCTACACAGAGAAACCCTGTCTCAAAAAAAATAAGTTTGGTTGCATGTACTTAAATTACCAAAGTCCCAAATCAACGTGACTTGTTTGTAGACTCGGGAAAGTAGAGGACTTAGTCATTCTGCTTTCAACTCCTTTTTGGTCCATGGTATTTTCTTATATTTCCAGTTTGGTTTGTTTTTTTGAGATTGGCTGGGGGGGCTGATTTTGGAGGGGGGAGAAGGAGCGATGTCTCTCTATATAGTCCTGGCTGTTCTGGAACTCACTATGTAGACTATGCTGGCCTCAAACTCACAGAGATCCTCCTGCCTCTGCCTCCTGAGTGCTGGGATTGTAGGTGTGTGCCACCAAGTTTCAAACTGCATGTATGAGTCACCTTTTTCTGTCTTTAGGCATTCCTCCACAGAGGATCTGCTGATAAACTGTCAGGCTTTGCCTAGAAATATTTTTATTTTGGTTTTGTTCTTGAAAGATATTTTTGGGTTGGAGTTACTTTAATAATTGTTTAAGTATCTTTATTCTGCCATATGGACTCCATTATTGCCACTGAGCCACTGCCTGTAATTGGTAGCAACAAGATTTTACATGCAGCATGCCCTTCCTAAACCTATTAGAATGAATGATTGAATTCTCTAAAGTTACACCAAACAAAATAAACATACTAAAATTAATGTAATCTTCACACAGCAACAACGAAGTATTAGGAGGAGAAATCAAGAAAAAATTCCATTCACAATAATACATAAAAACAACATCTTAGAAATAATTTAAGCAAGAAAACAATAGAGTTTCTTTGCCAGTGTTTGGGGTTGATCCAAGCCCAGATATCAGGACTCTGTCACACAAGTGAGCTATATCACCAGCCTAGAAAAAAGCTTGATAGGAAACTTAAAACCTGAAGACAGAAATTCAAGAAGTCATAAATAAATACTTATGAATTGGTTGGAATTAGAATAATATCTATACTACCCAAAAGGATCCACATATTCAAAATCATTTTTAAAACTTTATTATTTATTTCATTATTCTGTGTGTATGAATGATTTGCCTGAATGTATAAATGTGTACACATGCATGCTTGGTGTGTGAGGAGATTGAGAGCCTCCATATGTGTGTTGGGAATTGAACCTGGGTCCTTTGCAAGAACAATAAGTGCTCTTAACCACTGAGCCAGCTGTCAAGCCCCCAAAGCAGTCATTATTAAACTTCGTTTTCTTCCTTTTTTTAAAAAAAAAAAAAACAGGTCTGACTGTGTAGGCCTGAATGGCTTGGAACTTACTATGCAGTCCAGGATTGCCTCAGATTCATAGAGATCTGCCTGCCTCTGCTGCCCCTGTGCTGGAATTAAAGGTGTGCAACAAACACCACACCTGATCTATAGTCAACTAAAGTAAATAAGCACCTGAGCAGAGTCAGTGGGGAAATATCTTCTTTAGTAAACTTTACTGGGAAAGCTTGATATCCATATGCAGAAGAACAAAATTGGGACTTTTCTCATACTGTATAAAAAGTGTATATGGACATTTAAAAAATTCACAGTGGATAAATGTATGAGCCAAAATCCTATTAAAAGCTAATTTATGAAAAATTCTTTTTGCCATTGGTTAGGGCAATCATTTTCTTGGGATATGAGCCTCAAGACATAAGCCAAGAACAAACGTAGACAAGTGAAATTACATTAAACTAAAATTCTCCTGCACTGTGAAAGAAAGAGAGCGCAGAGACAACATACAAAAAAACAAACAAACAAACAAAAAACACTGGCAAAGTAGAAATCTATATGGGATTAATATTTAGAATATATGTGAAATTTAAATAATACAGCAGCAAGAAGATAACACAATTTTAGAAATGAGATGTTTTCCTAAAGCAACACATAGGTCCAGAGATGTATCTCAGTGGTGGAGGACATAGTTTGCATTTGCGAGTCCCAATCAATGAAGGAGAAGGAAGAGGAAGGGAAGACACAGAAAAAAGGAGAATATAAATGGTTAATATATAAATAGTTAATAACTTGAATCATTATGGAAATCAGAATGGAAAGAACTATGAGATATTACCTCACACCTGTTATTAAAAATATTAAAGGTATTTGTTGGTAAGGAACGGCAGTACTGTTGTTGGGCAGAAACAAATTGGTACATCAGTTATGAAGAATAGTACAGTGCTTCAAGACATTAAAAATGGAGCTGCCGTGTGATTCAGCCATAGCACTCTTGGGAGTATACTCTAAAGAAATGAAATTTGTGTGTTGAGGGGCTAGCTGTACTCTGATAATAGCCAAGATATAGAAATCAATCTTTGTCCACTGACAGATTAATGGATGAGGAAGTATGTGTATATATGCAGTATAATTCACCCACAGCAGAATGTCACTCAGCCTTGGAAAATAATCTCATCTGTGACAATACAAGCAATACTAGAAGGCACAATTCTAAAGGAGATAATTGAGGCACAGGACAAATACTGCATGATATGATATGTTATTTTATTTTGTTGTTGTGACTGAAAGCAACAAACTTAGGGAGGGAAGGCTTTCTTTCATTGTACCCTTCTGGTCATCATCCATCGCTGAGGGATGTCAAGGCAGGAACTTAAGCAGGGCAGGACTTGAGGTGGAAACCACAAAGGAATGCTGTTTGTTGGTTCGATCACAGGTATCTTCTAATATAGCCCAAGCCCTCCTCCCTAGGGTTGGTGCTGCCCACAGTGAGCTAGGCTCTCACACACCAGTCATCAAGACAGTCTCTCACAAACATGTCCACAGGCCAATCTGATCAAGATAATTCTTCAATTGAGAGTCCCTCTTCCCAGGTGACTTTAGGTTGTGTGAAGTTGAAGAATTAAGTGGCACTTTATAGAGTCAGAGTGTAATGGTGATTTCTGAAGCGGTAATGCTGGAGGAAATGAGTTAAAATTTCAGTTAAGTAGGATGAGAAAGTTACCCTAGATATCCATAATGTCTGATGACTGTATACATAATTTTTTCCATTAATTTACTTCTTCACTTTACATCTTGATCAGGTGCACCTCCCTCCTCTCCTCCCAATGCCTTCCTCACATAACCCTCCTCTCTATTCCCCTCATCTTCTCCTCTGATGAGGGGAGAGACCTCCTCTGGGTACCAACGCACCCTGACACATCAAGTCACTGCAGGACTAGGCACATCCTCTCCCACTAAGGCCAGACAAGGCGCTCAGTTAGGGGAACATGGTCCACAGGCGGGTGACAGGGTCAGGGACAACCCCGCTCCAGTTATTGAGGGACCTACATGAAGCCCAAGCTTCATGCCTACTACATATGTGTGGGGGTTCTAAGTCCAGCCTATGCTAGTTCTTAGTTGGTGGTTCAGTCTGTGGAAGCCCCCAAGGGCCCAGGTTAGGTGACTCTGTTGGTCTTTCTGTGGAGTCTCTATCCCCTTTTAGTCAATCCTTCTCTCAACTCTGACACAAGACTCCCTTAGCTCTATCTGTTTGGCTTTGGGTCTCTGCATCTGTTTTGGTCAGCTGCTGAGTGGAGCCTTTCACAGGACAGTTATGCTACGCTCTTTTCTGCATGCATAATAGAGTGTCTTAGGGTTTTACTGCTGTGAACAGACACCATGACTAAGGCAACTCTTATAAAAGACAACATCTAATTGGAGTTGGCTTACAGGTTCAGAGTTTCAGTCCATTATGGCTTCCAGGCAGCTAGAAGGAGGCTCTCAAAGCCCACCCTCAAACTGACACACTTCCTCCAACAAGGCCACACCTACTCCAACAAGGCCACACCTCCTAATAGTGCCACTCTGTGGGCCAAGCATATTCAAACTACCACATTCTATTCCCTGGCCCTCACAGGCTTGTTCAAACACACAAGTCTATGGGGACCATACCTAGCCATAGTATAGTGCAAAATACATTTAGTCCAACTGCAAAAGTCCCAATAGCCTCTCACAGTCTCAACAATGTTTAAAAGCCCAGTGTTCAAAGTCTCTTCTGAGATTCATCCAATCGCTTAGCTGTAATCCCCTATAAAGTCACAATCAAAATGCACATCACATACCTCCAACATCACAGGCTATATACTTTACCTCTCCAAAATGCCATAGTGAGGAAATCCTGGACAAAATCAAGACCAAAAGCCAGCTGGGCAAACTCAAAACTCTGTATCTCCATGTCTAATGTCTAATTCCTTTCTGGTTTGTTGACTGTAACAATTCTTTCTCCTGGGCTGGTTCCGCTTCCTGTTAGCGGCTTTCCTCAGCAGATATCCCATGGCTCTGCATCTTGAACATCTTGGGGTCTCCAAGGCAACTTCAATGTTATAGCTTCTTGTTCTAATGTCTGGGCTCCACACATGATCTTCTGGGCTCCTCCAAAGGGCTTGAGTCCCATCTCCATCTCTGCGCTCTGTAGCACTCTAGAGACTCTGGTTGACTCTACTCCACTGCTGCTGCTGTGCTCCTATGGTACTGACATCTCCAATACACTGGGGTTTTCTGCTGCAACTAGGTAGGCTTCACCTGTTATAGGCTTCCTTTGTGGTGCCAAGTCTCAATTTCTTTGCATGGCCCCTCCAGTTCTGGGCTGTCAACTGCAACTGATCTGCACCTTCACTAATAGCCTTCCCTGGCCTCTCAGAGTGCCAAGCCTCAGCTGCAATCCATGACCCCTTCATACCTCCAAAACCAGTACCACTTGGGTGATTCTTACATATTACCAAGTTCATCTGCAGCATGAGGTATAACCTTGGCTACCTCTGGAACACTGTTTCTTTGTTCTCTAAGAAAACACTTCCCAGAAGATTTCACTTCAGTGATGCTGGTCTCTTAAGCACTGTTAATCTCTTAGTTCCATCTAACCAGCATCAATTGTCCCAGTAGTCCCTTCCAGTCTTGACTCTAAAGCCAGAGTTGCTGAGCTCTGCTGCTTGCTGGAGTTAGAACATGGCTCCCTTGTTCTATTACATTATCACCAGCTTTCTGTTTTCCAGCTCCCTCACTGCCTAAGCTTGGCTGTCCTGGAACTTGCTCTGTAGTTTGTCCTTGAACTCAAGAGATCTGCATGCCTCTGTCTCCTGAATGCAGATATTTAAAGCATATACACCTGGGCTTAACCTTTTCTTTACCTGGAATTTGCTCCATACTAGGCTGACCTGATAGAAAGATAGAATGGCCTTTTGAAGAGCCTTTTGAAGGCTCTCAAAGCCCACCCTCAAAACTAACACACTTCCTCCAAGAAGGCCACACCTACTCCAACAAGGCCATACCTCCTAATAGCACCACTCACTGGGCCAAGCATATTCAAACTACCACATAGAGTATCATTAATTGCCCATGTGATGGGTCTCAAGCTGGGCCAGTCATTGTTTGGCCATTTCCCCAGCCTCCATCTTTGTCTCTGCACTTCTTGTAGGCAGGAAGAATTTTGGATCAAAGGTTTTGTGGGTGGGTTTGTATCCTTACTCTTCCACTAAGAGTCCTGCCTGGCTATAGGAGGTGACCACTTCAGGCTCCATATCCCCCACTGCTAGGAGTCTCAGCTAGATTCACCCTCATAGACTCCCTGGAGCCTCCCCCATCCCATGTGTCTGCCACATCCTAGAGATGCACCCCTTCTGATTTCCATTCACTCTCCTGTCCTACTCTCCCTGGCTCTCCCTACACCTGATCTGTCCCCCATTTTCCTCCCTATACCCTCTCCCACCCAGTGCCTTCCCTTCATCTACCTCCGATGACTATTTTAAGTAGATTTAATGTTCTTATCAATCACACATGCATTCCTGTAAGCTGATGGATATGCTAATCATCTTAATGCCATAATGATCTCACAGTCTATACATCTAAGTTAGATACTGACAATCCAAACAACCCAATTAAAAATGGGGTACAGAGTTACATAGAATTCTCAACAGAGGTATCTCATGGCTGAGAAGCACTTAAAGAAATGTTCCACGTCCTTAGTCATCAGGGAAATGCAAATCAAAGTGACTCTAAGATTCCACCTTACACCCATCAGAATGGCTAAGATTAAAAACTCAAAGGATAACACTTGCTGGTGAGGCTGTGGAGCAAGAGGAACACTCCTCCATTGTTGATGGGAGTGCAAACTTGTAATAACTGGGAATAATTCTACCTCAAGACCCAGCTATACCGCTCCTGGGCATATACCCAAAAGTTGTCCCACCATCCCACAAGAACACTTGCTCAACTATGTTCATAGCAACTCTATTTGTAAAGGCCAGAAGATGGAAACAACATAGTTGTCTCTCAACTGAAGCATGGATACAGAAAATGTGTTCATTTACACAATGTAATATTACTCAGCCATCAAAACCAAGGACATCATGAATTTCACAGGCAAATGGATGAAACTAGAAAATATCATCCTGAGTGAGATAACCTAAACCCAAAAGGACATGCATGGTATGTATTCATTTATAAGTGGATATTAGCCATAAAGTACAGGATAACCATGCTATAATCAACAGTCCCAAAGAAGTCAAATAACAAGGAGGGCACAAGGGAGGATGGTTGAATCTTTCTCAGAAGGGAAAACAAAATAGATATTGGAGAGTGGAAGAGGAGGGGATGGGGACGGGAGCGGGCAGAGTGGGGGGAGAGCATATATAGGGAGAGCAGGGGAGAGAGAAGGGAGATAATTGGGGGGCAATCTCTGTGTTGTGCTAGAGACCTGGGTTGGTGGGGGAGGCCTCAGAGGTCTAAGGGGGTGATTCTAGCTGAGATTTCTAGGAGTTGGAGGGATATGGATCTTGAAGTGGCCATTTTCTGTAGCCAGGCAGGACTCCCAAGATAAGGACAGCAACTGATCCACAAAGCCTTTGATCCAAAATGTGTCCTGCCTACACTATGTGCAGGGACAAAGATAGAGCAGAGACTGAGGGAATGGCCAACCAATAACTGCCCCAAATTGAGACCCGTCCCATGGGCAAAAGCCAGTCCTCAACACTATTATTAATGATACTCCGTTATACTTGCAGACAGCAACCTAGCATAACTGTCCTCTGTGAGGCTCCACCTAACTGTCAATGGAAAGAAATTCAGAGACTCACACCCAAACTGTAGATGGAGCTCGGGGAGTCTTATGGAGAGTTAGAGAAAGATTTAGGGACTTGAAGAAGATAGGGACTCCACAGGAAGATCAACAGAGTCAAGTAACCTGGAACCTTGGGGGGCTCCCAGAGACTGAATCACCAACCAAATGTGAGCATGGATTGGACCTAGGCCCCTGCACATATGTAGCATATGAACAGCTTGGTCTTCATGTGGGTACCTCAAATAACTGGAGCAGGGGGTGTCCTTGAGTCTGTTGCCTCTCTGCCTGTCTGTGGATCCTGTACCCCTAAATGGACAGCCTTGTCTAGCCTCAGTGAGAGAGGATGTGCCTAGTCCCACAGCAACTTGATGTGCGTGCGGGGTAGGGAGGTTGGGGGCTCGGGGGCTGGGGTGTTGGGGGATTGGAAGGTGGGAGGTTGGGTTTGGGTGAATGGGGATGGGGGTTTGGAGTTTGGGAGGGTGGGAGTTTAGGGGTTATAAGTGGTTGACACCCAAAAGGAGGTTTCCCTTTCTAAGGCAAATGGGGGTAGGACTTACATGAGGGGGTACTGAGAGGAGAGGAAAGGCTGATATTGGGTTGCAAAGTTAATAATAAATACATTTAATAAAAAAGTAAGTTTAATGTTCTTTTCAGTCATACACATACACCTGGAAGCTGATAGATATGATAATCATCTTATTGCCATAATGATCTCATAGTCTATACATCTATTAAAGCAACACAATATACACTGTGAGTATATATAATTTTATTCATAAGCTCTAATTCAGAGAGCTGGAAAATAGATCTTTTTCTCTGGCTCTTTCTGTTAAATCTATTTTCTGTTATTGGTGTTCTTGAGGTTGCTATGATATATCTAGGTATACATCTCTTCTTAGCTTTCCTTGTAGATATTTATTGGTTACCTTTTTTTTTTTTTTTTTTTTTTTTGTTTTTTTTTTTTTTTTTTTTGGTTTTTCAAGACAGGGTTTCTCTGTGTAGCCCTGGCTGTCATGGAACTCACTCTGTAGACCAGGCTGGCCTCAAACTCAGAAATCCACCTGCATCTGCCTTCCAAGTGCTGGGATTAAAGGCGTGCGCCACCACTGCCTGGCTATTGGTTACCTTAATACCTCACATCTTTGTGGAAAGTTCTTTCTTTTAACATGAACACTGCTTGCATGAATACGTTTTCTATGCTGCATTTCTGAAGTAGTAATTAAAAAGACACAGATTTTGTCAACATACTGTCCATGTCTTTCACATTCTATAAGGAGCCCCAAATGAAGAGCTGAATGGAACAAAATGTAAAAAAGGTGAAAGGGTACTTCTGGCCATGGTGCATGGCTACCTGAGAAAGGACAAGGTCATCGCTACCAGAGAAAGGACCAGGCCATGGTTGCCTGAGAAAGGACGAGGTCATGACTACCAGAGAAATGACAAGGCCATAGCTGCCTGAGAAAGGACCGGCAGAGACCCATTTGTCTGTAGCTTACAATGGAGGGAGCAAAGGTGAGAGATGTGCAGGGGGCAGATTTATCCAGAGTCTTTAGTAGGAAACCCTTCTAGGGTTCAGAGTTTGATGGTAGTCGATTCAGGTTTATGGTTTTTAACCTTTTTATTTTATTTTTGAGACAGGGTGTACTGGCTAGTTTTATGTCAAGTTTATATAAGTTAAAGTCATTTGAGAGGAGGGAATCCTGATTGAGAAAATGCCTCCATAAAAGGGGGTTCCAGGCAAGCCTGTAGTGCATTTTCTTAGTCAGTGATTGATGGGGGAGGACTCATGGCGGTGGTGATGGCATCCCTGGGCTGGTGGTCCTGGGTTTTATAAGAAAGCTACAAGGAACGAGCCAGAAAGCAGCACTCTGCATCAGCTTCTGCCTCCAGGTCCCTGCCCAGTTTGAATTCTTGTTCTGACTTCCTTTGATGATGAACACTGACATGGAAGTATAAGCCAAATAAACCTTTTCCTCCTCAGGTTGCTTTGGTTATGGTGTTTGATCACATCAACGATGACTAAGACACAGGTTCTCTCTCGGTAGTCCTAGCTGCCCTTGGATATTGGTTTGTAGACCAGGCTGGGATGAATTTACAGAGCTCCTTCTGCCTCCGAATGCTGGGCTTAAAGGCTTATCCTGTTGTATACCCCCACCCCCACCCCACCCCCACCCCATCCCTTTCCCCTCTTCCAGATTGAGGCTTGTATGTTGAAAGAGGAACCTAGATTCTGACCTAACAGATGGGCTGGAGGAAGCTCACACATGACAGCACCAGACCAGTTGTACCTCTTGTGGTATCCAGGCCAGAAATGCTAATTTGGTGGGATTAGACAAAACAACACAGTGTGCTTATCTTACAAACGAGTAGAGCCTTTCCTATTATTTAACATCTAGAAACAAGGTCTTTTTTCTCTTCCCCCTCCCTCCTCCCCTACCTCCTTTCTTCCCTCCTTTCCTTCCTTCCTTCCTTCCTTCCTTCCTTCCTTCCTTCCTTCCTTCCTTCCTTCCTTCCTTCCTTTCTTTGGCTTGTGTGTATTAAGGCATGAGTCAGGACAGTGATGGTGTGTCATTCAATACCGATAACCTTAATTCAGTGTTATCCTCACTGTAGGGTACACATTGTCCTGATGTTGGGTGAGATTCAGGGAGATTGTACAGGACCATGCGGAGCTGTCTTCCCTTTGCAGATTGTTCTGTCCACAGCAACACATCAATGACTCCTGACTTCCCATCTCTACTAATTGTTCTTTCTACTAATTGTGACTACTTGTCACTTAGAAGTATTCCCATATAATTTTCAAATTCGTTCACCTGGGTTGAAAATCTCTCTGTGATGGCTAATCTTGGTTGTCACCTTGACACACTTGGGAAGAGGAGACTTCAACTGAAGAATTACCTCCATTGTATTGGCCTGTGGGCATATGGCAATCTTCATTAAGTGTTATTGAGAGTACCCATCTCATCATGGGTGGTACTATTCCAAGGCAAGTGAATCTGGGTTGTATAAGAAAGGTAGATGGGAAAATCAGGGAGAGAAGAAACCAGGTAAAAATCCTCTTCCATGGTCTTTGCCTGAGTTTCTCCTTCAAGCTCCTGCCTTGAGTTGCTGGGATGAATGTCTGTAGTTTGTGGGGTAAATGAAACCCTTTCCTGCCCAAGTATCTTTTGGTCATGGTATCTGTGATGGTTATTCCTGGTTGTCAACTTGACTACATCTGGAATGAATTACAGTCCAGAAATTGAGAACACATCTGTGATCCAGGTCTCAAGGCATAGTAGCCATGAAAAGCTTGGATTCAGGCAAGGTAGTACATGCCTTTAATCCAAGGAGACAGAGGCAAGCAGATCTCTGAGTTCAAGGCCAGCCTGGGACAGAGCAAGTTCCAGATCCAGGTGTGGTGGTACACACCTTTAATCTGGAAGAAGGAAGTGTTTGTTCTGCTTGCACTTACTTGTCAGCACATCTGTTGGAACCTACTTCAGGATTCCAGTTTATACAGAAGACCAGCTGAAACACCTAGCCTCATGGAACTGAGCAACTACTAGATTCTTGGACTTCCCATCCACAACTGCCCTTTGTTGGATTAGTTGGACTGCAGACTGTAAGTCATTCCAATAGTTTCCCTTAATATATAGAGACACTCCATTTGTTCTGTGACTCTAGAAAACCCTAACTAAGCCAATATTTATAACAACAGAAAAGTTATCTAGAACCCTCTTGTTTTCTTAGAGCTCTCACCTACTGTTGATTCTAATATAAAAAGCAATCTTGCCACTGGCACATAGTCCAGGCCAGCTGGCATCCTCAGCCTAAGGAAGGAGCCAAGATGCCAGTGTTGGAGCAGTCTCTTCTGGTGAAAACGGTTGGTTTAGAGTGTGACACGTGACCTATCCAGAACCACATACAACAGAGCTTCCGCATAAGATTTTCCCAGTCACCTTGCATGGTGGGATGTGTGGTGTGCATCGGCTTTATCTTTTGCACCGTGTAGATCCTCTAGCAAAAACCATCCCAGTGAATGCATAACTGACTTCAGGTTCCTTACAAGTGGAGAAGTAGAGTAGAGTAGAAAAGACCATGCTTATTGGTTTATTTAGCGATCTACTTCAAGCACTGCTCATGTTGCCATTTGCCAAGCATGACATCATTCACCCCCTGGAACAGAATGACCGGGAGAAATCGGAAACAACAGGTTGCTTCCTATAACCACCTGCTCACTGCCACATATACTTCTGTAAGAGCTTGCTGGCTTGCCCATCCCACCTGTGGTTTAGAGTATAAAATGACAATACAAACTCATTTCATTTCTCATGAGTGACCCAGGACAGAAGCCTTTCAGCAGCTAACCTGGCTCCGGTCAACCAGTGACATCTCGCTTCTATGCTCACTGGGGTAGTAGTAGTTCTTACTCCACAAAGAATCTTACAGTGGTGGTGACTTCACACAGCAAGTCCAGCTAGATTTGAGAGATGAGAGATTGATTGCATTTCCACTTCCTAGATGGTTAGCATGTGCAGGGAGAGCTTATGCACACAACTTTGATTGTGTGCGCGATGCTTTCTTGTGATGTTTTCATTGTACTTCTTTGATCACAGTCAGCTATGTATCCCAAAGGCTCCATCTGTGTCCTCAGAAGAGGGATTAAAAGCAAGTTCAACACATAGATAGCACAAAGATGCTTTCCTAGTGCTAATTACCTTGTTTATTTTCTGCATCTCATGAGAACATCTTCATAAGGGTAAGATTGCCTTCCAATTCTGTGCAGGGCTGCCAAGGGAGCCTAGGACAGCACCACCGGGATGAAGAAAAGGGAAGCAGTGCTTCCTATTTAGTATTAGGCAGTACTTACTTATGGATGCCTGCTTAGTCTGTTTTGTAAACTTTCAAGAATGACTAATGTTGGGAGTTGTTCTGGTGCTGTGTATACAAATGCTAAATTCTGAGCGCCAAGATCTGGTTGCCCCCAGTGAGCAGCTTCTCATGTACTCCAGCCTCTGTGTGAGTGTGTGTGTGTGTGTGTGTGTGTGTGTGTGTGTGTGTGTGTGTGTGTGTACCTTGCTCTCCAATTTAAAGCGATTTGGTTAAATGAAAGTGGCTACAGCCAATTACTGGGGAGAATAGAGGTAGACAGGGCTTCAATTACTGGGATGGGAGTTGCAGGTACAGGGACTCTGAGGAGAGAAAGAAGAGGAGGAAGAAGCAGAGAAGAGAAAGAGGGAGGAAGAAAAAGGATACAGAAAGAATGGAACAGGAGCACATGGCTGAGTGAAATGCCTCCTGAGGACAGACTGATGGAGCACAAATGACCCAGGTGAGACTCACACAGCAAGTACTTGGGTAGCACAGCTGGGGAATTAAGTCTAATGTATCGAAAAATAGATTATGGGTAATTTGCCCTGTAATTGTGCTAAAGCTGATTAAAAATATCCATAGTACTCTGCCTTGATTATTGGGGGCCTGGCCGGGTCATATTAATAACTGGTAGTTATTAAATAATGTTTAAAAAACATTTACAGTATAAAGTATAGAGAATAAGGCTGAATTCCTTTGTATCCATTACTGAGCTTCACAGTTGTCATGATCAATCTGCTTTTGTTTGTGACCATATCTATTCTTTCTCCTTTTAACAAGCTCACACTGAAGTAATCCCAGAAGTCTTCTATGTATGTATGTATATATGCATGTACATATGTATGTATGCATGCATGCATGCATGCATGTATGTTTATTTATTTGGGACAGGGTCTCGCCATTCGGTTCTGGCTGTCCTGAAACTCACTATGTAGACTGGGCTGGCTTCCAACTTATAGAACTTCTGCTTCATCCTCTCAAGTGCTGGAACTAAAGGCGTGCACCACTGTCTCTGGTTTCTGGGATACCCTTCTTTCTTTGTGATCATATTTACTGCTAGCTATTTCTCCTTAGTTTCTGCTGTTGTGGAGAATTAGACTGGAATCAGTGCTTGGAAGGGTCTTCATTTCCTCCTTCCCCCACTGGTTGACCCTCAGTCAGGGCTTCTCTCCAGGATGGAGCCATAGACTCAAACTCTTCAACAGTAGCCCAGAAAAGCGTGCACTATAGTCCACCCCTGTCCTTCCTTCCCTTTTTGTTTAAAGACAAGGTTTCACACATTCCATGCTGGCTTTGAACTCCCTGGGGAATGTCTGGCCCTCCTGCCTGTGTCTCCCAAGTGACAGGGTTACAGAAATGTGCCACTGTTTGAGATTTTATTATCTGTTTTGTAGTCTAAAATTTGGGTACAACTTCCACAGAACTCTGATCTCTTTTCAAGAGGAGTAAGAGGAAGCATGCTGGGGTGAACCACAAACTGTCCAGCTTGTCTTAGACTACAGTTAACAGTCGTTGTCATCCTGTAGTGCTTTCACAATCGCCCGGCACTGCTGCTGGCCCGAGTGGTTTAGCCGGTGAGCTCATCCATTTCTGAGAAGCGGAAGCCCATGGTCTCATTGCCCTTCTTAGCCTGTGGCTGCTGCACTTATCTATGCCTGCTCAGTTCTGGAAATGTTTAAGAGACATCTCAGTGGATTGCTTGGGTCCCAAACATACCCTTCTTTGCCTCATTATGTAGAAGCAAATGTACCTTCTCTCAATATTCAGAGTTGTGGTGGTTTGAATACACTTGGCCTAGGGACTGGCACTATTAGGAGGTGTGGCCTTGTTGGAGTAGGTGGGGCCTTGTTGGGGCAAGTGTGCCACTATGGGGGTGGACAATGAGACCCTTCTCCGTGGGAACCAGTTTTCTCCTGTTTGCCTTTGGTACAAGATGTAGAACTCTCAGCTCCTCCTGTACCATGCCTGCGTATATGCTGCCATGCTCCTGCCTCAGTGATAATGAACTGAATCTCTGAACCTGTAAGCCAGCCCCAATTAAATGTTGTTCTTATAAGAGTTGCCTTGGTCATGGTGTCTGTTCACAGCAGTAAAATCCTAACTAAGACAAGAGTCAATAGCCCCACCAGGATGCTCACTACTTTTGTTATCTGTTGGGTACTGGGAATGGGAAGATCAAAGTGCCCATGTACGTAACAGAGCTTGAAATATTCTGTGTCTTACAGAGACCTCTTTCAAAATAAAACATAACTTCTTTGATTATCAGGGTATCTAAATCCATATGGCTCGCTATTATGGTGAGGAGTTCAAGTTATTTCAGAGTTCAGTGTGCACTCAAAGCTGGGGCAACTCTATGTCAGCATTTTTGTTTCTGTACTCTAGTGTATCTTGATTTTGAGTGTAAACTGCAGCCCTGAAAATGTTCTCTGATAGACCATTTACCACCCTGCTAGAATCTCATTTTCACCAGCCAAAGTTCGTTCTAACAGGTTGTCAGTTTCTGGCAATGTGCTAAACCCAGCGGATCCCACGACCTTGTGCTCTTTGCCACACTTACTTCAGGGAATGTACATTACTTTGGGTGATGGGAGACTCAAAGGTCCATGGCTCAGATACTGCGCTGGCCTTTGGATATTAGGAATGATTGGGAGTCGGTGAGAAGGAAACATGAAGCTATACCTTATGCCTTATGGCTGCTGTCTGATAGGCTATGGTTCAAAGTGGGGTGTCCGCTTTCATCTCGGCACTAGCAGAATAGCTGGTCTCCTTGAGAATGGCAGTATTGGGGGCTCAGGCTTGGTCTCTGTACTGATGCAGCAGAAGTTATGTCGACACTACAAACCAGGAACCCATGAATTTAGATTCATATGTAGTCTTGTCTCCATGCCTCCTACCACAGCTATTCTGGCCATGTCCAACTATATCAGAATTGGAGCAGCCAGTCACAGGGAGCAGCTGATGCTGATTGGCCAAGCCAGTTCATTTTTATAGTGATGCTCCTCTAATGGGTATCTACATACAATGTGGAATCTGGACACGTTGTGTACACCCCTACATGCAATCCCCACATTTCCTCCCACACATCCGAGAAGGATCTTTCCATCTTTCTCTTCCTAGATCCCTGGATGACCCACTGACCTGTTCACCAGTGCCCATGAATCCACTCACATTCTTACCATGCTCTACTCTCCATCAAAGAGCCGAAATGGCTGAAACGCTGCCCACTAAGAGAATTCCTCTTTACTGCTCTTTTGGGGTCATACTGTAGCGTATCTATAGTCAGTAGCAGTTTGTTTCATCTTTTACTCCATACCAAGCAATCACATTCATGAAATAAGCTTGTGTTTCCTCCTCTTTAATGCATGAATGAGCTTCAAGGATGGACAGCATAGGTCTGGGCCTCCTGACTGTGTGCATTGCTGTGACCTTTAGCCCTGTTAATAATGATTTGAAATTAACCACTTTTATCTTCCTTTGGGTTTTGGTTGAGACAATGGGCAGTTCTGCATGTATCATAGTTAAGGTACTGTAGTCCCTCCCCTGGGCTATGTGGGCACATGTGTATTTGAGTGGGTGCACACATGTGTGCACATAGATCAAAACTGCCTCCCTTAATGACTCTCCTTATTCACTGAGACACTATCTCTCACTTGAACCCACTGCTTGCTCTTTAGGTTAACTCAGCTAGCCATCTTGATCCAGAGATCCTTTCTTTTTGCTCCCTTAATTATATGTGGGCCACAACACCCACCTCACATCTACACTGTTCCTGAGCTTAGGAATTTCAGCCCTCAAATTTGCACTGCAAGCACTTTCTCTGCTGAGCCATCTTCCAAGCCCCGTGCTTTCTTCTTAGTAGGGGTATAGAAAATGTTAATAGTAAATAGTAAATAGTAAATTTACCCTTTACTTTGGAAAAAGAATGATCTATCTTCTTTGGGTCATTGATTCTCAAAAGTCTTTGCTTTAAAAAAAAATGAGACTACACAAAGGATTTTCTTTCTTTTTTTTTTTTTTTTTAAATTTATTTATTTATTTATTTATTTTTGATACTTTATTTACATTTCCAATGTTTCCCCTTTTCTGGGTCTCCTCTTTGGAAAACCCGTATCCTCTCCCCCTCCCCGCCTCTGTGAGGGAATTCCTCCTCCCACCTACCTGCCTACCCATCCCCCATATTCCCACCTTGACATTACCCTTTACTGGGGCCTCTAGCACCCTCAGGCCCAAGGGCCTCTCCTTTCTCCCTGATGGCCATGGAGGTCATCCTCTGCCACATATGTAGTCCGAACCATGGGTCCATAGATGTGTATTCTTTGGTTGGTGATCCGAACTCCAGGACGACTGGGGGGGGGGGGGTTCAGCCCATTGACTCTCTTGCTCCCTCCATGGGGCTACAAATACCCTCAGCTCCTTCAGACCTTTCTCCAACCCCTCCATCTGGGACCTCACTCTCAGTCCAGCGGTTACTGTTAAGTGAAACTTGGACATTCTGAACTTTTGGGCTAATATCCGCTTATCAGTGAGTACATACCATGTTCGTTTTTTTGTGACTGAGTTACCTCGCTCAGGATGATATTTTCAAGT
>CM052719.1:3193730-3328168 GCA_028551405.1 Uromys caudimaculatus
AGACACACACACACAGACACACACACAGACACATAGACACACACACACACAGACACACACACACAGACACACACACAGACACATAGACACACACACACACAGACACACACACAGACACATAGACACACACACAGACACATAGACACACACACACAGACACATAGACACACACACAGACACACACACAGACACATAGACACACACACACACAGACACACACACACAGACACATAGACACACAGACACACACACAGAGACACACACACACAGACACACACACTCATAGATACACACGCACAGACACATAGACACATACACATAGACACACACACACAGACACACATACACAGACACACAGACACACACACAGACACATAGACACACACACAGACACACACACACAGACACATAGACACACAAACACACACACAGACACACACACAGACACACACACAGACACATAGACACACACACATAGACACACACACAGACACACACACTCATAGATACACACACACAGACACACAGACACACAGACACACACAGACACACACACACACACACACACACACACACAGGACTTCACTCCATTCCTCTTGCTCACCTCAGGGAAAGGAAGCTTCACACCTCACTATGGCAGGCTTCCACCAGGGTGTGATTTCTTTATCAAACAACCATGTCACTCATTCCTGTGGGCTCTTCAGAGTCTTCTACCCTCCCTCTTTCCCCATCATGCAGCTTGGGTCACTGTTGTTAGGCTTAGCTCCCCCTAGTGGTGAACAAGGCAAAACATGCACTGGCACCAGGGTCACAAAGGCTGCAGTTCAAAGACAACTGAGAAGATACAACTTCAGGGAGAGACAGAAAGAACTCGTAAGTCAGAGGATGTTAAGCTATTATGTTAGCAACTAGAATGTCTGCCCAGAAACTGCGAGATATTTTTCTGTTATTATTCACAAAAATATGACTGATGAAAAAGAAAGAAGACAATTCCATTGTATGTGAATTGTGATATAAATGAAGCTGAATGCTATAAAAATACACTGGTCGAAGCAATTTGAGTGAAACTCGCATATTTAACTGGTAGATCTGACTGGTAGTTATCTCTTGCAAACAGTGGGGTGAACGGTTGTGACGCAAAAAGGTCTTGGAAACTCTTCCTGCAACCCAAGTTTCGTGTGGTCCTGTGCCGAAGTCATGTGTTCACACTGAAAGACAGATGACCTTAGTCAATTAATTATAAATTCTTTCTCTATAAGCTTATCTCTGAGCCACTCGGGAGAGGGTGCACGAAGTGCTGGGCAGAGCCAGGACAGTGGGGCAGAGTGCCAAGTGGAGGTGGACAAGGGTGTGAACAGGGAATTCGTCCAACTGTTTTTCAGACACAGCTTTTTGAAATTATGTTTGGGGAGTCCATAGGGAGACTTCTGTCCCAGGAGTGGCGGCAGTGCAGGTCAGGCACCAAAACACACATTCCTTCTATATTTGCCATAGCAGATGGGAACATATTAACTCAGCTCAACGACATCATGGACAGGAGCTTGCTTAATGGGAATGCCAAGACAGAGAAGCTTGCTCAGCTCGTACTGTGGCACACGAATACATTCAGTGTGCATGCAGGTGCTCTTCTCATCCAGAGAGTCTGCCCCGAGGTGAAGTCATGACCTCCCAGGACAGAGGGCCAGATCACCCACACTCAGATCCACCATGAGCACACAGGCACCACTGACAGACTGTCATTGTTATATGGTCCATGAGATTCAGGTCTTGTCCTGAATCTTTACTTCAGAACTCGAAGCTCAAGTCTGTGCTGATGAGTTGGCATCCGAATGGCCTCAGTTTCCGCAGGTTTGTGTGGTAAAGATAAGAATATTATCTACTGCCTTAATGGGTGCTTGTTTCGCCAATTTCTGCACAACAACGAGCAAAGACATGCAGGCTTCTTTAAGAATCTCTTCTCGTGTGGCTTAAGTGTCTCAAATCCATCAACTGAAACATTTTCACAGTGGGAGAGAGCAGTAAACAGATCTCAGGCCACACAGCCTTGATTTGGGGGGGGGGGGGGTCAGTATACCATGCATTGTTCTGACAGTGACCAAGGATGATAAAAAGAAACAGAAAAATCAGCACCCGGACCAAAACCTCCTCTCATCCTTATGAATACACACAGCCCAGGTATTGGGGCGCCTCACTGATGCATTGCTTTTTTCATGCTCAATGTGGTGATTTTGAGAATGTTAGCATAGACTTTTGTGGCTGGAACTGCTACTGAGGGACAGAAATGGAACCAGTTCTAGATTGGCCTGTAAGTATCGGGCTTCCAATAACCAGTATATGCCACAACTAGCTGATGCCTAGGCTGCTTCTGTTACATGGAGTTCCCAAGAATATCTTTGAAAAAGAACCAGTTGTCACATAGCAAAAGCCAAATACTGGCTTGGTTTCCAAGGGCAGTGGTACCTTTAAGTGATTCCACCTCCTAAGCTATTTAAAATCAACTAAGTACACACAGTAAGGCTCCAAACCGTTCACTTCTGGTTAGCAGTCCATCTACAGTTTCATCCATTTGGAATGAAAGAGGAGGCTGATGGCATCCTTGGAAAGAGTGTAAGTCTAGTCTAGGGGATGGGTCAGCTGTGATCTTTATACAGAAAACACTTTCTGCTGGCCGAGCCAGATGGCAGGCAGGCACTCTGAACCTCATGTTGGAACTTGCTCATGGGAAAGCTTGCTCTGGGTCCTCTGACTGAAATGAATTTTCTGGAAAAGACATCTGCAGAATGAAGGAGTGGATTTGGAGTGCAGCTGTCCCCACGTTTAAGGAGGTTTTGAAGAAACACGAGAGTTGAAAATCGACTCTGAGATCACAGCACGGGGTTACCTTATTGTACAGCTGCACCTTTATGGACATGGTAGAGGCCTGGTCGTCTTGCAGGAGCTTTTATGGCAAATACCACTGCATACAAACTCTGTGTGCCAAAGCACATTGGCTCAACCCTCGTGGTTTTGTATTTTTACATGATGGTTTCACCAGTTTACAGCAAGGGTCAGCTAAGATTTGTCTTGGGAAGAGAAAATTAAAGGAGTCAGTCTACTGTCTTTGTGAACCACTCAGAATTGCGTTATGCTTCTGGACTGACCAGTATAGAATCGACCCTTCACCCTCAAGGTTCACATTCAGAATTTCACATAGACAGCTTTCCTAACCAGAAGTACTTCACTGCTCAGGTAAAACCTGATTATGTGTGAACACCTTCTTATCATATAAAAGAGGCCCCTGCGCTGACCTACACCAGAAGATGGTAAACCAGTGGCTCCTTCCAAGGTATATTATGCTTGATTATTTTAATACTCCATAATATTTCATCCTTCCCTCATAGTTTTGGAGGCTTACGAAGCAATACTCTCTAGATTTCACTGCAAGTGGAAAGTTGGCTTGGAAACTCTCTATCCAATTATTCCCGTATACATTTGAAAACAAATCTTTCTATTTTTTTTGGAAATTTTTACAGGAAATTTCAGGTTTCAGATGTTTTATTGCATTCTTGTGGCATAATAACAGCTTCATTAAAAATAACTCCACAGTACAATGTGGACGTTGTAAGGTGCTTAAAGCACTCACGCCACCGGCTTTCTCTGCAAAATGTCGTGTGCAGAGAAGTTGTGCTGGCTATATTTCATTCTGTTAGGCTATTGTAAGGTATTGGGTTACCACCCCCTACTGCATGATTGTACAGGCAGAAGAGGCTGCCAATTGTAGGCTCTAGAGGATGGAGGCTCTGGACACTTCCTAGCTGAGACGTCCATGTACCAATGTGCTGGAGTCAGCTTCCCTCATGGGAAGGGCAGAAGCTCGCTCTGGGGATAGCTCTTTTCTGTAGTGTCCTGTTTGGTTGCTGGAAGGAAATTGGTGAGGGTAAGGGTGACCCTTTGATCCTCTGAATTTGGAAAATGATTTTAAGATGATGAGCCTAAGAGTGTGGGGAGGAGCCAAAAAGGCATCTGGTCCATTGGGTTTTTGTTAGTCCACTCTCCTTTCCAGCCCCCCAAACAGTGCTGAAGTGTCTCTGGCAGTAGGAAACTCAGTCTCCGAAGGCAGCGCCTTCTGTCTGGGCACAGCCTGGGTGTTAGAGTTCTTCCTGATGTGGGGCTGAGAGCTGTCATAGTTCAGTTTTCACCCACTGTTCCTAGCCCATGGTTCACGAGAGCACTTTTCCTACTCCACAACAATTCAGCTTGCAGAAGGAAGGCAGTAAGACAGAGTGGGAAGATGGAGGTGGGGAGACAGAGTACAAAAGCCACTAGCACAGGACCATCTGCATCTTTACCTACAGTCTGGCCTCGTCCATTCATGTCTGTTGTAGTTTGGGGCTCTCCACTTGAGTCTTTCTCATTAGCTTTGTCTTACCTCACACATCTCTTATCTTTTCTTAGAGATGTTGCCTGCTACAGAGTGCGGGGGAACTTCTCCCTTAGAACTAGTCACCGAACAGAGCTTGGTCCTCAGAGTTGTTCTCCGTTAAGACCAAATGCCGAGAAGCTGTCTGCTGAGGGGATCACAGGCATTTCACTGTGTAAAAACAGTGGGTTTTTGAAACTGTCTTACACTCTCTTGAAGAACAGTGCATTGATTTTGTGAGTCCTTGTATCCTATTCCATAGGTTACCTGGGTAATGTGATGTCTGTTTCCCCAAGAAGGAAACAGACCCTCAGAGAACATAAGAACCCACTTAAATAAGGATGCTGGTTCCTGCTCTCTGACCACTGTCAGTTCACTTTCCTTCTCTGAGGAGGATGCTCTCAGCCCCCTGTGAGCTTCCAGTGCCTTTTTCTAGTATCCTTTTGTCTTAATTAGGGTTTCTACTTCTGTGAAGAGACTCCTTAACCATAGCAACTCTTATAAAAGAAAGCATAAATTGGAGCTGGCTTACAGGTTCAGAGGTTTAGTCCATTATCATCACGGGAAGCATGGTAGCCTGCGGGCAGACGTGGTGTTGAAAGAGGAGCAGAGAGGTCTACATCTGGATCTGCAGGCAGCAGGAAGAGAGAGTCACACTGGGGCTGGCTTGACTATTTGTGAAACCTCAAAGCCTACTCCCAGTGACACACTTCCTCTAACAAAACCACACCTCCTAGTAGCGCCATTCTCTGATAACCAAGGTCCAAATCTATGAGCCTATGGGGACCATTCCTATTCAAACAACCACATTCCATTCCCTGGCTCCCATAGGCTTGTAGAAATATCATAATGCAGAAATGCATTTAATCCAACTTCAAAAGTCCCCATAGTCTCTAACAGTCTCAGCATTGTTCAAGAGTCCAAAGTTCAAAGTCTTTTCTGAGACTCATGGAAGTCCCTTAACTATAACCATCTGTAAAGTCAAAATGAAAAAGCAGATCACATACCTGTAACACAAAATGGCACAGGATATATGTGACCATTCCAGAAGGGAGGAAAAGAAAGACAGTGAGGAAACACTAGACCAAGGCAAGACTGAAAACCAGCTGGGCAAACTCTAAACTCTGCATCTCTATGTCTGATGTCAAAGCACTCTTCAGGTCTTCAACTCTGTTGCGGTAAATCTCTAACCCAAATAAGCCTGGGCAAAGAAAACACAAGTCAATTAATATGAGTACAAGCTGCATGCCTAGATTGGGCAGATCCACCTCTACACTACTATATCCCCACCTGAGAAGAGCCACCATTACACTACTATATCCCCATCTGAGATCCCTTATAGCTTGTGGTTTCTCCAGGCCACCTCCTCCTCTTCCATCATCCTCCCTCCTCTCCTCTCCTCCTCTCCTAAACTCTTCAGCTCCACCTTCCTTTTTACTGCCCAATCACTGGCTCCAGCCTTTATTTTACAAGTTAAGGTGGGGAGAAGATTCACAAGAAGTCACCTGTGTACAAGTTTCACTCCTGTCAGTCCGTAGTCCCTCCTGGGAAAGGAGACTTAGCATCAAAATACAAGCAACAGCAGGGCTATCCACAACAAACTCCTTTCAGCTTTATTGACTACAACACACTTCTTTCTCTTGGGCTGTTTCCACTCCCTGTTGGCAGCTACTCTGGGTTCTATCCCAGGGCTCTGGCGTCTCTGTCTCCGATGTCTAAAGGTCTCCAAGGCAATGCAGGCTTCTTCTTCACAGCTTCAGGCAAAGGTCTCTCTGGGCTTCCATGCAATGATATCCCTGCCACACACCTGGTCTCTGGCTTCCAGAGATTACATAACCCCTCTGTTGTATCCTTGACTCTAAAGCCAGAATCACGTGGGTGAAGCTGCCAAGTTGTGCTGCTTGCTAGAGCTGGAATGTGGCCACTTCATTTAAATACATTTTCACCAGCTTCCTATTTTCAATAGTTTCCTTTACTACCTAAACTTGGCTGTTCTAGAACTTGATCTGTAGACCAGGCTGGCTCCAAACTCAGAGATATGCCTGCCCCTGCTCCATAGTGCTGGGGCTAAAGGCATGCACCACTGTTTGTGTGTGTGTGTGTGTGTGTGTGTGTGTGTGTGTGTGTGTGTGTTTTGTTTTGTTTTTTTACAAGTTGGAAGCTTAACTGTGGGATCCCACCTTGGGTCACCACTCCCTTTACTCCAGTTAGCATCAGGCTTTTCTTTAAACCTTTTCCCAGTGTTCCTTTTCTCCTCAAACTGTACATTTTACCTTTTTCCTTGCCCAGATTGCTCTTTTAAATTATAGATCTGCATAAATGTCCTACTAATAACCAAGCAACACAGTTAATACTAGGCTATGTGAAAATCTTCCTTGCCAAAGCTGTTCATCCATAAGTCTTCAATTTATCCTCAGGCAGATAATTTCTGGACAATGGCAGAACGCAGCCATTCTTCACCAAAATATCACAAGAACGGTCTCTAGGCCACATACTAATATTCTTTTCCTCTGAAACCTCTTGAGCTGCATGGGCTTCCACAGTTCAAATCACCCCCAGCACCACTGTCTTCCATGCTCCTCTTAGTATGGCCCATTAAACCCCACTTAAAGCATTCAGCTGCTTTCCAAACCCAGAATCCACATTCCTTCAAACAAAAGCATGGTCAGGCCTATCACAGCAACACCCCAGTCCCTGGTACCAACTTCTATCTTAGTTAGGGTTTCTATTACTGTGAAGAGACACCACGAATCTTATAAAAGCATTTAATTGAACTAGATTATAGGTTCATTAGTCCATTATCATTATGGTGGTAAGCATGGCACAAAGGCAGACATGGTGCTGGAGAAGGAACCAAGGGTTCTACTTCCAGATCCACAGGCAGCAGGAAGAGTGACACTGAGCTTCCCTTGAGCATTTGAAACCCAAAGCCTACCCCCAGTGATCCAGTTCCTCCAACAAGGACACACCTCATAATAGTGCCCCTCTGTGGTGACCAAGCATTCAAATCTATGAGCCTTTGGGGGGCATTCCTATTCAATCCACCATACCTTCTTATGACCTTTGCCCCCCTTTCCTGGAGGCAGTAGAACAGAAAGGGGCAGGAATGAGAGGACAGAGCTTTTTGTCTCCTCAGCAAAATGTTGGGAGATTTTTAATAACCTTTCAAGGGACTGAGATCCTTTGAGTTCCTCTTATTTTATTCTCTGTAGTAATGAGAGTGAGCCCAGCACACGTGTTTTAGGCAAGTGCTCTGCCACTGAGCTATGTCTCCAGCCACCCTTTCCCTTTTGATTTTAGGACAGTCTTTTTAAGTTGTCTATGCTTGCCTTGAACTCCTCTGCAAACCAGACAGGACTTGAACATGTGATTTCCCTGCCTCAGCCTCCTAAGTAACCGAGACAACAGGTCTGCACAAATCAGGTCAGGTCACTTAAAACTGGATGGAAAACAACTATGTAAGTTACAACCCTAGTCAGGGGTCTTCAGAAAAAGATCCAACAGGAGATCAATCTATGTTTTTATGCATGCAAAGGAGGACTGGATGGGGCATTGGTTCACATGACTATGGAGACTGAGACATCCCCTGACCACCAAGTTCAACTTGAGGAAGAATGGAAGCTGTGTGACCCATGCCACACCTGGAAGCCGTGGGAGGGTGTGGTCCAAGTGGGGCATGAGATGAGATGCCTCACCTCAAAGTCAGAGGGGGACTACAAGGGCCGTCTCACTTTCCTCTGCCTCTGCTCCCTCCAGACCCCCAACAATCAGATGATGCCCATACACATGGATTAGAGCCACTTGCATTCCTGAGCCCTCCTGCTCAAATGTCAGCGTACTCTGGAAATGCCGCAGCCACACCCAGGAAGTGCAATCTGGGTACCCTATAACCAGTCAAGAGAACCCCATGGAGAATCAACGGCCACAGTTATTTTTGTGATTTTGTAATTTCAGTGTGAGCCCCATTTGAGCAGCATAGAAGTCAGGAGTGGGAGAGACACCCACGCCCCAAGGCTGCCAAGAGCCACCCCCTTCAGGAGAAGTGAAGAATTCTGCAGGGAGCTGTTAGTGCTCCTTCTCTGCTCATTTTTTGCTGTGTTCACTCTCAGTGTTGTGCAGGGTACAATGAGAGACAGATGTTAACCTTCAAACACAAAGGCCATCTTAAAGCAGGTCACAGCTGTCTTACATAGCTGGTCCCTAAAGAGTTTTCTCCCTGCATAGATAACCCCATTTCTGCTTCACATAGACCTCACTGTTTATATTTAGTTATTCTGAACATTATCCTTACATCCTGATTGCAGTCCCCCCTTCCTCTCCTCCCAGTCCCACCCTCCCCCATTACCTCCACCCCTTCTCCTCTGAGAAAGGAAGGCCCCCAGGGTAACAACCCACTCTGGCACAATCAGGTCTCAGCAGGATTAGGCACATCTTCTCTCCCTGAGGCCAGACAAGGTAGCCTAGATAGGGGAAGGGAATAATACAATGGCAGGCATCAGAGTCAGAGTCAACATCTTGCTCCCACTGGTGGGGGACCCAAATGAAGACCAAGCTGCACATCTGCTAGGGGGACTAGGTCCAGTTCATGCACACTCTTTGGTTGGTGTTTCAGTCTCTGTGAGCCCCCATGGGCCTAGGTTACTTGACTCTGTAGGTTTTCTTGTAGTGTCCTTGACCCCATTGGCTCCCTCATTTCTTCCTCCCCTTCTTCCACAAGACTCCCCAGGCTCAGCCTAATATTTATTTGGCAGTGGGTCTCGACATCTGTTTCCATCAGCTGCTGTATGAAGCCTCTTAGAAGACAGTTATGTTAGGCTCCTGACTTCAGGCAACCTAGATGTCCCTCAGTCAATGAGTGGATAAAGAAAATGTAGTGCATTTACACAGTGAAATATTACTCAGCTATTAAAAACAAAGACTTCATGTAATTATCAGGTAAGGGATGGATTTAGAAAATATCATACTGAGTGAGGTAACCCAGGCCCAGAAAGACACACACACATGGTATGTACTCACTGATAGGTGGACATTAGCCATAAAGTACAGGATAACCATGCTACAATCCAGACCCAGAGAAGTCAAGTAACAAGGAAGGCCCAAGGCAGGATGCTTAAAACTCCCCCAGAATGGGAAACAAAATAGATTTTGGAGGTGTGCGGATGGAGGGAACTTGGCAGGAGAGGGGCTGGGAGGGGGAACAAGGTGGGAGAGCATCTCTGGGAGTATCTGGAGTTCTGGGACGGGAGGTTCTAGGGAGTCCATGCAGCTGACACTAGCTGAGACTCCTAGCAGCGGGGGGATATGGAGACTGAAGTGGCCACCTCCTGTAGCCAGGTGAGATTTCCAGTGGAGGGAAGGGGCACACCAACCCATCCACAAAAGCCTTCAACCTAAAAGCCATGCAGACATAAAGATAGAACGGAGATGGGGGGGGCAAGCAATGACCGCACCAACTTGAGACCCATCTCATGGGAGAGAGCCAATCCCTGACACTATTAATGATACTCTGCTGTCCTCACAGACAGGAACCTAGCCGTAACTGTCCTCTCTGGAGTCTTTTAACTTTCCTCTAAATGGAGGCTTTCTTCCTCCAAATCATTTGAGAAACATTAAAATTATAATAGAATCCCAGTCCACGCTCAAACGTTTAATAATATATAAAAGGCAAGTGGTAATGAAAGGGAAGAGGTGCCTGTGGCCCGTGCTCCATATCAAAAGCAATAAGGTCTGAACATTGGTGGGGAAGGCAGCATGGAGACTGTCCAGATCCTAATAGAGGCTCCCTCTCCTCATGTTGCTTCTTTTCCAGGGCATACAGAAACAAGCACAATAATATAATTTTGCCCATAGGTGCCTAAACTTGTGTGTGTGTGTGTGTGTGTGTGTGTGTGTGTGTTTATGTGAGAGAGAAAGAGAGAGAGGATGCGAATCTGTGTGCCAGTGTGTGTGTCTGTGTGATTGTGTGTGAGTGTGTGTGAGTGTGTGAGTGTGTGCTTGAGAAAGAGAAAGAGAGATAGAATGTGAGTCTGTGTATGTGTGTAAGAGTGTGTGAGAGTATGTGTGTCTGTGTGAGTGTGTATTTGTGTGTGTGTGTGTGTGTGTGTGTGTGTGTGTGTCGAGGCAGGGATAGAGAATGAAGGGAAGAGAGGGAGGGAAAGCTAGCAAGAGCCCCTGTCTGAGACTCTACATAATACACTGGAAATTTGGCCACGGTCAGGGGTGAGGCTACTCCTCTCATGGGAGAGAAGACAAAGAGATGGGTTCAAGGAAGCTTCTTGGAACTGGGCTGGTGGGTTTTTACACATGATTTGATTTAAAGTTGAAGAAGTCAGACTTTGGAATTGCTTTGGGAATGATTGCCATTGTTTGGTCCAGGCATTTTGAGTTAGACCCTAGGGGGTGGAGAACGGGGACTGCCCTGAAGGAAATGGTTGTGGTTCCTCACAATGAGAGTTCTAGGCTGAGAGGAATCTCCATATGGAGCTGAGAGAGAGTAAAGTCTAGAATCTAAAGCTTGTAGCTAAAACTGATTGACGGAGATAGGAGTGGGCTTCACTGAGTATGTTCTGGTCCTGGAGAGCAGTCCTATCTTACCCAAAAACTCTCAGGAAACTGTCTGACACATAAGGACGTGCAAATCATTCACACAGTCACCACTCAAGAAACATTTATTTATTTATTGTTTTTTGTTTTGTTTTGTTTTGAGACAGGGTCTCTCTCTACATAGTTCTGGGTATCCTGAAACTCACTATGTAGACCAGGTCGGCCTGAGTGCTGGGATTAAAGGCATGTACCACCATGTTTACTGAGTCATGCTCCAGAGGCTGCCTGAGGGCTCAGTGGATAAAGTGTTTGCTGTGCACATGAGAGAATCTGAGTTTGGATCCTCAGAACCCACCAGACATAACAACATGCATCTGTAGTATTGATGCACTTACCGTGAGATGCAGGGCAGGCACAGGGACTCCACCGAACCCTGGGCCAGCTAGCCTGGGGAATATAGAGGTAGAAAATAGAGTTCTCAAACAAGGTGAAAGTAAAGACTGAGATCTGAGCTTGCTCTCTTGTTTCCACATAGAGCACGTGCTTACATACATGAACACACACATACACGTACACACACACACACACACACACACACTCACAGAAGCACACATGTGCACGGACATGCTCATAATAAAAACAGTTGCCTGTGCAAGGCTTATTAGGCCCTAGATTCACAAAGATCTTTGTAGTTTAGACCTTTTATTCACATTAACACTTTCCATATATAGGTAAGGTGTGTACTTGTCAGTTGCAAGTTGTAAAGAGACTGTTGACTGTGTTACAGAGCATCCCTGGGTTCCTGGACTGAAGAAAGAAGGGCGTGCCTATTGAAATGGCTCACACTCTCTGAACTGCTCCTATTGTAACAGGCCCGAGACCTTAACACCGCTGAAACCAGGTTAGAGGGACCATTCTGACCTTAGAACCCAACACTTAGGCCCCACACAGCCTATCAAAATGGGGACAAAGACATAATCCATCAAAGACCTAGTATGTATAGATCCAGGATCGCGGACACTCCCTAAATGTAGGAACCTTGTTCTGCTTTTTGGCTTCTGTGGTTTCGAGACTCACTAACTGTTCTTGTTAACTGGGGTTCATCAACAGAATGAGGTTTTTGTGCTTAAAAGGCTGTGTGATTCGGGCAAGTTATCCACGCAGTTACCAGCTAGCAGTACAGACTCTCCATTTGGCTTTAAGAATGTCTGGTGGACCTACCATGCAACAATACTTCTGTAGCATACATGGTTCGACAGTCCTGGGGACTGAAAGTCTGAGGGCCTGGCCTGGCTCACCTGTAATGGAAGTAAAGCCTCAGTGTCTTGGTGGAGCTGGCTTTGGGAGTTAAGCAAGGGTAGTAGTCTTCAGCACTTTGTAGCTGGGTGAGGTGAAAGTTCAGAGTTGTCCCCAAAATAAGAAGTTTCATAGAGACTTAAAAGGCATTTTTTATATTTTTGAGGGGGCAGAGGCTATCCTGACAAGAGCCAAGACTCCTGGTTTAATTTAAACAGACAGAAACTCTCATGACTCTTTGAGAGACCACTATGATTCACCCTAACTCTTGCTCTTAAACTTTTCTTTAAAACTTGTTTTTTTAAAAAAGTTTTCTTTAAAAGTTCTTAAAGTTGTTCTTAAAAGTTAATTTTTTTAAAAAGTATTTATTTATTGTATATACATGAGTGTTTTTTGCTTGCATGTATGTCTATATACCACATGGATGCCTGGTATCCTAGGTACACAGGACACCGGATGTCCTAGTGCTGAAGTTACAGATTATTGTGAGCTGCCACATGGGTGCTGGAAACCTGGGTTCTCTGCAACAGCAGCAAGTGCTCTTAACTACTGAGCTGTGGGTTCAGCCTACAACACTTGGTTTTGGCTTGGTGTCCATCCAGGGTTAAATGTTACAAACATTGTACTTTGTAGGTCTGGATCTGAAGGCTCAGATCTCATATCCTTGGGTTCTATTAACTGATTCCAGGAGAGAAAACTGGGAAAGCCATACAAAGGAAAGAAAATCAGCAAAATTCTCTCATCATCTAGTCCCAGAACTCGGCAAGGGAGAGGCCCAGCCTTTCTATGTTTGTCATACCGGGGTCTCTCACTTGTCTTTTGCTGAGAGTTCTGTTCATACCAGGCCTTGCATTTCCTGATGGAGAGAGAAGTCAGGTAAGACAAGAGTGGGACAAGAGAATGACAGATATTAGTGAAATTGAGTGTGATACCAACAGGGGTGTACCCAGGACCAGGCACAGGGCCCAGCAAGTAAAGAGCTAGAGAAATGTTCATCAGGAACGTCTGGCAAGGAGTTCTGCCAGAGGAGAGAAGATAAGAGTAGCAAACCCCAGAGAGGTCCGGTCATGCTTAAAGGTTCCTGCCTTAAAGGTTCCTGCCTTAAAGGTTCCTGCCTTCACTCAGGACTAAGGGAGGCCGGGTAAGCAGAGCCCTTCATGGCATGCCAAAACCTACATTGTTCAGTATCAAAAACAGGTATCTTAGGAGCACAGGAAATGATTCCTATTACAAGAACACAGCATGTATGAACCTTTGTCTCAAAAAAAAAAAAAAAAATCTATGGAATTCTAATCCTGTATAGCAGAAGACTGCTTAAGTCAATGCCACACTGGAATTGATGTTGGCCAAACTTTGAGTGGCAATCCTTTGATGCATTTTGTGTGTTTCTAGTTCATATTATAGTGATTTCCTGATAAGTAAAACCATTTGTATATTTTTAATAATAGTAAAGAAAAATGAAATTTTAAATGTCAGTTAAAAAAACCACCCTGAAAAATGTTGCTTGTTGCAATTTCAAGTCTGCTGTATAATTTAACAAAAGTCTATGGAGAATAAAATTATTAATAAAACAATAACAGACAAATTACAAATTTTCCTTTGTGGTGCTCGGATGACCTAGTTTTTTCCCAGGGAGGAGAGTCTGTATGCATAAAATCAGTCGTATTACATTTCAATTTCATTGGTAAATACTATTTTAAGAAGGTGATTAGCAGAGAAACACAAAATTTGGAATATTTTTTAAATTTGGCATTTCCCCAGAATATTTATGAACTCTTGGCACTTAAAATATGTGCTACAAGGAAAATGATAAATTATATTATTCTAAAGCAATAACATACAATTCTACAATTGCTTCAGAAATGGGTCACTAATCAAGCTACTTCCTAATACAGATTTCTTTTCTAGCTCATGAATTTATGTGAGGGTCATTCATCAGAAGAGATTCAAATCTTGTCACTGTTTTTCCCTGATCACCTCTCTGGGCCTCATCTCCAGCACCCACCAGACCAGGTGAGCCACCCAAGCCAGAAGCCTGGGAGCACCTTCTGTCTTTGCACTGATAGATCTCCACAGGTTTCCCTTGGACATGAAGGTGAGCTAGGTTCTGTTTCTCTAGGACCTTGATTGTACTCCTTCCCAGAACAGACACACATCTGTTCCTTCTCCATGTGTGTGCTCTGACTATAGACTGCAGTCCTCCCTAGATTATGTACACATCTGCTCCTCTCTTTGAGTGCTCTGACTACAGGCTGTAGTCCTCCCTAGAATATCTACACATCTGTTTCTTCTTTCTGTGAGTGCTCTGACTACAGACTCCCTAGAATATGCACACATCTGCTCTCCCTCTGAGTGTTCAGCACAGAGAAAGGGACCTCTCTGAATCCGTATTCAGGTTTCGCTTTCCGGCACTGAGACCAATAGTTTTTTACTTGATCTCAGTCGGAGTTGAACCAAGCTAACTGATAGCCGTGCACTTTGCTATCTGTCACCAACTTTGAACACTGTGTTTGCACTGGCCCCGATCAAGTCCTTGCACTATTTCAAAACTGAACATAGCAACAATTGCTCTGTCAAGCTCATGGGAGCTTTGAGGGACAAAAATAAAATAAAATGCCAGGTGGTGGCACACACCTTTAATCCCAGCACTTGGGAGGCAGAGACAGGCGGATTTCTGAGTTCGAGGCCAGCCTGCTCTACAGAGTGAGTTCCAAGACAGCCAGGACAGCTACACAGAGAAACCCTGTCTCAAAAAACAAAAACAAAAATAAAATAAAATAGCTCAGAAGGTGTCACCTGATTTTTTTTCCCTTTGGGTACAGACACTGGCTCAAGTCAAGTCTGAGATTTTTCTGCATATCTAGGCCCTGTAGTCTGGGCAGCTTGAAGTCTGACAGCCCTGTTCCTAGGCCTGTGGTCCTCTATTGCATCGAGTTTGGTCCCCGAGAAAAGTCTCAGGTCCCCATGATGGTAAAGGCACATGTGGCATCTTTTGGAAATGCTGTGAGAATCTGAGGTGAGGGTACCTGGTACTGCCTCTGAGAGAGAGTAACAGCACAGCCCAGGAACTGATGTGCAGTGGGACAGTAGCTAAGGAGCAGGCCCTAAGGCCCTGCCAGGCAGTCTGCTCACCTCAGAGACTCTTGCTTCTTTACTGCTGTATGAGGTATCGAGTCTATTTGTGTTCATCAGAAAAGGGAAGAGGCAGTCTCAAAGGCTGAGATGTTTGTGAAAGTCACACATAAGAGTGTCAGAATTGATGGTGGTGTAGGTACTCACATCTGCTAAAGCTATTCCTAATTCGCTAGTTCTGCACTGGCCTTCATCAGCATGGGGTAAGAGAAGAGCAGTTATGGAGGTATGTCTTAGGGTTCAGGACGTCTGAAGGAAAGCAATCCACTCTCTTGCTCATTCGTCATTCATTCATTCATTCATTCATTCATTCATTCATGGTACCTGTGTTTTCTAACTATCATGGTTTGTGATACCCCCAAATTCATAAGCTGAAATCTTAACTGCCATGACCTCAAAATGGGGCCATATTTAGAGACAGGGTCTTTACCTGTAAAGGTAAGCCATGGAGAATGAAATTATTAGCATAAGCTCTAGTCTAATACTACCAACATTCTCATAGGGAAATTTGGACACAGGTGGACCTTATTGTTTAATAGAATGAGGAAAAATCAAAACTACTCTTTGGGAAGATGGGTGTGTACAAGCCAGAGAGTATGGCTATGACCAACCCTTTCCCTCACAGCTCTGGCCAGCACCACCATGTTGGCCTGTGGTCTTCAGAACCACAGGGAAGCTGAAGCCCTGCAGTCTATGCTGCTTTGTTTGCACAGCCCTAGTAAGCAAACACAGCCTGGCAGATGAGCATTCTAGAATGAGAAATCCCTCCTCGGGACCCTGAGCATGTTTTTCCATTTCTTGGAGTGTCAGTTTCCCCCTTCCTATAGTAAGGTTGTGCATAGCCTCCGCACTGGTTATAATGGCGGAATGATTCAGGGTAGGCAGCACATGGAGATGGTGCTAGATTCAGAGAGCTGTCACCTGCCCACTAGCAGATACTGCACGGAGTGTGCAAGGGCGTGGCCTGCTTCTATTTCATTGCCATGGTTTGAGTGTGGTGTAAGGGATCCTTAGGGCCCGTGACAGTTAGAAGCTTGGTCTTCGGTAAGGCACTTTGGGAAGCTCTGTGGCATCTTTGGTAGGTGGATTCTATGTCACTGCTGTGTGCCCTTGAAAGGTGGTTTTTATGAGGATCCCTCGGTATTTTGCAGGGAGAGAACTATTACACAAGCCCGAGGTTGACTCTAGCCTGTATTTTCTCCCCCAGTATTAGCATTCCTTCTAGGCTCTGCCCCACAGTTACCTGGCAACAACAGGTGTGCCTGACTCACTATAAAAGGGGCTGCTTGCCTCTCCTCACTTTCTTACTCTTCTGCTCTCCTACTCTCTTACTTTCTCTGTCCCTTCTGTCCGCGTTGTCCTCCCCCCTGTCTCTTCACGTGTTCCTGGTCAGCCTCTTCCCTTCCCTTCCCTTCCCTTCCCTTCCCTTCCCTTCCCTTCCCTTCCCTTCCCTTCCCTTCCCTTCCCTTCCCTTCCCTCCCCTCCCCTCCCCTCCCCTCCCCTCCCTCCCTCCCTCCCTCCCTCCCTTCTCTCTCTCTCTCTCTCTCTCTCTCTCTCTGCCTTTTTCTGTCTCCACTCCCTCCTCAGCTCCCCTTCCCATGCCCAAAATAAACTCTGTTCCATATTACATTCTTCTGAGGGCCTCAGCATGGGCCCACAGAGGCACCCCCCCTCCCATACCATGCCTCTACTAAACAGATCCCGGTTCTTTCTTTCTTTCTTTCTTTCTTTCTTTCTTTCTTTCTTTCTTTCTTTCTTTCTTCCTTCCTTCCTTCCTTCCTTCCTTCCTTCCTTCCTTCCTTCCTTCCTTTCTTTCTTTCTTTCTTTCTTTCTTTCTTTCTTTCTTTCTTTCTTTTTTTGGTTTTTCGAGACAGGGTTTCTCTGTGTAGCCCTGGCTGTCCTGGAACTCACTCTGTGGACCAGGCTGGCCTTGAACTCAAGAAATCCGCCTGCCTCTGCCTCCCAAGCACTGGGATTAAAGGTGTGTGCCACCACTGCCCGGCTCTTTCTTTCTTTTTTATAAAACACAACACCTAGGATCCATGCCTTCTCTCTGTCTTTCCTGAGAATGCTTCTCATTGATTTGGGACTCACCCAGGTATCTCAGAATCTTCTCATCTCAAGGGATGTACTTACTTCTGCTGAGACCACTCTTCTACTTAAGGTCTTTCTCATAGGTTTGAGAACAGGTATCTATCTCCTTTGGAGGGCTGGCCACCATTCAACCTATTTCGCCAACTACGTTCTACAAAGTGTTCAACCTAATCTCCATCATAGCTCCATGCAGTCTCCATTTCTAGAAAATGAGCTGGGCTCTGACCATGAGCCCAGGGTGGTGGCAGAGCTTGGATGACATTATTAATACTCATGGCCTTCAGGTGACAGCCTACCCTCCACCCAAGCACGATTTAAAACCATCTACAGAGAAAGATCTCACTTCAGGCTATAAGCAATGCAGCACAAGGTTTGCCCGTAAGCATGAAGAAAAGAACTGAGCTCCCAATTTCTTTCACAAAATCCCAGCTGCAGAAGAAACAGGATCTGCTTGGAAATGACAGCTTTATAGTCTTGCATTGTGCCTGTCTTCACAACAAGGATGCTCACTTCTAATATTTAACTTACAGCTGTAAGGGAAAATAGCTTTAACTATTTTCAAGGATTGTGTCAAATACTTAAAGATTCAAAGGCGGAGAAAATTGTCGTTTTCCTCAGCAGATTTGCTCTTCCTGCTTTATTGTCTAGTTTCTTCACACTTGAACAAAGATGCTTAAAAAAAATAGAAACAAAACTAAGATGTATGTGTGTTAGTGTTTGTGTGTGTTTCTGTTTGTGTATTGTGTGTTTGTATGTATTTTGTGTGTTGTGTGTGTGTATTTGTGTGTAGGGTGGTTGTATTTGTTGTATGTGCGTTGTGTGTGTTATGTGCGTGTTTATGTGTATGGGAGTTATATATGGTGTGTGTATGTTTGTGTGTGAGTTGTGTGTGTTTGGTGTATGTGTGTGTGTGTGTGTGTGTGTGTTTGTTTGTTTGTTTGTTTTCTGGAAAGCTCTCCTTTCCCACCACGTATATTAAAAACTAAAACCAGAACCGTATGATCTTAGGTTTGTCTGTCTTGGCCGTTCATCTCATGTACAGCTAGGAATTAAGCAGAATGTCAAGACTCAGCTCTCCTTACCTCAGGGAATTTGGAAAAGCGAAAAAACAAAAGAAACTCTAGAGCACTGAACATCCTTCCTCCCACGTCAGCTATACGGCTTGGACAAACAGGCTCAGCTCTTCATGTCTCTGTCTCTCGTCACAAAGTGAAGCAGAATCATATTCATCACACGGACACCCATGAGAGCTACATATGACATGTGGTCAGCTCACACGGCACTGACTACAGTCAGAGACCCCCTTCTCCTCCCCCGTCTTCTTCTCTTCCTCTCTCTATTGAGTTTTTTGTTGTTGTTGTTGATGTTGGCAAACAAACTCTCCAAAGCTGTTTTGAATTCTAGGACAATTCTTGCTGCTTAGCTTTTGGCTTTTGTGATTTTTTACAAGTCAGCCTCTTTTCTTCAGATTCTGTCTTCTCAGTTTTCTTCACTGGCATCTTTCTGGTTTACTAACTCTAAAATGTGTTTTGGGGTAAGTTTGTATGTAAACAATGGGCAGCTGGCATCCCTGGGTATCTGTTTCACAGGAGGTGGGGGAAGGCACAGGGAGAATGTGAAGGACCAGTGATGGCTTTTAGTCTTTTTAATCTTCAGAGCCACACCCTTCTCTGTCCAACTATGTGAGCCCTGTGATCAATCCGACTTTCCTCTGTAGTGGGGTTCAGTTCACCTTTACTCCACTGTGGATGGAAGGCTGGAAGAGGAGCTCTGATGGCTGTGCTCTTCCTGGGTCACAGTGTGGTGGATGCTTCAGAATGGCAGGACGTACCAAGAGGAGCACGGTATCAAGAGGAGCATGCTGAGCTTCAGTCCTCCAGGAGGGTGAGATGAGTCCCAGGGTTGACCACTGATCCAAAGATGGGGAGGGCTGTTGACAAGCATGTGACTCCCATGCATTCTGTCCTTGAAGTAGGGATGACAAGGAGTTGAAGTTTTCCCTAGAAATCTCTGTGTGCTCCCAGGGACACTGTAACAACCGCAAGGCAGGTGAATTCTGAGGCAAGATAACCCAAATCACAACACTAGCAGGTCCACATCCCAGCTTCTGCTGCTATCGAGTGTCTTTGGAAGTCCCTAGCTTCCAACTGTGTTACACCAGTCGCCCAAGTTCTATCTCTGTGGTAGGGTGGTGTCCATGCATTGTGTCTGTCTTCAGATGGAGGGCTTCTCTGAGAGGCTTGGGTCCTCTCCAATTTTATTTATGATTGAGGCACATGGCACAACTTGCCTTTTATGAGGCAGACATCTTCAGCCCTTGCTTCTGCAGGTCTTTCAGTTAGTTATTAATGGTTTGGGTCTCATGCTGACACTCCAAGATGCTTTCTGACATGTCCTCCATGACTGCCCCCTGTGTGAAGCAAATCCATAGTGCACTGAAATATGCACAATTCATTCAGCTTCCTGTCTAAGCCACATGCTATTTATTTTGCAGAACCCTTGATTTAGGAAACAGTGTCCATTTTCCTCCCACTCTCTCTTAGTTGTTTAATAAAGTCCCACCGGCTTTAAATCAGATCCAATAAAACTGTACATGTATAAACAGACTCTTCATGGCAAAGCAGAAGAAACACTGTCACTGACATCACAGGACAGTGTGGCTTGAGGGACTACTGAAGGAGCTCTCTGTTGGAAATCACAGCACTCATGCCACAGGGCCTTGAAATTCTTTGAACAGTCGGTGTTCATCATGTTTAGTCTCTTGGCGCCAGAGGATCTTAGACAGCTGGCTGAAGAAGGTTTGGGAAAGAATAACTCAGAAAGTATCCTAAATGAAGGGCTGTCAGTGGACAGGGATTCCATCACATGGGAGCACTCTATCAATGCCATATCACCTGTGTGTGCTCCACGACTGTGGGACATCATCTGGACTCTGTGCACCCTATTCTCTTCTGTCCCCTTTGGCTGCCTTTGGAGACCCTATGGGCTGCTCCTGAAGGTGAAATTCCTAGTCAAGAGCTCAGATCTGCATGGATCATTGAACATCTACAAAGTCCATTGGGGAAAACCCAGCAGAGTTCAGACCAATGGACATGTCTGCTCTTCTTCCAGTCGTCCTCACCAACCATCTTCTCTTGAATGCCACATGAGACTGCCAGAAACTGAGATGCTAACGACAGGTTTCCTTCTCCCAAAGGAAATGAGATGACATCTTTCTTTTACTCTTTTTCACAGAACATGAGGATCCACCACACTCACTGACTGGAGCACAGAACAGAATTTGTTTCTTTACATAAATAAAGTCCATTGTTTCCTTTCTTAATCTTGATACTTTGTTACCCATGCCTGTTTGCTACAACAAACCAAATCCACAATACTATTCAATTTCCTCCAATCTCTCTTCTCGCTAACCCCCTTCATAAAAAACTGCCTATTTTAACATTTTAGTATGTGCAGCAAATCTAGGTGGTTTGCAAATTAGAATTTTGTATGAAAGCATTTATAGCTATTTTCCTTTTAAACTGCTGCATTTTTGGGAGCTCAAAATATTCTATTTCTTCAACAAATGTACAGATTAAAAATGGATTTACTCTCATTCTAATGCTTTGCTTGCTCCTAAATTAGCTGTTTTAAAATGCTGTTCTTATAGACACAGGCATAATTTGTCTCTTCTGTTTTATTCCCACATGGTCATAACCTTTGCTGTATTGTGACAGGGCTAAATTAAGTCTCCAGCTTTCAGCTTAAGTCACATTGCCCACGTGTTACAGAGGCCACCTTAAAGTTGCTCTTTTCCTTCATGGCAATTTATACTGCATAAAGAAATATCCCACCAAATTTAATATTTTTGTACTAACAGCCAGGTTTTATTTATTCATTTTTATTTTCCATGTTTTGTTAGTATGCAAAATAGTGGGTTTCATTATGACATTTTCAAGTACACTTCCTTGTACCTCACTTGTGTTAACTCTCCTCCCAGACTTCCCTCCCCATCTCTTGCTTTCCTCCCCCCAAATGGTCCTCATCTATTCCCACACCCACACCCACACCCGGTTTTAAAACTGTGTTTTGACTTAAATCAAAAGCCGATATATAAACGTCTATGTGTGGTAATGTCTCTCAGACATGACCATTGTGGTATTTAACAAGGTAAAGGGAACACGTGTTTTGAGACAGCAGCTAAGCTAAATGTGTTATGCCTGCAGACCCAGGCCTGAGGAGGTTGCTGTTCCCAAGCAGCAGTGTGGGAGGCTGGCTCTGCCTCTTGCCTTTATTCTCCTGCTGGTTCTTGGCATCCTCAGAAACATTCAGAGTCCCTGGATGGCATTTAGCTCCTTCCTTCCTTCCTTCCTTCCTTCCTTCCTTCCTTCCTTCCTTCCTCCCTCCCTCCCTCCCTCCCTCCCTTCCTTCCTTCCTTTCTCCTTTTCTTCCTTCTTCCTCTTCCACCATCTCCCCCCCCCCCCTTCTGTTTCTTTTGACCCCGTCTCAAGTAGCACAGGTTGGCCTCAAACTTGCCAAGTAGTTCAGGGTGATCTTGAACTTCTGGTCCTCCTGTTTCTACTTCCTGAGTTCTGAGATTACAGCCATGTCACCCCACCCACTCTCTACAGAGGTAGACCCGGCTGGTTGTGAGTGGTACCATCCTTGGGCAGGTGGTCTGGGTTGTATATGGAAGTTGGCTGAGCACTAGCTAGAGGGAGTGAGCTAGTAAGTGGCATTCCTCTGTGCTTTCTGCTTCAGTTCCCACTTAAGTTCTGCCCTGAATTCTCTCAGTGATGGCCTGTGACATGGAAGTATAAGCTACGTAACCCCCTCCCCACAAGCTGCTTTTTGGCCGTGTCTTTATCATAGTCACAGAAAGCAAACTATGCCTTCCATGCTGGCTAGGCTAGTCTGAATTTACCGTGCTCCTGCTTCCCTCCTGGGTGTTGGGATTACAGGCACGCACCACCTGGCTCTCCGTGCAGCTCCAGAAGGGACCGACCTCACGGACACTTTGACTTTGAGCCTATACAGCCAGGATACGTCTCTGCTGTGTGTGCCACCCAGTGTGCAGTTTATGAACATTCCAGTAAATGAACATTTGAGAAATGGTCTGTTTCAAACCATGCAGGGGAATTGGGGTGACTATGGTTCATCAGTACTGTATGTCTGAATAGGATGTGCTAGACACTGATAATTATACTGTATTGTGAATAAAGAAATGATGTGGTTTTGAGTCTTTAAGATGTTTAGAAGGATTAGCTGTGCTAACGATGCAATGAACAAGGCAGTCCTCTTGATATTTAGTAGACAAGCTGGGAGGACACTATTATTCTGCTAATGGGATATAGTATTGAACTGACTCTCAATAACTTATGATTACACCCAAAGGTTAGTGCGCGTCTCTTCAGAGAAACATCTTTCTTCACCAAACGGCAATTTGCATAGAGAAACCCAGACCGGTCAAGGTGTAGAGAATATGAGACTGTCTGTGGGACATCCATGTCAGACCCCCTTCTCCCAAGATCCAGGGGTCATCGATGAAGGAGGTGGGGCTGCATGTAAAAGGCAGAGGTTCTTAAAAGACTACAAGGACAGCTGCACATACGAACTCACAGTGCTTGTGATGGTGGCATGCACAAGACCTGTGTAAGTTCAGACTATCCTGGCAGGGAGAGGGGAGAGGGCAGGAAGTCCAACCCCCAGATAAGGAGCTATTGGTATGTGGTGGCTGCTAGGGGAGGGAGAATCGGGTTTCTTTAAGTGTGTGTGTGTGTGACTCCTCTCAGGTCCACCTTTATCCAGTGGACGACCACACACCTAAGAGTCCATGGACAGTCTGAGTTGGACACAAAGTTGGGTAGGTGGAGAAGGGTGACTGGACCTCAGAGGATTGGGAGAGGGAAACATGATGAAAATAAACTGTATAAAATTCTCAACGAATTAATTAAAAAAAAACTGCAGCAAGCACATCAATCTAATGGTAACACAGGGTTTTAAAACAGAATCTGGAAAAGACACAATCTAGTATTCAGATGAACAGAAAGCAATCTTTAAGGAGGAGCCGTAGGAATACAGACAGGACCAACCTTCAGCAGCATCAAAGGTTTTTCCAAAATTGAGGTTCTGCCAGCTGTGCAACCTAACCATGTTCCTTGCCCATTTGTTTTGCACCAACAACGAACTTGCAGAGCCAAACCCTACACACCTGCACTCAGTTAAAAGGATTGCGTTTTTTCATGATATTTACTCCGTAGCATACTTTACCATATGCCGTTTTAACTGTTCACAGTTTGACTCTGCTAATTGTCCTCTACCTGTAATTTCCATTACAAACCAGACAATCTTTTAGTTCTTCAGACACATCTCCTTTAAAAAGCATAAAGATGGGTGACAGGGTGAAGCTCGGAGTCACACCGTGAAGGTCACTCCCCTGGGCATCTGAAAGATGTAATCACATGCGTTTAGTGAGCACTTCAGTGGCACAGAAGATAAACTGCAAACTCTCCCTTTGTCCTCATAGTCTTCTCTCTGAAACAGCAGCGTTCTGCCTCTTCTATTCTCTTCCCAAAATGTTTCAGCTGAAGTGTATTTATTTATTTATTTTAACTTGAGATTTTGGAGGCTTGTATACAGTTTTTTAAGACAATGACGAAAGCAGATAAGAGTATGAGGACAGAGGAAAACTGTACACAACCCTGGAGCCACCCTAAGTAGATCCTTATGATGCTACACAATGGGGTTTAAATGGTTTCAGGTTGAAATGGGAAGGTCTTCACATTTTCCTTCAAAATTAGGAAATACCATATTTTAATCTAACCTCAGAAGCCACTCAGACTCTAAAGTATGTGTGGGAAAAAGATCTTAAAATCCAAGATCATTTGTCCTGAAGTTATGCTGCCGTGCTGTCTTCAGGCAACATAGAGAGAAATGCAGGTACGCATTTGTGAATTTAAAAAGTTAGGGTAAGTCCTGAGGAGATGGTTCAGTAGGTAAGAGCTCTTGCATGCAGGCACTAGGAACTGAGTCCAAAAGCCCAGAACTCTCACACACAAAACCCTTGGTCTAATTGTGGGAATCGGGCATCAGTGTTATGGGAGGTGGAGACAGAGGCCTTGCTTGACCTTGCTTGGCCTTGCTTAGCCTTGCTTGGCCTTGCTACCTAGGCCACTAGCCTAGATCCAGATTCAGAGAAATTCTGTTTTAAGGGAATAATATGGAAAACTGTAGAAGAAGACACCGATGTTCTCTTCTGGCCTCTGTGTACCACTGTGATTTGCACTGCTTAGTCCTGGAAATATACTAGGTGGTAAGGGGTGGGAGAAAGCACAGATACACAGACACACGTGTGGAATAGCTGGGATGAGGTTGGTTAAGTGTGCTCAGGTGGTGAGACACCAACTATGCAATGATCTGGAACATCAGCCTGTTTACTGTGTTCAGACGGGAGGGGGGCCTAGCTAGTGGCAGGAGGTCTTTGTAGGGGATCAGTCTCAGGCTGAAACGTTGGACGAAGGAAGTTGCAATTGCCCAGTTTTGCACACACTTGTCACTTGTGCGTAAATACTAATACTTACCCACACTGTCAACATTTGAACTTGGACCAGAGGAAAGCTTTGCCATCCCCTGAGCCTCACCAAGATGGGCGAAGGCTTTGCATGACCATTCGTCTTAGACATTTGTCTCAGGCCATGCCCGTAACAGCAATACAAATTCACTGAGGACTTCATCAGCACTTCACACATTTGCTTAAGGCTTCCTCTGCTCCCCACAGTGAACAGATGAGCACATGTACCCACACACATGCGCATACATATCACGTGTGTACACCAGAGACACATATCACAAACAAAATCTTCAAGTGTGGGGTAGTGTTAGTTACAAGGAGGAGATCACAGCACCATTTTAAAAGAGAATTTCATACATTCATACAAGGTATTTTGATTATATGCATTCCCACCCTTCCTCCTAACTCATTTTGGATCCAACATCTCTTTCCTTACCCATTCTAACTTCCCGTCCTCTCTCTCTCTTTCTTTTTAACCCAGGAGTGCACTCTGTGCTACCTGTCTATTCACGGGTGTGAGGCCATCTACTTGAGCTTGGTTGACTTACGAGTGACCGAACTCTTCAAAGAAAACCAACCCTCCCTTCCCCATAAGCCATTAACTCTCGATAGCTTCTCAGCTAGGGGTGGGCACTGTGCTGCCTTGGTTTGATCTAGTGTGGGTCTTGCCTTATGCATCTGTCCTGTCATCTCCAGCAGATGCTCTCTTATCCCACTCCTCCCCAACCTCTGGCTTGTACAGAGTCTTTCTGTCCCATCTTCTGGGATGGTCCCCAAGCCTTGTAGATGGGGTGTGATATAGATATTCTATTTGTGGACACTCTGACCAGTTGTGAGTTTCTGTGCTTATCATTGTCTACTGTATAAAGACACTTCTCTGACAAGGCTTGAGAGCTGCATTAATCCACGGATAACCCAGATCTTTAACTTGATAGTTAATTCAAAGTATTCCCATAGGAAGATCATCTTGGAAGAGATGACATAAATATTATAAGAGCCAGAGGTGGGAGGGGCAGAGAGGCTTGAGCAAAACTGCCTTCTGAACTCACAGCTGCTGTGTCTGACACACAAGGATCAAGTCAGCGAGCCTGGGAACATGGGGTGGAAAAGTGTTCATGAGCCCCCACCCTTCACTGAGGAGCTATGATTAGTTGATGACTGCAGGAGATGGGTAGCCAGTTCTCTTTAAGGGTACGGTTCCTGGTAAGTCAAACATGCCACAGTGGATTGTCACAGACAGAAGTGAACAAACAGTATAAATTGGAGCTGATGGATTATTAAGTAAAATAAAAAAAAGGATATAAGAGTTTTGGTGGTAGAAGTAGATCTAGGAGGAACCAAGGAAAGGAGTTGGGGTAAATATGATCAAAACACCAGGAAATTCTCAATTAAGAAAACTGCTTATTAAAATGAATATTATATATATTATATATTATATTATATATCTATATTATATTAGAATATGCTTTTAATCCCGGCACTCTGGGGTTGAGACATAAGAATTGCAAGTTCAAGGATAGCCTGGGCTACCTAGTAAGATCCTGTCTACAACAACAACAAAATAACCAGAAAAAAGGAAATATTATATAGTAGTTAAAAATGTCTGCAAAGAGTGTTTAATGACCTATCTTATGGTAGTCTTTTGAAACAAAGTAAAAGTGGGTCATGAACTTACATGTGAAGAATGTTCTTCATATGGAAGAGACACGGGAGGGAAGACTAGGATAAATTACTCCGAGTAATAACCTTTTGAGATATAAGATATGTTTTTCAACTTTTCTAGGAACAAAATGGAATAGCAGTGCTAAATCAAATGTACAGGAAGCTATAGGTTTGGACTGAGTGCTAAGCCTCATCAGATCAAAACAAAATGGAGTCCCTCATACAAAAGTCAAAAATAAATAAATAAATAAATAAAATTTAAAAAAAATCAAGGCATCTCTCCGACATCTGGGAAATCAGGAGAGCTCATGGCCCATCCCCAGGCAGGTCAGGAGGTTCCTTCTACATTATCCTTTGAGATGGGAACTGTGCTCCGTGGTCACGAGCACTTGATGTTCTCACAGAGAACTGGACTTCCCAGCAGCACCCACACTGGGTGGCTTACAACCCCCTGTAACTCTGGCTCTAGAGGATCTGTCACCCTCTTCTGGTCTCCTTGGACACCCTCCTACATGTGAACATACATACACACAGACATACACATTTTTTTTTTAATCTATAAAAAGAGAGAGGCTTAAAAATGGTGTGTCTGCTCTTTCTGAATTCGTCAGCTGTTTTGTGTGTTTCCCTGCACACTACCCTGCACTACCTGAGCTGCAGAGCTGTCCTGGTTCTCAGGGGGGCCTCACTCTGGATTTGCTAAACTCTGTTGAGGTTGGAGGTTAAACTGAGTGGAGAGCATGACCCTAGCTCGCCTAAGATGCTTCGTTCTGTCTCCAGTCCCACAGAAGAAGCAAAGACAGCTCTGAAAGAACCCAAACCTATGTGCAGTTTACCCTGTCAGAAATGCTCTTTTATCAGTATTTAACATTAGGATTTTGTTAAACTCATGTTTAACTTTAAGATTTCCTTCACAACATTTCTCTAAAGAGCCAGTGGGCCACCGGTAACCATGGCAGCAGTGCACCAGACCCACCCCTCAGGTCAAAGAAGGCACTGTTGGTCCCCGGCTGGTCATGAAGAGAAAAATAGAGTTGCCAAGCATAAAATAGTTAAATGACAGCATAAAAATTCAGGTCAGCTGCTAATATATCAAGCTGTTTTTCTGAAATACCGAATCTTTAATTCAAATCTTAAGCGCTAATAAAAGTGGGCATGAATTGCCTACCTCACCCACATCTCTTCAGAATTCAATCACTATCAGCAATCCCTGGGGAATGGAGAATGAAATAAAGAAGCACATTTCCCTGAGTTTAAGAGATTCAATAGACACGGAAGAGAACATCACTTACTTGTGTATGCATAGACTAGGAATAAGCAGGAGATCGGAGGATCAAAAGCTTCGGGGTGCGATGAGGAAGAAAGCCTCCTGTTTAGCCAGGGGTGAGAAAGCTGCGCCCTGCCAGAGGGCTTTAAATGCACAGAGTGAGCACAAATCAAAACTTCACCACGTACACCTAAGCATGAATCCTAAACATAGCTTTGCCCTTCCCGACTGACCCTTTCTCTGTCCTCCAGCTAGAAAGCCACCATGTTGGATTTCTTCATGGAAAGATAAGTAAGGGAAGACCTGGTTTTCTGTGCCTTCCTCAGTGTGTGTGTGTCTGTGTGTGTGTCTGTGTGTGTGTGTGTGTGTGTGTGTGTGTGTGTGACCAAGAGAATGAGAAGGTACAGCCAAATAGCTGAGGAATGTACCCCAAACAGACTTGTTTCTCTCTCTCTTTTTCCCTTTTTGTTGTTGATTTGTTCTTTAAGTTCTGATTTCTGGGAAGGACTTGTATTTATGTTATACTCTATTTTTAGACGTGTGTAAATGGGCCAGTTGTACTGAAAAGTGATATAGAGGACTCTGTCCCTAGTAAGGGAGACCCAGCATCGAAAATAGAGTTAACACAAAACCAACCCACCAACCAACAAACAAACAAAGAACCAGAAGAGAAGAGATGTCTCAGATGTCAAGAACACTGGCTGCTCCTTCAGAGGACCCAGGTTTAGTTCTCAGCACCTATATCATGGCTCACAGCTGTCCTGACTCAAGTTTCAGGGAATCTAATGCCTCTTCTGGACTTTAAGGGCACCAGGCATGTGAGTGGTGCACAGACATTCATACAGGCAAAACTCATACAAGTAAAAAAATAAAGTAAAAAAAGAAAACAACAACCGAACAAATAGAAACCAAAACAAAGATGGTTTCTGTTGTTTCAGAACAGCCGACTCAGCAGCTTTTGTGTTTATTATTCTGACTGAATACAAACTTGATTTTGAAGTTACAATTTGTTATTGCTTTAAAATGACCTTTATTAAAATGGCATTCGAATAAGTCACTTCGTTTTAAAAACGATTTCCAAGCTCATGGGCATATGCATGAGCAGAGGCAGCGTTTGGGATACTGAAAGAGCCTGGTTCTGTGTTTGTGAATCAAGGTTAGTGAATCAAAACCTTGATGGTTATTTAACATTACATACACTCAAATTGGTCATGCATTCTTAGGAATATTCCATATTTGACAATAACAGTGGAACACTTGTTATTTACATAGTATATACATATATGTGTGTATATTGTATGTATGCATATATACATGCATACACACTATATCTTTATACACACACACACACACACACACATACACACAAAACACAGAGTGTGTATGTATGTATACCTGTGCACATGCATATGCCGTGGCTTGGATATGGAGGTCATAGAGCAACTTGTATAGTCAGCTTTTAATTTGTACCATGTGAATTCTGGGCATTGAACTCATCACTGTCCAGCTTGGTGGTGGGGCCTTTAGCCACAGAGCCATCTTTAAGACCCCTGTTATTATTTGTAATGATGTGTAATGACTCTGCATGTACCTTTTGCTTTTACATGCTGTTCGATTTTTTTTTTTCTTTCATATTCTTGCGTGGCTTTCATTTCCAGCCTTACTTTGCAAATGGGAGAAACTGATGCCCAGCAAGATCAAACAGCTCACTCCAAGTCGTCTGCTTAGAGGATGCAAAAGCCCGTAGAACAAGCTTGCTTCCACTGTGCCCATTAAGCTAGGTCAAAATGAGAGAGATATGAGTGGGCAGGAGCCCCAGAGATGGAGGGAATGAGGGGCCTTCAAGGCTGTGCTAGTGTTTGTTGATCAGATTCAGTGGAAGTAGATAGAGTACTGGGGCACACTAAGGCTCGGGACACTTTGCCTTACTGGGTGTCCACGGACGCTTTCGAGGCAGCAATAGGACAGACAGAGCACTGCACACCATGGGACACCTGCGGAGGGGGCCCACACGAGCATTCCCTCTGTGTGTGTTTTGAACCCTGCAGAGAATTCCTTCTCTGTCCCTTCTGATGTCCCCTTGTTTTTGCCATTTGGCTGACAGGCTGACATCTGAAAGCTTATTGTGTTGTGGGATACTGCCTCCTCCCCTCCCCCTCCCCTCCCCCTTCCTCTCCCCCTCCCCTCCCCCTCCCTCTACATTTGTTTTTGGTTGTCTTACCACCCAAGATCAGACTTCATTACTTCATTCCTGAACACTTTAATACCACCTAACTATTTCTCATTTTTTAGAGGTTTTTTTCCCTACTTGAATTCAGCCTGAACCCATAACATCATCTAATTAATTTTCTTGAGACACTTTGATCATGTAACCACTCTGACCTCAAAATGTTAGGAACCCATCAGGCCTGTTGGACAAAGCAATGCCCTTTGGCAGGGCACACTCGGTGGTGACAGCTCTGGACCGACTCTGTAGCAATGCTCCAACGTTTTCACTTCCAAATGTTTTTTGTTCATACCCTTTAAAGCAATAAGAGAAATATCTCCTTTCTTCTCTGCCAGGCCAATCATCTCAAGGCTTAAATGAACCTTTACTATCAAGATATGCCCCCCCCCACCCCCCCAAACACAGGCACTTAATGATCCAGCCGGGGCACTCTCTTCTCCTTTATCTCCAATCACATCAAGAGAAGCTGAAGACAGAGAATGCAGGTGAGGGCACAAGACTGACGGGAGACTTAGAACCGACATGGCTACCGTGTGAGCAACTGTAAGGACAAGTGCTTCTGTGGCTTTAATGGATAGGGAGGCTGGAGAAATTCCAGAACCAGTTTGAAGTTACAGGAAATAAAGGTAACTACAGGAAGAGGCAGGAGCAACAGGGATTGTTGTCATGCACAGTGCTGTTGTTTCTTCATGACAGTTGTTGGAGGATCCATATCTTTGAGAGTGTTGTGAGCCCTGCCCCCTTGCCACCTCAGGGAAAGGATTACTTTGAAATCCGAACAGTCCAGAATTCCTTTCAAAATGGAAGGCTCAGAGCTGGAAACACACCTCTTGTAATAGGTTCGTAACATTTCTACTTGGGCCGTTTCCCCCACCAGGTCCAAGAGACATGGCAACTTCAGTTCACACCATTGTTCGCAGAGCTTTTGGTGGGGATTCTTTTTTTTGATCAAATCCCACAGTTCCCCCTTATCATTAGTCACATTTTACAACACACACATATCACATGCCATGTCAGCCACAGTCTGTCTCCAGCACCATAAGTCCTGGAGTCATGCCTTATAATTTTGAAGTTTCTGAACCATATATAATATCAAGGGCATGGTGTTTGTAACTAAACAATATACGGGAAGAAACTCATGGTAATGGCATTTGGCTAGAGTTGAAAGCTTAGCTTTTAATGTTTCTGAAGATCTGAAAGAAACTCGGTTTTTGTTTTCTCCAAGGGTCCTTCACAGTTAACTGCATAATGCCCAATTAGGAATCTTAGAAGAATTAAGGGTTGAGAAAACCCAGCCTCTATTGGAATCTTTGATTCTGCGGACCATACTTTTCCCAAACCAGTTTTTACACAAGCAGACTCCCTGTGGGATAGAGTTGATTGTCATAACTTTTGAGTTTGCCTTGCAAAACCACAGAGCCATTACAGCAAATGCTGCAGTTTAAGATGTTAAAAGTCTACGATTGCAGCTGATTTTGTTCATTACTTGATCAGGAGAGAGAGAGAAAAAAAAACTCAAACTTTTTTTTCTTCATGTTTTAAATGAACTGAGATTTTAATAATTTTCTAACTTTGTAGCATGTTCAGCACGATGTTTTTCTTTTTTTAAAGGTGGGGGAATCAGAAATCATGAAAATATTTTGATCTAAAAAATGGAAGAAAGGTACAGTTATCATTTGCTGCTTGTGAGCAGAGAGTACAAGGGAAGCCTTGTTTAGTCTCACAGCCCTGTGGTCAGGGTATGACAGGCTACCCTGCCAGCCACAGAGACAAATTTGCCAGAGCTACAGGTGTCACGCTCATATTGGAAGGTGTAAGTCGTTTGTCATGCATCTGGTTTTGCAGAAATACTGGGCTGTAGGAATTTATAAACACAGTTCCCCTTAATTTGTGGAAGACATTATACAGATAGCATTTTTCTCGGGCCTAAGGCAGGAATCAGGCTCCTTTCCCTCTGGGGGAGGGGAGCGGCGGGACTGCGTTCTCAGTTTAGTGAGAGGAATTATGGAAGTTACTGGATGAATCACAGATTACTGAATTTGATTGCTCTGCACCAGCGTCTCCCAGCTCAGTGTTGCTCACATCGCAGGCCCTGTAGCTCTGGACGGTTGGGGAGCTGGTCTGTACGCACTCTGCTTCTTCTGTGAGAAGGCAACACCACTTCCTTTTTTGTCTTCTCCACCTGTTGTCATATTAGGGAAACACCCCTGGACATTTTAAAATGTTCCTTATGTCGGGGTGGGGTGGCGGAGTGAGGAAAGAAACCATTTTGTGCTGGTTTTTTTTTTTTTTTTTAAACTCGACAAACTAGAGTCACCTGGGAAGAGGGAAGCTCATTCGAGAAATTGCCTCCGTCAGATTGGCCCATAGGCGTGTCTGTGTGGCATTTCCTTGGTTGCTAATTGATGTCAGAGGGTCCAACCCACTGTGGGCGGGCCATTCCTAGGCAGGTGGGACTGAGCTGGGGGATGAGCTAGCCTAAGGAAACAAGCCAGTAAGCATCATTCCTCCATGGTCTCAGTGTGATCTTTACCTTGAGCTCCTGCCATGGCCTCCCTCAATGACTGTGATGTAGAAACATAAGTCAAATAAACCCTCCCTCACCCCACTCCAGGCTGCTTTTGGAATGTGGCAGAGACGCAAACTGGAACACTCCCAGTTGAAGACGACTGTTGTAGATTCGCTTTATATTTGGGGCTGCTCACCTCATGTACATCCCACGATGTTATCCCATGAGAGCAACATTTCTCAGGGACAAGGGTCAGGCCTTGTTCCGAGAGCAGGTGTTGTGACTTACTTAAAAGGAAGCAGCGAGTCTTTCAGAACGCCCTGGCAACTATGGCTGCACCTGGGGCCAAGCTCAAGGAGTCTTTTATTAGACTTTTAGAGCAGTCAGAAGAGTCTCCACTTACCTTCGGGGCAGTCCCCACTTCTGTTTCAGTTGTAAATGCCTGTTAGCTCTTTCTTTCCTCACTGCTGAAATAATAACCTGAGAGTAATGACTTCAACTCAAGGCTTTTGGTTGGGGATGATATGGTGCACCGTGCAGGGAAATGCATGCCGCTGGCATGTGAATCCCTGACATGCAACCTGGGGGTGAAGCTTCTTAGATCTTGGAGATACCGGGAAAAAGAGGGGTCTCTGGTTGAAATGTGGGTTGATTAGAACCCATAATGTCTGTACCCAAGAAATCTATGTAAGGCGAAGGAGGCCCCTCCCCTTAAGTTCTCCAAATCCCCCCAAATGCTACCGCCAGCAGGAAACCAAGTTTCTATTAAATACAGTCCACGAGGGATATTTCAGATATAAACTATAATAGTAACTATAAAAAATACACCATATATGTAGTGGAGAACTCAGTGTGTGTGTGTGTGTGTGTGCGTGTGTGTGTGTGTGTGTGTGTGTGTGTGTGTGTGTGTGTGTGTAGACTCCCTTCTCCATGGCAGACATCACTAATCAATCATTGTGCTCCTTGTCACTGAACTAAAGGTCAAGTCTCATCTCAGAAATTTATTTTTTGTCACTGGGTTCTAGTCATGGCCTCAGCAGTGTGTCAGAATTAGGGCTTCAGTGGAAACCTCTGTGTTAACCTTTTCTTTTAAAGCACTGCCACTTTATTAAAGAACAAGTTATTTAAAGAACAATGGTAGCTATGGGTGAAACTTTATTTGAATTATAGTGGGGGGGATGTACTAAAGTCTAGAGTGATACATACATATATATATAATCTACATCTAATATCTATATCTATATCTATATCTATATATATCGCCATAAACCAAAGAATGTCTGGCAAAACTTCATGTTTTCATAAATTATTTATCTTATTGATTTTTATAAGACCTGAGTGGGTCCAGGACAGTTGCAGATGCTAAAAGCTTCATTATTTTCATGGGGTGCCTACCTCAATCTTAGAGGTGAGTATCTGTATAGCTTGCTTCTCTTATTGCTGTGGCGATTTACACAGCAGAAACGACTTAAAGGATGAAGGCTGTGCCTGTGACAACAATGTCAGGTTCTCTTGAGGTCAGATGGCGATTTGCTTCCATGAAAGACTTTGTGGGTGTCAAGTGGTGTCTGGCGGTTAAGGATAAGGACCTTAGCTCCAGGCAGAAGGAGCCAGGCAGCCTGCACAGCCATGACAACCGACAGGAAGAGAGATGTTGAAAACAGGGTGGGCTCTGCTGCCCCTGCCGGTGGAGAGAAGAAAGACACTTGGTGTAGGTCGGGCCTGAGCCACTGAGCCAGGAAAGGAGTCAGAGAACTCACCCTGGGCATCATCGGCTGAAAGAGCATCTCCCTCTAGGGTGAACAGTCACTAATTTTTTTTTGCGGGGGGGAGGTGTTTTCAAGATCTTCTCTTTCAAGTCCAGGGAGCCACAGAACTTGGCACACATTACCAAAAGATGGAAACCAAACTGAACAAGGTCAATTTCTTTTAGGAGTCTAGCAATTACATGTTCCATTCTGGGAGGCTGAACCAGCCATCTGTTGTGGACCCTACTTTAGGCTCCTCCCATACCCACCAGAGATTCTGATACATACTGAAGTTGGAAAGTGCTGATGTAAGCCACACACGCCTGGTTTTTGGTACACTTTCTGGGTGTTAGCGTGCAGTGACTCGGGGTGGGAGGTGTCTCAGTTTTTGCACATGAATGCACATGATCAAAGACGGCAATTTCTAGAAGGCAAAAATCTAAGTCGCTTTCTAATCCAGGTGCTTTGGCCTTGTGGGCCAAACCATTCCCAGGACCGGGTTGGAGGCACTGGACCAATATAAGAACACCTGCTTCAGAGGGGTCTGGAGGAATAAGGAAGCACTGGAGATCTGGAGAAGATCAAACCGAGGACAGGCTGGGGACAGTGCATGTTTCCTTGGACACCAGAAGCTCACCTGCCATCCACTCCCTGGGATCCTGTCATCCCGGGAGCATGGTGGTTTCAGCAATCAATTTATCACAGTTTAACAATTCCAGTTCTATTCCAGTGTCAGGCTATGTCCAAGGAATGTGTGTGTTGGGAGTGGGGGGAGTGTCCAGGCCTGGGAACCTGACAGGAGGAGTTTCTTGGCTTCTTAACGCTAACACACTTTAACCCACTGAGAGTTTCATGAGGGGTCCCCTTGTTCCCAAATAGCTTTTACTCACTTTATTCAGTGGCCTGCGTTCAGAGTGGGATCTGATTAGTGTGAGAACTCAGATACCTGTGCAAGAAGGAAGTGGGACAGGTACCGAGGCAGTTGGAAACCCTGATCTTTGAAGGTGACTCCCTGGGATCTGAGGTCTATTGAGACCAAGGGTTTCAAAGGACTGCTGAGAAAGGCTGGAAGCTATTCTCTTGTGTAGGCCGTGCTCACAGGCACATGACAGGGGTTATTGCAAATAAGGGCCCTGGAGTACAGTGGTGTCAGGAGCTAAGGTGAAGACAAGAATACTGTGGACCTTGAGAGCAAAGGAGGGGAGACCAGACCCAAGACTGAAGAGAGAAGGCGCCTGGTTTGCAGCTTTATTGGCCACCTCCGCCTCAGCCTTTGCTAACCACTATGTGGTTGTGAGGGAGAGGAGGTGGTCACCGTACCATTGTGGTTCCTGAGTCAGCCAGAGCCCATTGCCGCCAGGGAACCAGACTCCGTGAAATGTTAATTATCTGTTAGAAAAAGCAGTTTATTTTATACAATTCTGAAAACAAAAATCCCATTCCCGAGCGGGTTCTGTTATTTGACTCACTCAATGTACATTTATTTAGGCCCCAAAAAGGTACACGGAAAACCATACAGTGGTCTTTTTAAAAGGCGATAACATGTTCTTTACACTAAACCGTAACACCTACGCACACTGTGATTGAGTTATAGTCAGAAAGGTACCATAAATGACATTTCCTCCCACTAATTCCACATTGCCTGTGCGGCTCTGGGGAGTAACATTACTCTTCAACAGAAAAATGTCCTATCCCATTCTGGCAGCACCGCATGGTACTTGCAGTTGTTTTATCAGCTCGACTTCCCCTGTTTCTTTAGGGATAACTTGTTCTCTGATGCTAGTCTGCATTTTATGGAGTGTGGAGTCATAGCAATTTCCTTGTCCTGGTCCCATTAACTTCCTGGTCCTATTGTTTGGCGTCTCCAGACCCTGATGTGTAATCCAACTGTTTCCCCACTATGTGGGAAGCGGAAAGCTGCCGCTGCGTCTTGAGCAGCACAAGCTCCAGCTCTCCTTTCCCATGAAGATGCTGGCGAGACTTTCTGGGATGCAGCTCACACCAGTTGTGTACAGGGGAGTGTGTCTGAGGTGTCTGGTCCCCGGGGTGGGATCTGCTGGGAGCATGATTTCTGAGTTAAGTCTAAAACTCTGAAAAAGAAGATCTCAACAGTATTTGGATCTGATTCTTGGGGTTTCTTCAACTAGTGCACTGGGTTATGTTTTTTTCTGCTGTTTTCAAGTTCTTGATTCTACACCCCCCCCAAAAAAACCATTTCTCTCTTTGTTGTTCCTCCTTCTCTTCCTCCTCCACCACCTCCTCCTCCTCTTCTTCTTCTCCTTCTTCTTCTTCTTTGTTGTTGTCTTTTTCTTCACTGCATTGTAATGAACTCACATGTAACAGTACACATAACTAGATGAATGTAGCCAGTGCAGGTATAGAGACAGGAGTTGTCAATGATAATGTTTTTTCTAATTTAAACCCTGTCACAGTTGTTACTGTTTTTCTCCTCCTCCTCTTTCTCTTTCTCCTCCTCCTCCTCCTCCTCTTCCTCCTCCTTTTCATCTTCTTTGTGGCAGTTAAGTTCATAAAATGCCACTGTCAGTGTAAGTATAAAACCTGAGGCTCAGTGGCTTCAGGGTGCAGGGTTCTAGGCTGGGCAAGCACTTCCTTGGGCGGCTCCCATTTTGTGAGACGAGTTGACTCTCAGTTCATTGTGGAAGAAGTCACCTGACTCTGAATTCCTCTATGCAGCGCCTGACTTTTCTACTTTGACCCAACCCAGAGCTGGTGTGGACTTCCTTTTCTTGGACAAGCGCTCCTGCCCACAACGTCACTTGGCACATCCCTTCTTCACGCTGCTAGCTTCTTCTTTTACAGAATGAAGGTGAAAGAGTAATTTATAAGCAGTAGATTGTACAGAGAGCCCTTGTCCCATGAATGAGGTGATTTCTGTCTTTGACCCTTCGGCCTGTTGCTGCCATTGTTTTCCATACCAAACATTTTCATTTTGGAGAAATCACCTGTGGAACCTGTCTTGCGTTCCTTTAAGCACACTAATCTTCCTCCAAATTCCTCCATAAATGTGCAGAGCTTAGATTCTGGCTTATTGTGAAGCAGGAAGCAACGTGGGGGCGGAAAAAGCCAAGAAGGACTGGAGGCGGGGATACCTGTTAGCAGCAATCACGAGTCTGAGGAATCAGGAGGTGATGAAGATGGGTGCTGGGTGTGTCAGGGAGAACAGGAGAGCTCAGGAAGAAATGTCACACTGGCCTCATGTGTAGGCAGCTGCTGCTTCACTGACAGTGTGTGGGGTTTGCAGGGCTTTTAAGCAAATATGGGCTTTGTTACAGATGAAAGGACCACGGGAGGTTAATGACGAGATGGATCATAGCACGTTGTTATAGGACCCTAGGATGGCAGGAATCTTAGTTAATTTTTTATTGCTATTGGAGAAATTGCAGTGAAGACAACAACCAAGAAAGTATTTAACTCAGGCTCATGATTCCAGAGGGTTAGAGTTCTTGACCTTGATGGTGGGGAACACGACAGCAGCAGGCAGACATGATGCTGGAGCAACAGCTCAGAGACCAGTGTGGTGCACAGAGAGAATTAACTAGCCCCGGCTGGCATGGGCTTTTGAAATCTCAAAGCCCACCCTCAGTGACACACCTCCAACAAGACCATAACTCCTAAACAGAGTAGAATTGGGAACCAAACTTTCAACTATATGAGCATATGGAGGCCATTCTCATTCAATCCATTGTAATTGGCTCTGTTGCTTTTGTGCCTAGGGTCAGGAGAGCATATAAAAGCAGGTACAGCTGGCAGGGCTAAGTCCGGAGACTAAAGAGAGTTGGCTGGAGTCCCATTAACCCTTTGGATAATCCGTGCACTTCCTACTAGGCCCTACCTCTTAAAAATCTCATTGTTCACTAAGCACCACCATCTGGAACCAGGCTCTACCTCCTTGACATTTGTGTGACATTTCAGACCCAAACTGCAGCAGAAGTTGTTGGGCCCTGCTAATTAAGGCCTAAGTCTACCATTATCCAGACAGCCCTCTGAGCACAGTGCTAAATGGGACACTCCCTTTATCAGCAGGGTTTCTCCTTCTCTGACCTTGTCTGGGGAGCTGGAAATCCCTATTCTCTCTACTGGCAGAAGGTCACCTAGCCTTGGTAAGATTACGGGTTCTGCTTCCTTTCTCCCGTTGATAAGAATCTGTCTAGTATGTACCTGAGATTCCTGGAATGCCTCTCCATGCAAATGGGGCATTTAGAGAACTTTAAAACTCTAGGCAGTGATTTTTCATTTAACCTGAAAACTCCTTCCCACTTTCTAAAGTCCATAAATACCTCTGGTTCACCCCAAATGAAGTGTATGCTCACAAGCTAAGATCAACTCAGGGAGCTGTTTCATTGAAGATCACCAGAGAAAGCCTTAACACTTAGATCCTGGGAAAAGACCTTCTCTCCCCACCACTCCTCACCCCCTAGGGCACTCAGTCCCCTCAGTCTCAGCAGGACTGGAATCCTGCTGAGGTCCACTCATTCAGGACTCTGATTCATCCTTCCAGAGTGCAGAGGTGTCTGGACACCCTGAGCGGAAGGAAGCAGGTGACTCTGAAACACAACTGACCTTCAAAAGAACCCGGAATACCACAAGAGGTTATCTGTTATCCATCGAAAGATGACCACAGGGTACAGTGGGCAAAGCCCTGTTTTAGAAGCTGGTCTGTAGATAAAGATCTGTAAATTCCGAGCCTGCCCTCAGGATGCACAGTGAAGACAGAACAGCAGCAAGGAGTTGCCATCCGGTCCCCAGGCGTTATCACAAAGGCCGAGCAGTCTGTCCTTGTCTCCAGGTTGGAGTGGGTGATCTAATAGCCTGCTGTCTTCTCTCTACCACTGAGACATTTGGAACCAGCAGCCACAGGCCTGGCCATGAGCTACTTGATCTAGAATATTCCATGCCCTGCCTTTGAGTATTTCATCGCCTGCTGTGAGAAAGGGTCTGATCATAATCCCTTCATGTGCTTCATAGGTTCTTGGTGAGCATTAAATATGTTCAGACATGTCACAGTAGGCAGCAGCTGACTTGGAAGAAACTTCAACTGCAATCAAATATCTCTGGTGCTCATAGTATTCCTTGGAAATAGGTTCTCTCCCTCTCCCTCTCCCTCTCCCTCTCCCTCTCCCTCTCCCTCTCCCTCCCTCTCCCTCTCCCTCTCCCTCTCCCTCTCCCTCTCCTTCTCCCTCTCCCTCTCTCTCTCTGTCTCCCTCTCCCCTTCTCTCTCTTTCTCTGTGAGTCTCTCTGTCTGTCTCTCTCCCTCTCTGTCTCCTGTGTCTGTCTGTCTGTCTGTCTGTCTGTCTGTCTGTCTGTCTCTCTCTGTCTGTCTCTGTCTCTCTCTCCCCGTTTCTCTGTCTCTGTGTCTGTCTTTCTCTCTTCCTCTCTGTCTCTCTGTGTGTCTCTGTCTCCCTCTCTGTGTCTCTCTCTGTGTGTCTGTCTCTGTCTTTCTCTCTCTCCTAATCTCTCTCTGTCTCTCTCTCCCTATGAGTGCAGGCCAAAGTGGGTGTGTGGAATCAGAGATAACTTTGTGGAGTTGCTTCTCTTTATCCAACTTAGGTCTCCAGGCTTGCACACAGAGTGCACCTTCTCATCCACCCCTCGCTTATATTTTTATAAACGAGGAAATGAATACAGAGAGGTGAGGTGTCGTCCTCAAAGTCACTCATCTACAAAGGTCCTTTTATTCATCTCCTCTTGAACCTGCCAGTGAGAAAGAGGTTTCCACACTGTGCGATGGGGAGAGCCACACCCTTGATGCCCAACACTGGTCAGATGAGACACATAGCAGCTCATCTGTCACATATGCTCACAGCTTGGGAGGAAAGAGACTGCAATAGTACAGGGCCATGGTGGACATTCATGACTGAACCAAACCAGCAGAGCAGTGTCAGGAAGAGTTCCAGCACTCTTGCTGGAAGGTGTGGATGGTCTGTTCACATCAGTACAAATGCTGGCAGGATGCCAGAGCCACTACCCACCAACAAGCAGGCACTGTCTGTCCCCAAGCATGTTGTTTGACAGAGGGGCTCTAATAATTCAGTACAGAGAAGGGAGGAAGCCAGGGGTTACACCACTCATGACCCCTGGTTTTGTCACCTGTCAAAGTAGCACTAAACCTTGAATCTTAACTTTAGGCTTCCACTTCCGTGCTTTAAAGGTGGCAGGGTCCTGGGGTGTCTATGTGTGTGGAAAGGGTAATATAATTTTTTCTTGAAAAAAATTACACAGTTTATAAAGTCTACAATAGGTAAAAACTTCTTCTCTTTCAAATGTAGAAGATGAAATTAGATCCCTTTGTATCACCTGCACAAAAATCAGCTAAACTGGATCAAAGCTCTTAATGTAAGACCACAAACTCAAAACTGCTAAGGAGAAACACTGAGAAAATATGTCAAGATAGAGGCTTTCTGGAAAGGACTCCAGCTGCCCAGGAAATGATGGTGTGAAGTGACAAATGAGACCTCACAAAAGGAAAACATTCCGTGTGGCAGAGTCATGTGAGCCCACAGACTGGGAGGAAACCTGGAATTGTATATCAGGGATTGGTATCTAGAGTCTCAAAATACTTCCACAGATTGAAGCCTCAAACCATCCAGCTAATAAACAGGCAAGTGATTTCAACAGACATTTCTCAAAAGAAGAAACACAAATGGCTGATAAATATTTGGAAGAAATGTTCTACCACCAAGGCAATCTGAATCTAAATCTCACTGAGATCCCACCTCACCCTCATTAGAATGGTTGCCATCAAGAAAGCAGTTGATTGTATTGATCACACCTGTAATTCTAGCCCTTGGGAGACAAGAGAATTGCTGTAAGTTTGAGGGCAGCCTGGGCTACATGGAGAGTGCCAGGATAGCAAGTATTATGAGGCAAGACACCATCAAAGAAACCAACTAACTTCTGCCTCCTCATCAACTCCTCCCAACACAAAGGACAGCAAATGCTGATGAGGGGCCTATAAAAAGGAGCAGTCTCTATGGCAACAGCATGCAGAACCTCCTGATCCAGCTCTACTGATCCCAGGAAAATACCCACAGGACTCTAAGTCAACACACCACAGAGAGGTGCTGGTCTATCCGCTGTGCTGCTCACAACAACTCAGTCTCAGGGCCAGTCTAGATGCCCGTCAACAGACAGAGGCACAAGTCAACGTGGTGACACGTGGACTCAGTGGGGTTTTGCTCACAGGGAAAGAAAAGTGCGACGACATCACTGCAGGAAAATTGGAGGAAACAGAGATGATCGTGTTAAGTGAAGTAAGCCAGACTCAGAAAGACACGTGCAGTGTGTGCTTTCACTCATGGGCAGAATCTGGGTTAGAAGAAGACGACGTGGACATAGAAGGGAACCATGTGTAGGGAGGAAGAGAGAAGGAAAGAGAATGGAGTGACAGAGGGTGATAGGGGAGGGGAGAAAGACAAAATATAGCATGTTCTCCTTCATATGCAGATGTAGTGGTGTGTGTGTGTGTGTGTGTGTGACATGAAAGCAGAAAATGAGACTGTTTGGGAGGAGGAATGGGCCCAGAGAGACGGGCAGAGGAACACGGAAGGGTGGTTAGTAGAGATGAACACACTTGAGGTAAAATTGTGTATATGCATATAATTCCATATACATATGGAAGTGTAATGAAAGCCATCGTTTTGCATAGCAACTAAGATTTCATTAAGAATAATTCCCTCCCCATAAGCAATGTGGCTTTCTACTGACCCTTCTGTACCTCTTGCTGCCGAACCTTCACTGATCTGCACCGTGCTTCCTCTCCGACGTCCTGGACAGTGCTGCTTCATCTCCTCCTACAGGCTGGGATGCTTGTGTTGGTGGAGCTTCTGCTACCCTGCAAGCAGCTAAGAACTTCAGAACTCATCATATAGTCTGTTCAATCGTTCTAGGATTATTATTAACCGGGGGGGGGGGGAGCTATGTGTCTGTAGCTGTTTGCAGAGGTCTCATAGATGACAGAAAGCAGGGTAAAATAAAGAGTTAAATAATAAACTGAATGGCTCTGTGAGTGGGTGTTCATATGCTCACATACAATAAGAATTGACTGCACAAGAGAGTGTGTGGTCCAATGACTAATGATCACAGAGCACTCAGCTTGAGTCCAGCATCACAGGGTAGGTAGGTGTCCTTGTTCACCTCTGTCAGGCATGTGTTTGCTTGTCTTCTGTGTCAGCTTCAGACCATCTTCCACAGTTGCAGCTGGCTTCGTGAATGGGTAACTAACACAGGTACACACACAGTCCTGTGTTTTCAGTTTGGCTGTTATAAGCTAATGAGTGCCCAAATATCTTAATGGATAAAGTGTTCAGAATCCCCAGAGATTTATTATTATTATTATTATTATTATTATTATTATTATTATTATTATTATATCAAAAGAGGAAATTGTAGCCCAGCAACTAAAGTACATAGTGAATGTTTTATCAAATAAACAACCCCACTTAAAAATAATATTAATTCCCTATACATTTTGGTTTAAAGCACTAAGGTTTCTACCCTCTCATTCAGCTTTAAGAAGGTATAGCTTCCACAAGGCAGGGGTCCTTCCTGACTTCCCCATGGTTAAGTTCTCCGAAGCTCACAGAATGCTAGGCATACAGTGCTTGCCCAGCCCCATGTACTGAATGTAGGTGAGATGACACAAGAGAAGCACAGAGGTCTGAGGCAGTGTAGGCCACACAGTTTCCCCTTCTATATGGCATGCGTTTTCTCCAAGTGTTTTGTTACCTAGATTGTGAGCCATACTCTGACACCTGAGCCATCTCTATAGCCCATTTCTCTAGTATTTGAAGCCTAGTTTTACTGTGGCTTAGATGTATACAGTCCTACACCAGGAATCATGAATAAGAGCCAATCATAAATAAGAACAATCAAAGCCTTTAGTTAGCTCCTCATCCCTCTTCACTAAGGTATTCATTTGCCTGCTTAAACATTTGTTCTTCCCACAAGGGAAAAAGAGTCACTACCAGACTCTCTTATGTTAAAACTTAGTCCCACGTTAAGTTGGGCATGGTGGCACACACCTTTAATCCCTGTAGTCAGGGGGCAGAGTCAGGCACATCTCTGAGTTTGGGCTCTACAGAGGAAGTTTCAGGCTGCACAGAGAAACCCTGTCTCAAAACCCAAAACCCAAAACAAAACGAAAATTAGTCCCACGTTGATGGTGTGTGATTTTTCTCATGTGTATGATTTAGATTTAAATAAGTAACGTGTACAAGGATGGCAGCCAGGCCAGAGGGAGGTCTGTTTGAGGGGAAGAAAGGGGAGCAGAGGCATTAGGGTGGCAGAGACCTGGGTGAGTATTGAGGGCGTGAATATGAACAAGACACCATGAGTCATGTGCTTGAAAAGCACCACACACTAGCTTACATGCTAATTCTAAAACTAAATGAAAACAATCACTTAAAAATAAAAAGTCACCATTAGGTCTAACTCTAATCCTAGCATTCTAGAGGTGAAGGCAGTGAAAGACATAAATAATATATAAATAACAATAGATAAGATTAAAACAATCTTAGTTTGAATCTTATCTTCTAATGAACTTTATAGTTTACACCCAAAAGAGCAAGCTGTAAAAAGAGGGAAAAAAAAAAAGTGTAAAGATCAAACTGATCACAAGGCGTAATAATACGGATCATTAATTCCCCAAAGTTGAAAATCCCCTGGGGTGTTTTAAGGTCTGGAAAGAGCAGGACTAATAAATATCACCTCAGAACTGCCGGAGAAAAGTAGCTCATATCAAATCGGCTAAAGGAAGATTTAGTCTTCTTCCTAAAGTCTTCTGAGAATAAAAAGTTTGAAGGGATAGTGTAAAAACACAACTTTTAAAGTGATCTCATTGTGGTGCTAATATAAATAGTGAGACAGAGTCCCATAAAACAGAATCTTTGAGCCTTTGAGCTTCAGGTTACCATTATACGCCAATACACTTAAATCATCGGGCTTAACCAGTATCAGATACTTCTTAACGAACATAAACCATTCAGGAAGAAAACCTGAATCCCAATGGATCTCAACTTCAAGTGGGAAGGAATATTAAAGCCATTTTGTCCAAATGCTATCTTCTGGGAAGGAAATTGAGGTCAAGAGAGGCCAAGTGAGTGGAAGCACTGCCCGAGGAGAGAACATAAGTTCTGGTGCCGTACTCCATCATACTACACAGCCACACGTGCCCTGTGAGATGAGAAGCTATCTTCCTGCAACGCTACCACAGCGCTCAACTTTGAACAATCCAATTTAATGCAGTGAATTTACAAGCAGTTTCCATATGGACTCTCAAGACCAGTGCTGTCCCAGGCAGCTGGCATCCACATGAACACTACTGTGTGAGCACAGCACAGTGAGCTACTTTGCCTAGGAGCTGGATTTAACCTATTGGTTCAACTCAGCCCTAAATGGGAGGGGAATATATTATGACTTCCAGTTTAGTGTTTCTGTGGGACTCCAGAGTGTGCGCCCGAGTGGGGCTCTGCCCCGTCTGCCTCTTGTGCCTTTTCTTGGGTTTTTCTCCTTCTGGTCGTCTGTTTTGTCCTATTCTGATGAGTTTTTGTTTCACCTTATATTTTATTTAAAAAACTGAAATGCAAGTAAAATAATAAATTATTTACTCAAGGAATGGAACATGTCCTTATTATAGGTCATTGGTGGTGGTGATTTGAATGTGGAAGTCAGCAGGAGACCTAGCTTCACCAGGCAGATACTGAGTATTTCACTCTTGAATATTGTTTTTTTTTAATTTTCAAATGTTTGTTAGTATTACAACATCTATCTATCTATCTATCTATCTATCTATCTATCTATCTACACACACACACACACACACACACACACACACACACACACACATATATATATATATATATATATATATATATATATCCCCCTTTAGCCCCCTCTCATACATCAAACAAAACATTTGCTTTCCATTTTAGTGTTACAAGGCAAGGGCTCACTCTGTAGCCCAGGCTGGCCTGGAGCTCACTCTGTAGCCCAGGCTGGCCTCAAACTCATGGTCTTCTTGCATGTAGATCCTAAGTAAACCCTTATTTGATATGGGGCATCTTGTTACAGAGGAGAAAACGTAATTCTGGTGACACGCTCATAGCATATATTTGCTGAACCATCACTGAAACCCTGGTTTGGGTTGTCCTGTGATGGTCAATTTCATGTCCACACAGCTGATCAGAATGCCCAGTAATTTGGTGACATATGAGGGTAATCTAACTGTGAACACACTTCCGGGATGTGATCAACAATTAAACTGGTGGATTTTGAGTAAGGCAGATGACTTTGTGTGGATGACAGGCCTCATTCACTCAGTTTCTGGCTTCAGAAGAAATGATTTTGCACTTCCCTAAGCAAGAAAGGATTCTCAAAGCCGAAGTCCAGAAGCCTGCCCAAGCCCTGGTTTGCTGACTAGCAGAATCCAGATCTTTGAGGACAACTCTTAATTCTTCCTTACTTCCTGACCTGCTGGCTTGCTCTGCAGGTTTTAGTTATTTTCGTCTTCCCACCCCGCAGTCATTTAAGTTGAAGCTCTGACAGTTTTCTTTTTTGAGAGCCTTTGGGACACCTCTCCCTTCATCCCATTCTTTTTCCTTCCTAGTATCCTACAGTTAGTCTTTGGAGTAAGCAAGGAGTGTAAACTTTTGAAGGTGTTGGAGTAAAAGAATGTATAGTCCTTCTGAGCGAGATGTTCTCAGAGATCATGTAATGTAGAAGGACCTGGATGGGCAGCAGAGGAGTGTGTGGCACATCACCTCAGCTGCCCAAAGGGGCCCTCATTGGATCCAGGCCTGGAGCACCACCAAGAAGCATTTTTCACGGGAGGTTCTGCTTGCTCCTGTAACTGAAACAGAAGATGGATATAAAGGTAATCTGTAGAACACCTTTTTAGACAGAAAGAAAAATCACTTGGACACAAACTGACGTATTAACACTTTCTTGAATAGGAAGAAATTTTGATTCTGAATTAAAATTATGCTTTCAGGAGGAACTGATAATAAGTGTGAATCCAAACTAACTTGTATTTCAGATCACTGGGCCACTTGAAAACCCGTTTGTGGCTAGGTCTGGGTAAGTGTCCAGTCAAGTTTAAATGCCTAATTAACCATCTTGACCCATCTGCCACTGTGTCACACATTAGGCAAGCAATTCAAATGACAATCTGGACAGATGTGGGTTTTGTAGCTGAGGCAAAAGCTTCCTTTTCCCAGAGGAGGTTGATGTAGGTGGCCCCTGGGTAACGATGCTATCAAATGCAGATATGAATGTTGTCTTAACATGAGTATGCAGCATGCTAAGGTGAGAGAGCCAATAGATCCTTGTTGAACAAAGGAAAAGCAAAGAGACACGGTGAGAGGTGGCTCAACTGTGGTTTATTCGTTTACTTTCCTTACCCTGGGAATAATAATTAAAAGCATGGAGGACTTAAAATAATTCTGCTCTCAGTGCTACAAGATTGCTGGAGGAAGTGCTTGCAGCAAATGTGTCAAAGGATGCCTGGGTTTACACTCTGCAAATTCACTTCACCTGGGTCGAGGCTCCTGGGTTTGATGATTTCACAGCAAGGGCATTGTGAGGACAGCAAAGATAGATGGAGTGCTTGGGAAGGTCAGGAGGACTTGCTCAGGCTGTCATCCAAGGAATCGTTTTTCTGGGCTTTGAGAAGGAAGAGCTATTCCAGAAATCGAGTAATTTGTTAAGGGGGTGTGCCCAGGAGTGCTGTATTGAAGGCAGAGAAGGCTAATAAGGCATCTGTTCATCTTCCGGCTGGCTCTTCATGGCTCTCCTCTCCCTTCCATTGCAGTGGGATGTCTCTGTGTAAAGCAGACCTTCCATCAGGTTTGGTGTGGTAGACCACACCACCCACAGCTTCATAACTCCTAAAGGAAAAGGTGTTTCTATAATTAACTTTTCTAAATGTCTCTAGAATATGGGGATGAGGTAAAGGGAAGGGCTTGGGTTTTGTTGTTTGTTTGTTTTGTTTTCTGTAATTAAACAAAAAGAAATCCAAAATGCCGAAACCATCCTCACAGATGTTAAGGCAAACATAACATTATTTAGAGCATTCATATCTGGATGAGATCCCTTAGTTACTTGTGAAACTCATTTTGTAGATGACAGAGAGTTATTCTGAGAGGGGAACAGACACAGGCAGAGAACCTGGAGGCTAGAAGCCAGCTAGCTTTGAAGAGCAAGGGGGAAGAATGAGCAGATAGTGAGTCAAGGTTACACTAGAATGTACCAATCATGTCTTGCCTTCCTTTGCTTAGAACTTTCGGAAAAGAAAAATAGAGACAAGTTGGGCATTTGGGATGATCAGTCTATCACATTGTGCCCTGTGGCTATATAACACGTTCATACATCTGTGTGTGTGTGTGTGTGTGTGTGTGTGTGTGTGTGTGTGTGTTCACATGTCTATCCATTTCTTCTTGTTCTTTTGTTGTCTTCCTCCTCCTTCTCCTCCTTCTTGATAGGATCTCAAGGCTGGCATTGAGCTCTTTATAGCTAAGGCTATCTATCCAGGTGAGGCTGGCCCTAATCCTCCTGCCCCCTACTTCCGACTGCTGAGGTCACAGGTGTACATCACCACTTCCTAAAATCATTTCTTTCTTTATCTAATACACAAAGCAGTCCTTTGCCTCCGATAGCTTCCAGGACTTCTTGTTATTTGAACTGATTTCTATTGAGCAAGTCAATGGGTGACGACCCTGTGTTCTGAAGCCATTTCCTTGAAGCAGATGTCAGAGCCTGCCAATTCGCTTTCTTTTCTGAGGTGTGTTATGTTGTAGGTGATTCATGTCCATCTCCCTCTCCTCCCTTCTCTCCTCCTTTTCTGGTAGCACAACATGCTAAATTCCCAACTCAACTTCTCTAGAAAGGCTCAGCCCCATCATTCTTGACTATAACCCTGTCAGTCCGCACCTGCCCAACTGCCTACGCCTATGACCCACCTGTTTGGGCATCCAGGCATAATTCTTCTCCAAGAAAGTTCAAGTCCTGCAGACATGAATATTTCCCTAAAACAATTCCTGGGACAAAGGTTCTTAAAGTCAGAGTTTCAGTAATATTTGCTCTGAAACCTTACTTCCATCTCTCCTGTAGTCTAAGGTATTAATATACCAAAAGCCCCAGTGAGGAAAAGATAAGCCAGGGGTTAGTGGAGAGGCACCTCCTACTTCTGCATATAGAATGGCCCTGGCCTGGTCTGACAGGCACTCAGGGGATGAGTGGCAAGGTGTAGCCCTTGAGAAACTCCCAAACACACCAGACCCTAGTCTCAGACCATATTGGATGCAGACTTTCTAACTGCACAGTCACTTGTCTTGTAACAGAAACACTCTAAAAGTGTGCCTAAGCAATTGTAAGCAGAAAAAGAATAAACAGCAACAAAAACTGGTATGAATTAGACAGGACAGGGCTCGGAGTCACCTCAGTGGTGGTTTGATTCAGCCCTGGGAGGTAGTGTTGATTTAACTGAATCTTTTGTGCACTGGGCAGAAGGGCGTGGGGTATTCAAATGGCTTCTGTTTGGTCAGGAAAAGGACTCCGCCTTCAAGTGACACCTGTGTGCTCACCTGAGCATCATTCATCTACTCAGCCCCACCTCTTCACTCCTGCCTTCTGTTTCCCACTGGCCTTATCTTCCCTGCCCTACTTTCAGACACTGTATATGCCTAATGACTTCCTTTCTTTTCCATTCTGGCCCCGATGCAGTCTCGCTCTACGCTCGATGAAGAGGTGAATACGTTCATCTGATAAATTGTTAAAATGACAAATGGTATTTAAAGCATGAGTGTCTCGATTTGATGACTCGATGGAGTCTACCAGATGAGGAAGAAGTGACAGCCCTGAAGGACTTGTATTGAGTAAACACCATCCTGACTGCTGTAACTTCTTCAAGGATGGGTAGGTGGTGAAGCAGACAGGAAATAATTCCACATGAAAAATAAAAATTATTTCCTACATAATTGTTTAAGCTCATTCCATTTTTATTTGTAAACTATAAAACCCAGGGCAAATGGTTTTCATTGGCTTCATGGCCATTTTCTCACAGTGAGAATGTGAAAGCGTGGTTGTTTACCTGGGCAGTTGTAAGCAGAAAAGATGAACATTAACCCTAAGAGGAAGGAAGGTTAGCTCTGCTGTCCTGCTAAATACTGGAAGGTGGCTTTAAAAATATCTAAGCATGTTTAATTTCTAAATATGGGATCAAAACAAGCTCAGAAAGAATAGAGAATTCCCATGATTGTTTTGCTATTTAAACATATATTATTTAAGTCATACTTAGGTAAGAACGGCAAAATATATGAAACACGAATCCTAATTCTGATCTGAAATAGTAAGAAACTATACTTAAAATTTCAGTGTTATAAAAAAATCCAGCATGGAGAGGTAAGGCGGGCACAAACCTCTCATCCCTAGCCGAGGTGCTACGGGCAATGGGGAGAGGGGGAAAGAATCAGTTTTTCTAAAAGTATGTGGCCCACGGCAGGTCCACTGTGTTCCAGGGGAAGGCCACACATGCAAGAGTGTATGGGCAGCATGAACTGGGCTTGATGGGTTAAAAAACAAAACCAAAAAGAAGAAGAAGTAGACATGTCATTGAGTGGGTAGGAAGGGGGCTTCAGTCTGGGGAGAGTTGGAGAGGGTGAATATGACCAAGAAACATTGCATAGAATCTTCAAAGAGCTGTAAGAACATGTCAGCGTTATAGAAAATTTCATTTCAAAGGGGAAGTTAGAGAACCTTTTTATAGATATTAGAAAAATTTTAAGGATGTTGGGTAAGGTGGTATTAAATATTCATGAGACTTGATAATGCAGTCATTCGAGGAGCATTTTAAAACATGAAAAAAAAAAAAAAAAGCCAAGGCAAATTGAACCTGTCACACTTTATGCCACCATCGCACCCCCACTGAGTAAGCTGGATCTGTAGCGTGGGGTTCCAAGCCTGTTACTGGTTGTTCCACATCAAGTAATTCAGGCCATTATGATCTCAGGGACAGGAAGCCGAGAAAATAAGAATTGGAACAAGCACCATGAAGTAAAATTTATTTCCGCTTTTTAAAGTTTATATTCAAAAGGAGAGGGCCAAGAACTTCTGGTACCCAGATGCTGGAGGGAGGGGCTGCACTAGCCACTCCTGTGTCTCTGTCATCAAAACACCTGGCAGAAACAGTCTCAGGAAGGCAGATTTGATTTTGGCTCACAGTTTCACAGGGCACAGTTAATCACAGCAGAGAAGGCATGGCAGACTTCATGTCCACAGAAACGTTTAGGGGAGGCCCACACTGCCAAGAGCCAACTAGTAGAGCATGCTGGATAGAAATGGCTGAGTATAACCCTTCATGTGAATCAAGCCCTACTTTCTGAAGTTCCCACAGTCTTGGGAATCATATCACAAGCTGGGTCCCAATGTCCAGAACATGAGCCCATGAAGGGCATTCATTGCATATTAAACCACAACAGAGACTTAATCTCTGCTTGTGCTCAAGGAAATCAAACTGTACAGAGCACTTGTCCAGTCACAGATGGAGACTGTTGATGATAAACACAGTGGGTATGATCAGCTTGAGGTACCAAGCTTGGGTGGTACTCACTGTTCTCTTGTATACTTCTAAGAGATTTATTTTCAAGTGTGTGTGTGTGTGTGTGTGTGTGTGTGTGTGTGTGTGTGTGTGTGTGTATGTGTGAGATTGCAGTTGCTCATGGAGGCCAGCACTTTCAGATCCCCAGGAGCTGCCTGACCTGGGCCCTGGGAACCGAACTCAGATCCTCTGCAAGTACAGTGTGAGCTCCTAACCATTGAGTCGTCTCTCCAACTCCTCCTTGCACACTTTTCATAGCGTGAAGTTCTCTTGTCTCTCCCCCACCCCAAAGCTACAAATGGGAATGTCCAGCCCCAAGACAACACACATCTCTCCTTTGACAGAAGCTTCTAATTTTATAATTTTCTTTACAGCTCATTAGTGGATGCTCAGTTACTCATGATTAGTGCTGCTCTTGTAAATGTAATTTTCCCTTCATTATATTTTTCTTATTATCTGATTCCTGGGACACTAATGAAGTGTGCATATCTGTCCAGTCTGTGTACAGGGTTCCTTCTCTCAGTGCAGGGGCTACTCTTGTGGATGAGAGGATAGGTTTACACTGATCTGCAAGGTGGCCTTTTATTGCTTGCACACTGCATCTCTGTTGCCCTCTCTCCACTCTGCGCCCACAGTCAGCGGCCTTGTCTTTCCACATCACGAGGCTGCAAAGGAAAGGGACAGAGGAGTGCTCATGGCCCACTCCCTCTGCCTCTCGTCTCACTGGCAAGTCAGTCAGATCTGGCTTTCAAAGAGCAAAAGCTGTGCCCCCTACCCTCTCTTCTCTGCTTCTTTGGCCAGGCTGGAGTATGTATGCAGCAGTATAGCTTTGTACAAGTCACATGTCACTTTCCCATGGCCAATGGTCTTAAACTCTTGCCAGCTTTCTTGTGTCAGTAGATTTAATGCGCTATGAAGACGGACATGCTCTGTTCCTGGAACTTGTACCTCAACACACACAATAACAGGGGCTTTGTGCATGTGTGTTACTTGCGACAGGAGCTCATTGGATCATCAGGGCTCTACACTGAGCTGCCGGTCCTCATGAGGGCAGGACCTTCAGAGCTGTGGAGGCAATGACCACAGATAGTCACAGATGATCACAGAGGCAGGGCTTGAGAGACAGTCTGCCCACGTCAAAGATGGAGAAAGAGTCAGGAATCAAGGGACAGGAGAAGCAGGAGATGGGATGTTTACTAGTTCCTCTGGAGAGAAGTAACTCCATGGGTACCCCAGTTCAGCCCAGCACACATTTCTGGGAGCAGAACTGGAACAGAAAACATGGACCTCCCTACGTTTGTACAGTCTGGATGTGACAGCAGCAGAAAGCCTGGGGATGGACACATCTGGGGCAGTAGAGTTTCTCCTTACGGAATCCTGCAGACCAGTTTCTCACAGTGTGTCACTGAGGGGAGAGCTACTGAGGCAGGAGGCGCCAGCTCTGCACGAGCCAGCTCTGGTGAGGGCGCTCTTCCTTTGTGACTTGTAGATGGCCAGCTCCCCAACTTCTTCCCACACGGACTATTGAAGGAGGGCAGGAGAGGGGATGGCGTATCTGTTGTGTCTTGTGAGGACATCGTTCCTATTGGACACCAGCATCGCTTCAGCCTTCACTCTCATTTGACCCAATTACCCGAAAACACAGTTTTCAAACACAGAGACAGTGGGGTTAGGACATTTGAACTTTGAGGAAATATTTTTCAGGCCACAGACCATGATTCTTAATTTTTTTTCTTTTCATTTCAGTGGTGTGCATGTATGATGTGGGTATTGCACAGCAGTTAGTGCTTGGGGCAATATTGCTGCTTTAACATCCCTATTGGCAGGCCTGACCATACAGGCCCTGTAATCACAGCTCCTTACAAGGTTGAGGTGGTGTGATGTCAAGTTCAGTGCCAGCCTGGGCTACAGAGTGAGTTCAAGGCTAGCCTGGGTTACATAGACTAGTGAGACTCTGAATCAAAATATAAAGTCAAAAGAGGGTAGGGGATGTATCTCAGTGGTAGAGCACCACAAACTGAAAATTAGCCCAATGGAAAACTTTTGGTGTTTAACATTTTAACTCCTTTATCTAAAGAACAAAGACACCTTACAAAGCTCACTCCTGTGGAGTCTCCTGTGCTTTCTCACCAGCTTCCTCTCTGTTGGCATCTTGTATAACCTCGGGTGGGACCAAGCAGAGGAAGCACTATTAGCTGAACCAGAGAGCATGTTGGAACCCACCAGCTTTTCTACTATCTCTTGTTTTCTGTCTTGTAATTCTGTTGTAAATTATAGTATAACCATGCCTCAGTTTCCTTGTCTGTCCAATCCTTGATATTTTGAAGAGTTTGGGTTCATTGTTTGGTGAGGTATCTTCAATCCGGCTCATTATTTCTTTTATATAACTCGCCTTAAAACTTACGTAGTACTGAGGATCAGGCAATCAAAAGACCTGGGCGTTTGGGAATCTCCGACCAGAGAGGTTGACTCCAAGTTCTCTATACCTCTACCATCCTAGGATTCAGTTTACACAACCCTATTGCAGTTCTACTATTTAATCCAAATATCTCTAAGTAAATTTGAAGCAGCTGGAAGTAACTGCACAGCAGAGAGTAAGAAATCGCTGTGGTGAGTCGACCACACCTGGGTCTGATTTGTGCATGTGTGGGTGCCTTGTGGAGACAGTGATTTCAGAGCTGGCATTTGGTAATAGTGACTAATAATCGTGACTATTATTTAGCAATTACTATAAGCTCTATGTATCAGGGGTTGTGCTTAATTCTTATGTAAATTATCTAATCTGTTCTTTACAACCACCACTGGAGATAGGTAGGAAAGTGCAGACCCAAAGGCTAAGCGATTTGCTTTTGGACACGTGGTTTGCAGGGTACAAAAGCCTGAAGCAGGATGGTTTGGTGGTTAGCAGACTAAATGGCAGCCCGCCAGCTGGTCTGTCAACTAAGGGTATGCTAGGAGATGGCTCCGGGAGACAAAAACCTGAATTAAGACCCTTGGAGTTGAGGTGACCATGGTGGCTTGTGTCTGTCATCCCAAGACTTGAGAAGCTGAGAACAAGATAGCTACAATGGACATGCGTGGACATGTGGGGACATGTGGCCGTCTTGGGTAACACAGTGAGCTCTTCCCAGAAAACAAACAGCAAACAATCCCCAAGGCTGTTGGAACTCAGAGATTCCATATATGTCCACATAGTTCCTATCTTCCCAGCTGGCATCTTCTTGTATTATTTCTCTACAAATACCTGGCCTTCGTGTAATTCTTCACCAGACACTCCACTGCATTTCTGTCCCACTGTGGCTGTGCAGAACTTTCCTTTTGAACGTTGGCACCTATCGGTTTAGCCAAGTTCTCTGGACCTAACGAAATAATTATAAATGACAATTTCTCAAATACTTGAAGGCAAAGAATGCTCTCCTTGAGTATTTCCAGTTTCATTTTCTAGTTCTTCAACCTCTTCCTCATGTGATTAACGGTCCTTACTGTATGGGGTTACTGTTCTTTGTTTAAAGGTGGCCAAATGCTGGGTGGCCATTCAGTCCAAATGTGACATGAAGAACAAATGAAACCCGCTTGACAATTCAGGCAACTTAGTTGTCAGGAAAAGCCACTGGGCCAACAGTAAGTCATTGGCTGAATGTAAGAAAGCAATCCAAGGGAGGATTGTTCGTGCCTAAAAGTCTGGAAGAACTCAAGCTGATACCATTTCAGTAATTACTCCTTTTAAGATTTCCCTTAGAAGAACACGTAGCTTACACTCCCCAGGAGCATAATCTGGTGTACATCTGAACGTTCACACACTGGCTTCTGCCTGGCAGTTAAAATGCTTTCTTGTGGAAGGGATTTGATTGGCAAATGGGACTTTCATCTTTTGACACCATGACTGATGGCCCGAAGAGGTGGATGATGGATGTCTCTGGAATACATGGGCCTTCTGTACGGCCCTCTTTGGGCTATTCTCTCATGCTTCACTTGTAATTGATTCCTAAAATAGAACTCATGGTGTCAGTGGCATTCTCCATTTGTTCTCTGGGCCCTGGGAATACTATCCTAGCTGACATACAGACCCAACTGTATGTTCATGACGAGAGTCAAAGTAACTCAGATGAGAAAATGGCTCTTGTAACTATGCCTAAAACTCTGGGTGTTCACACTGTCATTTAAAAAAATATTTCCCAGGAAAGACATCTCTAAATAAGGTGTGGTAAAGCCGTTTATATTTGCTTAATTGTACTTAAATAATCTGTGACTTCAAAACTGCACACGATTGCAATCTGGGGTCATCTAACATCACTCCATTGTCCAGAGTCCCATTGCCGAGGTTCTACAAAAATTCTCAAATGCTACCAGCTATAGTTGGTTATGGCTCTCCTGTTTCTCAAACATATCACCTACAAAATAAAACAACAACAACAACAACAAAAATCCCTTCAGCTGCTCTTAAGATAGTGAGTTTTATCTACCTCGAGACACGTAGAGTGTATTAAAATTGTTTTCAGATTTTAGAAGCCATTATAAAAACAATGGATTTGGATTTTTTAAAACAGCTTTTTTTTTTTTTTTTTTTATTACATCTTCACTTACGTTCCCTGTGTTCACACGTATGGGCTGCACCTGTCATGGCACTCATGGAAGCCAGAGAACAACCTGAGGGGTCAGCTCCTTCCTTTCACCACATGGGTCTTAGAGACTGAATTCAGATTGCCAGGCTTCCTGGCAAGCTCCTGTGCCTACTGAGCTGCTCCTTAAAATTTGTTAATATTTATTTTACTAGAAAATTTTATTTAATTTATCCCTATAAAGTGTGGGAATATCAGTTTTATCTGAATGCAGTTGGGATACAAAGTTCATCTTAGTAATATGGTTGGGAAAATGAGAATTTGTTGTTTTGTAAGTCCTTTGGAAGATTTATTAAAAATTAAGAGGAGGTTGGAAAGATGGCTTGGTGGCTAAGGGTACTTGTTTCTGCAGAGGACCTGGGTTTAATTCCCAACCTTCCAGCCATCCTAATTTCAGTTCCAGGACACACATGACACATGAACATACATGTGAGCAAAACACTCATATACATAAAATAGACAAATTTTAAAAATTAAAAGTAGACAATCTAAGTTTTTAAGTGTACCTCTAGCAAAATCAAGTGGCCTAAGATTTAAATGGTTTTTTGTTGTTGTTGTTGTTGTTCTTCTAGATTGATGGTTGATGAAAGACATGACTTAAATTTGGGGTAAAAAAGGCAAATGCAGCTAAAATATTCTGCTGTAATATAGTAGTTCTTATTTCTAGAATGATAATTGTCAAGGCCTACGGCTTTCCTATGTCTCATATAAGCAGTTCCATATCAGTAATACTCAGCCTGTCTTTCGTCTCTCTTTCCTTCTCCGACAGGAATAACGCACTGCTTCAAATGAAAGACACGGAGCTATCATCCTTGGAGAGCACAGTGCTCCACCCAGAAGTTGTTCACCCAGAAGTTGGTGAGGTATGGTCCCTGTGGTGTTGGAAACGAGGCCTCAGGCTGAGGTGTCTGAGGGAAGTACAACACACTGAATGTAGAACTCGGCTGTTCAGGGATACTGATACCCATCTCCCACAATGGCTGCTGCTGTGGGCGCAATGGGGTCTCCCCAGTACGGATGGTTCTCCACAGAGTCCCCCAGCTTTGTCCCTTTCCAGAAGGAGCTGTTCATCATGGCTCTGCTTGGCATGCCTGAGGAAGGAGACCCACCTCAAATTAACCCTTTGAAAAGGAATCTTTAACAGAGTCTGTAAAGGAGCCAAAGTTTGGAGCTGACTCTGGCAAGGACGACTTCAGGGAGCCTGCAGAATAAACTACTTTCCCCATCACTGAGGTCTTCAGTCACTCTCTGCAGTTAACAGTCACCATGGTCACCTGTTCAAGATAAGCTTTTGATTCTTCAAGGTTAAGGTTGGCAGCTCTCCCCCCCATCACTACTTTCTCTCTCTCTCCCCCTCCACTCTCTTTTTATCTTTCTCTCCTCCCCCCAGCTCTTTACCCCCTTCCTTTTCTCTCTCATCCCTATTCTCTCTCTCCTCCTTTCTCCTCTCCCTCCCCCTTTTTTCCTCCCTCTCCTTTCTCTCAGTCCCTCCTTTCCTTTCTCTCCCTCTTTTCCTCCCTCTTTTCTTTTTTCCTTTCTTTTTGTTTCTATTTTTCCCCCAACTCTTTCTCTTTGTATTTCTCTTCCCCCTTTCCTCTCTGTCTTCCTCCCTGTCCTTGTTCTTTCTTTCTCTCTCTTTACCTCCTTACTTCTCTTTCTCCCCCTCTCATTCCTGTCTCACTTTCTCCCTGTGTTCTCTCTCCACTTTCTTCCTCCTCATTGACAAGTGATCAGAGTAAGACTTTCCTTTTTAGGACAGTTTCTAGTTTGTGAGAAACCCCAGAGACACTCGCAAGGGTGTGCTTAGAAGTCAGGCAGGAACTGTTACAAGGAGACGCGTGCTAAGACCGCGCCTTGGCTTCCTCTGCACCTCGGGCTTCCTCCGCGTCAGAGTTCCTTTTCGTTGCGGTAGCCAGTGCTGGTAGTTATTGAAACCACAGGACAGTCACTCTCGCTTTCATGTGAGATCACCTAAATGACTGTACCAAGATCCTAGCCAAGTTACTGAGGCATGTTGAGACCCCAACCCAAGGTTGTCCCCTTTCTCTGTTGCTACCTTCCTATGAGGTTCTGCCTCTGCTGCAGGCTGCCTATGAGATGGGGGGGGGGGGGCATTGCTTGATGACTTCCCACTGTTGCTGCATTTCCAGTTATATGGAGAAATCCAATTTCAGGTCATAAATCTCTAGAGTCTTACAGAGATATTTAAATGAGTGCAATACTGCTCAAAGTGTAACCAACATCCTTTTAGGGCTGTCTGATGCCTAAGTGTGTATATCCCTACAGACTTGTCCACTGGAATGGGCACATGGTAAATCTGGGTTTTGTAATTAGGACTACATGATTCCTAACTCAATAATTAGGAGATAAAGTAACTCTGAAAAATAAAAGTAGTAAAAGAAAATATGGGAAACACTGCTTTGGGGAAACATAATGAGTCCCATTCGAGAGAAAGAAAAACAGACAATAAATCAGTTGAACAAATACAGACTAAAATCTGGACAGAATTATCTCAAATGAGTTAATAGGTTAATTCAAAATAATATTTTAGGCTTCCAGCCACAGGCTCACAGATTCGCTGAGCCTGTCCTCAGCATGGGCTTTCTGAGTCTGCTCTGTGTTTATTTTAGTGGAAATGAGTGGAGAACTAAGAAGTGACTAAATGACTTTTCCATGATGCGGGGGGTGGGGGGTGGGTTGGTGCCGTAAAACAGCTTCCTCGGTGTTTAATTCATCAATTAGACTGCTAGATTAAAATGAAGATACTCCCTGGACATATACAAATATACCATGTGTGCATGGGCATGCATTTATCTCTCCTGATGCTCCCAGGGTACCGTGGGCATAGGACTGGTTTAATGGAATGACGGCCAAGTCAAGCCATCCCTGGAGGACATTGCCCCAGCTTTCTGGTTCCCAGACTCAGACTCAGCAGACCTAGAATCTGCTTTTCATTGTACAAATTGATTTTAGCAATATTTGTTACTGTACGGGGGTACCGAACTATGAACATTAAAGACTGTTACATCTTTTGAAATATGTAGAAGAATATGCAACATGTTTCAGGTAAGCACAAGTAGCCTCACGCTCAGTCCCAGACCTAAAAAAGAGAAAATTCTAGAAATGCCTCAAGCCATATTAATAAGTTACTGAGGTTGATGTTTTAATAGTACCCTGTCGTGCCACACAGTGGTGGCGCACACCTTTAATCCTAGCACTTGGGAGGCAGAGGCAGGCGGATTTCTTAGTTCGAGGCCAGCCTGGTCTACAGCGTGAGTTCCAGGACAGCCAGAGCTATACAGAGAAACCCTGTCTCAAAAAAACCATAAAAAAAAAAAAAAAAAGGAAGTATAACCTGTAAACCATCTCCCCAACTCTTGGTTATTGCTAATGTTGATTGTAGAAGCAGTGAAAATGGTACAGAATATATAAAGAATTCTTGAAAATCAATGAGATAAGTCTAAGTTCTGGCTGTGGGAGGGACAGAGTAAATGCCAAAGGATTTGAGGAAAGAAATATTAAGTTGGACTCTCCAACCACACTGGCTTTGGGGAGATAGAAACTAAAACAACAGTCTCACAATTATTCTGCCAGCCAGTACGATGATAGGATGGCTGGAGTGTGGATACACCTCCTGGGGCATCGGAAACAATGGCCCATCCATAAAGAGAAACTAAATAATGTCACAGAAAGCTGGGGAGGGGACCTGTATGCTTCTGATCCAACGGCATGGCTTCTAGTCCGCAATGGAGTGAAAAGCAGGTTGCAAGCATCAGGAGATCATTTCGTATGTGCACATGCATACAGATAGCTCAGAGCAGGTGTGGGAAGATCCCAACCACTGTCAGATGAAGAACCTCTGCAGAGAGGAGGCGAAGAGGGCTGCCTTCCATTCCACTTCATCTCTGAGAAAACGAGATGGGTGGCAGGCCCTGCAAAGTGGGGATCCTTGGCTCTTCGGTAGGCCTTAGCTGTGTGACGTTCCTTGGTACTTTCCTACAGGCTTGAAGTATTTTATAGCAAGTAGTTCCCGAGGGAGTGAACCTCTTCTTTGGGGGGCAGGAAACCTGTATCCATAAACAGAACTCCATTGGATCCAGATCCAAGGAAGCCGTTCACAGACAGCAGATGGCACCCCCATTGAGAATAGCCAGAGACCAGAGCGTGAGGCCATCATGGCTAAGGGAAAGCTGTGTCCTAGGCTGGAAAGACAGGTGCTTGGAGGAAGGTGACAGCCTGGCTTTGGAACAGGGTAAAGTTTGAGGACACTTTTCCCTTTCCCTGCTCATCTCTTCAGTCAGAAAACTAAGTCATAGGCGGAAGGAGTGTGGGTAATTACAGCCATTACCTAAGAAGATCAAAGGATACACTTAGTTCTGGTGAAGAGGGGCCTGGCTAGGGGTGGAGTGGTGTGGTGTGGGGTGGCATGGTCTTCTCAGGCAGAGGTGCTGCCTGCAGAAAGGAGCACCAGTGAATTTGTACTTTCATCTCTAAAAGGATAATGAATTTTCAAAATGCCAATTCTTTGTTCTGACTTCACAAGGCTAGAAGAAATTTTTGCCTTGTGGTAAAACCGGAGGTGGAATCAAGCATAGAAAATTGACACTCGAATGTATTAGCAAAGTACATGGAATTAATGAAAGTTTATCTGAATTTGAGGCTTGTATATCTGGGAAACAATAAAGGGAACTAAGCCTGAGAAATTATTAAAGACATGTCCGTCTCAACTCCCACCCCAAAGACTCACATGCCTTTCCTTTCCAGCATTCTAATGAAGCCTTTTATTTTCTGTATGCCCAGATCAGCCAGCTCATGGCAGAACTGGGTAAGCTGTTCCATGACACCACTTCTTTCTAAACCAAGGCGTAATGTTCTCTTCGGCTGCATCGCAGAAGGTAAACAAGTGCAGACGTTTCTTTGAAGACTCTGCTCGAGTCTGTTGTTCGTTAAGCCTTGCTTGCAGAAATCAAACACGGTTTCCTGTTGCATGTTTACCGAGCCTCCCTCCCCGTAAAGCACACGACGCAGGACTGCAATTTTCCCATTTGTTAATTTTTCCCATTGAGCTCATTTCTGCCTTTTAAACATCCCCTTTCTTGTCGTCCACCTCGTTTAGCAGTAAATGCAGAGGATTACAAACATTCCTGGGAGATATAAAACATTCCAGGAAATTTAATTTCTCCAGTCATGGATTTTAGCAGTAATGATACTGTGCATTTGTATAACATCTCCACGAAGAGAAATAGGAATTCCTTACTCATTATCTGGAGACAAGCATTATTATCATAGTTTTGTATCCCATGTAACTGAGTCACAGAAATGAACCAGAAATAAATCATACCTGGAGTCTGTCTTGCAAAGGAACGGAGCAGAAAGGAAAGATGAGTGCCTAGACACTTGCACTCTGGCACAAGAGAAGCTGCTATACCATTTAGAGGGGAGAGGGCCATTGTTTAGGTAGAGGGCCAACTCTGATGCTGGAGAATGAGGAAAGTCTTTCCGTTGTCCTCCCCCAGTGTTCCTGGCCCTTAGGCTGACCCCAGGCCCCATTTCCTGGGCTAGGGGGGTGGGCTGGATGCCAAGGCCAGGCCTACTTCTCTGGGGTTTGGTCTCACGTCTATAAGAATCACTGTGTTCCTAGCAGGATGAGTTGTTCACAGCCCACGGAATAAGTCTCTGGATCCATCAACCTTCCCAGAATTGTGGCAGTTCAAACCTTCACTCCACCTTCTCTGAGGAACCGGTATTTAAAATAGCTAAGGTTTTGTGATAGCGAGTGTCAAGGGGAGAAAACAAGGTCTGCAGAGTTAGCCTGGATAGTAAAGTCTTCGTCATGCTTGAGGACTGGGGTTGGGAGGGAGGGTGTTGATATAAGATTTTAGCCCTAGTATTGGGGAGGCAGAAAAAAGGATCGCCATGGCTTGGTAGCTGGCAAGCCTAGTTTGTTTGGTGAGCTCCAGGATAGTGATGAACCCTCACTTAAACAACAACAACAACAACAACAACAACAACAACAACAGCAACAGCAACAACAAAGAAGTGGGTGATGCCTGAGGATGACACCTTAGGTTATGCTTTGACCACCACACACTGGCACCAACCCACACACATGTACCTGACCACACGTGAACATCACACACACACACAGAAAGGCTGACGAGATAGCTTAGTTGTTCTTCCAGAGAACCTGCTTCAATTCACAGCACCTACGTGGTAGCTCACAAATGTCTGTAACTCCAGTCCAGGGGATCTAACACCTTCTGGGCTCTGGGCACCGGCACAGATGTGATACATAGACATACATGCAGGGAGAACACCCATGCACATGAAAAGAAAAGGACCTAACTGAAAGCTGTCTTTTGAGAGTCTTCCTTGTGTCCTTTTTCTCCCTCAGGGTCTTTTCAACACGTCCTTCCACAGTTACTAAGCATCAAGCAATACCTAGGTCCAACTGGAAAGTGTGAGACTTGATAGAGGTTCTACAGCAGAGTCCAGGAACCATCTGGATGTGTACAGTGTACCATCCATTGAAGACAGGGAAGTGCTCTGTCACTCTTGCTCCTAGTTGCATTTATCATGTGTCTGAGTGTAGAATTCAACGAGAGAAGTCTGTCCCCACACAGAAAGCATGATAACCAGCCCTTAAAAATCCAAATCCTTCCTGCCCCAGGCAGAAAGATTGCTGCCTACTGTCATGTCAGTTAGGAAACTGCATGGGAAGAGTCTGAGTTACATGCAATACCCCAAAGGCTAGGTGCGTGGGTACAGCACTACAGCCTTACTGACACATATCAAAAGCAGAATGAGATGCCCAACACATCCTCAAGGGGTTTCTGCACCCATGGTGCCTGTGTAAGGACAGAGAGTTAGAGCGGGGACTCAGAACTTCATAGGACTTTCCTCCATCTCTTTCCATGAATGGTCACATTGTTAAGATGGCGTTGACCTGAGAGGCAGCAAGGAAGAGACAGGAAGCTGAGACCTGCTAACAGTCTGCCTTTTTTGGTGCGTTACGAGCCCAGTGCAAGAAAGTCTCATGAGAACTTCTAGAAAGGAAATGCGCTCTGTCTGTCACCAACAGAGGGAATAATGTCACCGGCCCTGTAAGCACTGACTGGAACAATGAGGGCTTCCTGGTGCCAGGAGTCAGAACAAATGTGTGAAATGGGATGGAGGGGCATTGCCACCCGGAGCTCTCACAGGAAAGCACTCAGTCAATGGAGGGCTCCATGTCAATATTTGGGTAAGGAAGCATGTCTCAGTTAGATTCCAAGGCGCCCCACAAGCAAAAATTCCTGAGAGACTTTATAGTGTACTTGGGCTCCGGGGTGTCCATTCTCATACCAATGTCACATGTGTGTCCACAGCAGTCTCTATCTGTGCTCAGGGGATACATCTCTCCAGATCTCATCTAAAGGAAGCTAGCCACTTGGCCCATACCATGTGGCACAGCTGCAAAGTTCTCAGCTCCTCAAAGGCAGGGAGGCCCACAGAATTAGGGACCATTGCTGCTTCACTTATGTTCTGTGCAATTTATACACAGTGACCATGTTACTCAGCTCATATTTTATTTGTTAAGTTTTTTTTTCTCCCCAAAAGCTGAGTATATAGACCCACATGCAAGGCAGCTGTGCTTCCAGTGAACCCAGTAGGGAGAAAATTGCAAGCATAATTGAAATGCAATGGAATGAATGGTTGCCTTCAAGGGGCACAGAATCCCACCTGCTCTCCCCAGCCACCCAGTGGGGAGGTTGGCCTTGCTCTCTCTTCTGTGTCCTGACTATCAGGAGCTGCAGGAATATGCAGGAATCTATATCCATGGTCTCGGGTCTTAGTTCCCTCATCCTGGGACTCTGAAGAAGAAAGCAGAGAAATTCAATTGAAAGAAACAAAAGCAGCTTTCTTCATCTTCTTTAGCAGTAACACACACACACACACACACACACACACACACACATGGGGGGGGCTTTTCTATTTTAACACTTTACTGTATAATGGTGTATGAATAATTTCATCTTTTCCTGCCGTTTATTCAGATGTGAGAGAAATCAGTGAATAATAATAGCTGCTGTCAAAGGTATTTATATTTAAAAGGTTTTTATGTGAAAAAAAATTTTTTTGTCAGGACTGATTTTCTCTGAGAGAATCCCTTCATCTCCTAGCAACCAATATGGCTATCTTTCTGAATAGATGCCACACTTACAGTGAATGCGTAACCTTTATGTAGATGCGTTGGCAAATTTAGCACCTGGGACTCATGCGAATTCAAAGCAAGTTGTTAATATAGTACCAGAGCCAAGCTTGTGGTGGAAGTCTCAGGGGGGCCTCCTTCAAGAAAACTGAACACGTGATCAGCACGTATCCCGCCTCTGTGATGCCCAAGTCTCACATGTCCTACGGTGCAAACAGCCCTCTCAGTAACCTGTTCGAAGAACTTCCTACCTATTCAGAAAGAAGAACGTGTAGAGATTTTTCTTTGCAAATTATTATTCTAATGGAAAGAATATCTTTCGAGAACGAAAATGTCAGCAGGAGCTTGCTTATTAAAACCCCCCTTCCCTGGAAGGAGAAATAATTGGAAAGTTTGGAATCAATCATCCCGCTTGCTCCTGAGTTTTGATTACTCATAATATATGAACATCGCACTCACTTCCGTTCAGTCTTACAGTTGGGACTCTCTACATGTTCTAAAAACATTAACTAGAGCCCCTCATCACTCTCTGAAATAAATACCTCAATAACCAGGTTATGAATGAATTATTCGAGACACAGATTTATAGAATGAGGGTGAGATATGGGGACAGAAATGGCTTAGTTCTGAAAGGTTGTGTTTCACAGCAGAATGCAGAGCATCATTAAACTTAAAAAAGAAAAAATAAAATAAAAAAGGAAAAGAAGAAAAACAACTCACAGGCATGCACCCTGCCAGAATGAGTGCGTGGTATTAAAAGAAGTACATTTAAACAAAATTTTAAAACCTCTTTAAGAATGAACCTCATAAAACCAGGCTTTTGGAATATCCTGAATACATAAAAGAAAACACAAGAATCTAAGGCAATCAGCAGCACATCCTGCAGTGAGAATCTGACGGCCAGCACGAAGGCACATCACTCATCTGAGTCTCAGACCACCAAGGGCTACTGTTGCTGACGTCACACAAGCTTGTCCAATCAGAAAGGGAGGATACCAGGCCGCTCACCCCGGCCTTGTCACATGTCCACTTGTCTGTGCCATCTACACTGGAAACACTAGATCACATAGAGTACTTCTGCATTTCCTAAATCATTTTAGATTGCGTACACTAGCTCTCATGTAACTTTATAGTCTCTTTGGTCCTAAAACATGGCCCACCCTTGTTAAGTGTCTACAGGCATTTGTAAAAGGGTTCTTTACAACCTCCCAGGGGATTTTGCCTTTCTTGGTAGTCTTCACAATGACCTTGTACAGTGTTTTTGTTGTTGTTGTTTGTTTGTTTTGTTTTTTTTTTTTAATTGACACCACCATTTTTTTCCATGAGGAAGTCAAATGATGTACTGTCGTGATGTTCCCAATCATTCCCGACGTTCCTGGCTTCATAAAATGATTAACACACAGTTCTTGAGTGCAGGGCAGGTTGGCGGGCTCTAGAAACTGTCCACTCCTCTGTTGCTCCTCTTCTCACAAAGAAGCTGAGAAGTACTTTTGGGGCAGCCACCAGTGTTACTGGCTGCCAGCTAGAGGGATCTGAAAGGGCCTCTTTTCATCCTTTGGAGTTTGTGGGAGGTTGGGGAGAAGAACACATCTCCTCTGCCTGTCTAGACAGTATTCAATGGGAGGCTGATTGTGGCCAGTAACTCCAACCCTATAGTCTCTTGGGAGGCTCCCACTCACCAGGGTCATGGTACTGTAGATAGTACTGTAGCTGGTAGGTCTTTCCACTGTAGCTGAGGGTATCAGTTTCATATACAAGCACAGTCTCAGCTGGTACAACAGGCCCACAGTTTACAAAAAGTGTGGGGTGTACATGTATAGGTGCACGTGTGTATACTTATCCATATGTTTTTTAAACATATGTGAAGGTCAGAGGTCAACTTCAGGTGTCATTCCTTGGGAACTTTATCTTTTGAGTCAGGGTCTCTGGGGTCTGGAGCTTGCTGATTCTGCTACACCTGCTGGCCAGGGAGTCCTGTCTCTTCCTCCAAAGCGCTGGGATTGCAAACATGTACCACATGTACAACTTGGCTTTTATAAGGGTTCTGGGGATGAGACTATAGTCTCTGTGTGTGCTGCAAGCTCTTTACGGACTGAGCCATCTCTCCAGCTCCAATTCATCAGTCTTTCAGGAGACCCCTTATCATTCAGGACCACTGCTGTCAAATCTGTCCCCATATAACATCAAGTGGGACCCCCACTTTTAACATCAGAACCTATACCCAACCAACTTTTAAAAGTGCATTGATTTTACTCACATGGTTTTTTAATTTTTTTTTTTTTTAATCTTTAATGGGAAGTTTCTAACTATGTGTTGGAAATGAACAAATCCCCATGTTTCTGAAAGATAACGTTTACCTCCTCAAAATAGATATGGAAAGAGAAAAGACGTTTCTGAGAAAAGAACAACAACAAAAAAAAAATGTGTGAAATAAATTAGGCAGGAAAATGTTTTGCAATGCATGTTAGATATAGGTATTGATTTGTTCTGGAAATGTCTGCAGTTCCTCCAGAGGACACAGAGGGAGGGTTTTAGAGGCCACCAGAACCGCAGGGCTGGCTTCGGCGCCTTCCTGTAAACAGGAGACTGTGGATCAATTCAGTTAAGACGGTGGTGATGTCAGAGAGCAAAGTCAGGCGGGTTATTTGTGGCTATCAGGTCAACCTGCTACCTAGTAAGGCAAGAGGTCCCTCAGAGCACCTGGCTTGGGTGTTCTGGAGAGGTCTTTAAAATGATGTCAGGGTGGATTGCAGTAGTGTACAGGTGGTTGTTCCTTTATCAACAACACTCTAGTTAAGGCTTTAAAACACCCACGCCAGTTCGATACTTAGAAGACATTATATTATGTCGTTCCAAGCAGCATTTGTGTGCACACTCAGCCAAACTGGCTTGGCTCACCCACAGATATGTCTCTTGGATCTTTGTCTCTGAGTCTAAGGAAAATAAGACATCTCTACGTGTTTGTCTTTGGCTTGAAAGCTTTTTCTTTTTCTTTATTCACTTTAAATACCACTCACTGCCCCCCTCCCAGTCACCACCTCTCACAATCTTTGTCCCATGCCCCCTTCTCCTCTGAGAGAGTGGGGCCCCCCTTGGGTATGCCCGAACCCTGACACATCAAGTCTCTTCAGGGCTAGGCCCATCCTCACCCTCTGAGGCCAGACAAGACAGCCCAGCTAGAACATATCCCACAGACAGGCAACAGAAAAGCTTTTTTTTGGGGGGGGGGGTGGTTTGGGGAATGCTTTTCCACAGGTGACAGCAGATGGGAAAGTTGAGCTCTGAGGAGCAGCTCCTGAGAGGGAACATAGTGGCCCATCAAAGATGCCCAGGGTAAACAGTAATTCTTTTAACAATATTTTTTAAATCTATTTTTATGTGCATTAGTGTTTTGGTATGTGTGAGGGTGTCAGTCAGATTTTGGAGTTGCAGACAGTTGTGAACTGTTATGTGGGTGCTGGGATTTGAACCTGGGTCCTCTGGAAGAACAATCAGTGTTCTTAACTGCTGAGCCATCACTCCATAAGCGGCCATTTTGATAAAGTGTCCAGGTTCTGTCTAAAATTCCTCACCGATGCAACTGGAAGTGGGCTGAGAAGAGATTTCAGCACACCTGTCTCTTTAGTCAAAGTGCGTCTCTTTGCAGCCTGGGCCTCCGATCCAGCTTGATCCAGTGTCTCTATGTTATTCTCTTTTAATAGCTCCATGTGGAGGCACCAAAGGGACATGACAAATGGGCTCTGCTCAGACTCCAGCATTTTCTCCCTGGTACCCATTCATTCTCTCTTGTCAGGCTACTGGTCTCATCCCCAATTTTCCCTGCCAGTTTATAGTATTTAAACAAATACATTTTTCATTTATACCTAACCGACATTGGCACTGGAAATAGCCAAGTCCACACTAAGAACTTTTTTGTCAAGTCGCTTTTTCTCCAAAGAGTAGAAGCACTGACTCTACTGGGTTAGGGAGTTGCAGAAGTCGCTTGCCCGATCCCCCCTCCAGATGCATTCAAGCCTGTCTTTAGTTTGCATCCGCCATCTTGTTTTAGCTTCACCTTGTGAGGTGCTATTTTTTTTTCCCACTTCTTAACGTATGGCAGTTTCCAAGGTCTTTTATGAAGGGTAGTTTTATCTTGGTTTTTTCCCCCAGACAATCTGAGACATTTTCTTTGTAGAAATAATTTAACATACTTGAACTGCGATGAGCTCATTGTAGTGCTTGTCTTCACGCAGACCGCTTAGAGACAGTCACTTTCTCTATTCATGTGCTACTTACTCCTCAATGCAAATTCTGTAGTTTCCGTCCTCAAAATGAAACGGTGCTGCAGGCCACGAAGAAAAAGATTTCTGGGGAAAATAATTTAGAAATAAAGTAAACCCAGATGCTGCCAGGGTCATAAGGTGTATCAAGGTTCCCTGACACCTAATGCAATTGGGGAGGTTTCTGTAGCCAGTAGTTTAGACTGGAAGTTAACAAATAAAACCGAAAAACCTGCCATGCACCCCCCCCCACCTCCCACAGGCCTCCTATGTTCCCTCTATTAAAACCAACATTGCTGTGACCACAAACATCTTCTTCACTGGCATACTCCCAGGTTCCACACTTGCCATTTGTCTGCGGTCACTGCTTTGGAGGAAGGAAGGTCATGCAGTCTGGGTAAGGGCAGGAGGGCTGAGGCTGTGAACATCGCACATTCATTGCTTATGAGGGTTAAAATAGCTATTGGGCTATTAGGACGGTGTCTTAAGAGTTCTCCATGTATCCTGTTCTCTTCTTATTGTTGTTAGCTCCTATGGGCCGTGGTTGGTGAAGATATGGTGTTGGCGCCCTTGCTACCTGGCCATGCTGGGCATCCAACTTAGTGACTTCTCGTGAGCCTGGCCCCATGACCCTCATCTCCCTGTCACCACAATAGCTGCCCTGCCTGATCTCCACTGCCTCCACCCCGCCCTGCTAGCTCCACCATGAGGTACACAACAGTGATGTTTTCGAAAATTATCTCAAAAGAGAACTCAGAGAGGAAGCTGGGAAGTCCATGTATACAGTGATCTTAGGCCAAAAGTCTCAACATTATATAAAAAAGAAATGATACGATATGGGTTAGCAATGAATCTCTAAATTCAATATAGTTCTAATCAAAATCTCAATATAATATGTCTTATTTGATTTAGAAATTGTTGCTGTTATTCCAGAAACCACAAAGAAAGACAAATTGCTAGAATTGCCAACACATGAGGAAGAAGAAAAAAAAGGTAATGAGATTGTCCAATGTTACGCAGAAGCACGGGGCACCTTGATTTTCCTTGAGGTCTTTCCCTAAAGTCAGAGTAACTAGGATCACATGGTAACACCACAAGGCTAGGCAAAACTGGCCACTGACTAGATGGAAACAGGTCTTCTAGAAAGGTACGGGAACAGACCAGGCCTAACGCTAGAGTTGGAAGGAACAGAGACCCGATGTGCTGCTGATGGTGGCGGTGCTCCGGTGTGCATCAAAGGCACCCGTGGAGAAGCATGCAGGACTGATTCAGACATGGTGCAGCCATGCTGGTGTCCAAAAGTGACTCACCCAGGCACAAAGACAGGCAATGCTGTGCCCTCAGAGCTCAGGGGAGGGTGACACCGGCTAGTAAAGGAGGGAATGAGGAGGGACAGAAGGACCTGTGGCTTCCTGCCTTCTCAGGAGTCTAGGCAAGGCTTCAAGAGGAAGGCTTCAGTCATGAACAGTCTGGATTCTTCTCTGCCATTCTTTGATTCTTTGATTCTCAGTGTGAGGGTGGAACTGGATGCAGGGCAGAGGTGGCTAAAGGGGATTCTCTGAAACAACCCTGGATGGAGAAGGAACTGATGACAAGAACAGCCATGCTGTTCTCACTGTAGGGTTCACTGTGGCTACCGGAAGCTTCTAGGTAGTTGTCTCAGGCCAGTGTGCATCACTGGGAAAACAGTTCTTCATCAATTCCAGGGTGTCTGAGTGCTTATGGATTCTTACTTGTGAGCTTACAAGCACTACTTATTTGTTTGGATTGCCACAGATACATGATTGCATTTATGCACCTTCTTATCTCTACTTCCCAAGACCAAACACGGAGGGCAGCGATCATGATTCCAAGGGGCCACTGGCTTCCTGTTTACTGGTCACAGTGTCTCCCTGATACTTTCCCACTCAGCCTTGAGAGGTACAATGAGTCTGAGGAAAATACCAGGAACTGGGATTTCAAAACAAGAAGCTAACGGCAAGCAAGTTTCCTAAATGATAGATTCTGGGAAGGTGGGAATGCTCAGCAGATGCTTCAGAGCTGCAGAGATGAGAGGGCAGGTCTCTGCCGGGCAGTGGTGGCGCACACCTTTAGTCCCAGCACTTGGGAGGCAGAGGCAGGCAGATTTCTGAGTTCGAGGCCAGCCTGGTCTACAGAGTGAGTTCCAGAACAGCCAGGGCTACACAGAGAAACCTTGTCTCGAAGAAAAAAAAAGAGAGAGGGGGCAGGTCTCCAGGACTCCCCAAGCCTCGTATTGAAGGGGGACAGACTCATTCCAAGATGTTTCCTCACCTCAGATTACAGGGATCCGCCTCTATTACAATGATAGCAAATGTATGGCCAGATAAGGTCCAACTGGGCTTCGGACTCGTCATTAATCTATAACGGAGTTGATGGTTGTCACTGAATAAAAACCAATCTACCTGCACTTAGAGAGGAATTGGCTTAATACATTGGGTGACCACAGGGCATTTGTCTCTCCCACTTCCCCCAAAGCTTGTAAGATCTGTGCACAGAGAACACATAGGAGAAGAGCATACCTGTGGGAGCAACCCTTGAAACACACCTAGATCTTAGCCTGTTCCTTCATCCCATCACCAAGCCTTGCCCCTCAATTCCCTTACCATCCCAAAGAGAAGGGAGGAAATTTATTAGAAGAGTCTCGGGCTGTCCCTGTGCTAGCAACAGCATTTTCTCAAGCACTACATGTATCCGAGATTTGTCTCGACATGGTCCATTTATTTTAATTTGGAACTGTCAGTGGTGGAGGGTGGGGGAGAAGTAATTAAATTTTGACTAGCATGGAACAACATTTGAAGTCTGAAGGCCGCAGCACATCCCTGCCAGCCTTACTTCGCTTCTTGTGCTTGTCAGATCAAAGTCTCAATCCTGGAAACTTACCCACACTCACATTAATTACTTCATACGATGATTTTTTTTTTCTTGCAAATTATGGTCCTCTGTGACGCTTGTCATCTTTAGCTTCTACTGGAGGCTAGTCGTTTTGGTTGCTCTATTCACTGAGTCAGTCAGCCTTCTCCTTGGAGAAAAGCTGTTTTCAAAACCACGTTCCAGTGTTTTTATCCTTAGAAGAAAGGTACACAAGGTTTTCAATGGCATCTTACGTAGTAAAGAGACCAGAGAAGACACCTTTTGTCCTCTGTGAAGCTTGGCTTTAACAGAATTGATCTCCTCACCTCTCCTAGTCTGACTTTGTCTTACTGCCTTCTGCTGACTTCTCCCTGCCCCGAATAATTTACCTGAGAAATCTAAAGTGTTGGTTTGGGGACTTTTACTCCTTATTCCTCCGCATCTCCAGTTTCCTGTCAAATCAATATAGTTGATTTTATGTGAATCCGGTAAAAGTTTTTGTCCAGAATTAAAATTAGCATTCAGAAAAAACTCAGAAACAGTTTTGGGGTTATCCTTTGAATATGATATAAAAAGCACCCCACACACTCTGCCAGCTCCAACCCTTCATCAAAACTGCAAAATCAATAAATACAAGTAATACCACACCCTCCCGAATGTCACTGAGCCTCTGCCTGTGGAGCCTCACCTTACTGGTACCTTATCCTTGACCTGGGTTGTAAAGTGCAGCTGGCAGCTGCTCTGCCCTGCCGCCCTGAAGTGGTTTTCCAGTGAGGGCTGTGCTCACACCTTAGAGTCTGGGGTCCTGGCTCTGGAGCTTTGTAGGGCTTCCTGGAGGAGGCAGCTGTCTCAAAGACAGCATCCAGGCAAAGTAGGAAGGGACGAAACCAAACAAACCCACAGGGAAGCTCTTTGGAGAGTTTATCAGCCATTAGCCAAGCTCGAGGCTCTCTCATGCCCAGCTCACAGAGCTGCATACTGAAAACAGAACGCAAGAACACGTCTCTCCAAGTATGACTCACTCATGGAGTCCAGCAGACCTCAGCGTAGATTTGACATAAACATGACATGAATTTCATACATATTAATAGGCTCCTTCTCACTCAAAACAGTGCTCATGGCAGAATTGTTATTCATGTGGCCCAAAGAGAATTGTATCACCAAAAATTTCAATAAAATACTTTTATTATAAAAGTAATACAAACCATATCACAGTGAATGTAGGAAGAAGTGGAAACAGTATCTTGGTTTCATCTCCCTGTGCGTCTTCGCTTTGTCTGTGTTTCTGCCTCTTTCCTTAAGTGCAAACACATGCAAATCACTTTTATTTATTATTTCTTTTTATCATAAACACATTATATTATTTCTGGTTTGCACAATTCCTCTTAAGTGAATACAATGCAATTTAATTCCTTTGATTCCTTATTTTTCCCCCCTGAGGGTTTTTTCTCTTTAATAATTATAAACAACGCTAAAATAAACAGTTTGGGGCCTACAAATATTTTTGGTTAGTTTCTTAGGCTAGATTTCCATATGTATAACTAACAGGTCAAAGCTCTGGGCTACATCTTCTGCAAAATTATTTTTTTCCTTTTAAAAGGATGCATCAGTTTGTAATGTTAAGAGCAATATATAAAACACAAATCTACCACACTTTGGCTGGCGTCTTGTTATTATTAGTTGAGAAGCCAATTTACTCATTTCTTAGTGAAAATGCCTCTTTAATCTTTGTGCGGCTGACTATTCTCCGGTCTGTGTGTTTCATGTGTAGACTTGCTGGTTGCAGCCCCGCCTTCTGGAGATATCCATTCCTGATCTCATCATTTCCAGATATGTTTCATTACCGCCCTCCCTCACTCGCTTTGTGACTGGCTTTTAACCCCCACCTCACACACTTGATTATTCTCCCTTCCAGCATTTTCTCTGCTGTTTACCAGTCCTAGCAGCTTTCTCTCCTTGAACTTCTCTGTGTCTTTTATAGGCTCCCTCCCCTCAGTTACACCTCAAGTATGTGAGATCTCTCTGCTATGCACACCCGTCTGATGCTTCATTCTCTTGCTGGAGGGCTTTGTGGTTTTTTTGTTTTTTTGTTTGTTTTTTCATAGTTTACATTCAATTCATAGATGGTCACTAAAAGATCTGACCTTTTGGTTGCTATTTGGGAAGAAAGACTGTTGGAGTTTTGGCAGAGTCCTGCCAGAGGGATTCCAGAAGTGCATAACCAGGCATTGAGTGAACCAATGGATAGTCAAGACAATCTGGAGCCTAGAGGTGATGAGTATCCAAAGTAAGGAGATAAGACACCTCACATGCTCAGCACGAACCCAGGGTCAGCTCAGCAGAGGCCATTCAGCTCAGCAACTGGCTGAGTCACTTTGCAGAGGTAGATTGGTGAGCTGATGGGAGCCGCAGAGGGGTTGTCTGAGGTTCCAGACTGGGTGAGACGCCCAAGGCAAACACATGTTGAGTATTTCAGGTGTCTAACTATGAAAAGAAGAGAAACAGAGTGGTAAGGATGAGCAGAGACCTAGTAGGAAGGTAAGAGGTTGGACACAAAAGGAAAGAAGCCAGTAGGTGAGCAAGCCCAGTTCATTTGCCTGTGAGTGTGGTGTAGTGAGCAGTCTAGTTGCCAACAAAAGATTGACAGACACTTTTCCTGAGACCGAAACAATGGCTGTGGAAACTGCCAAGGTCCCCATGTTGCTGTGAGTGTTGTTCTGTCTTCTTCAATGCAGAACTCACTTGTGAATGTGCAGATTAATACATGATATCTGAATACACAAAGCAGGGATTAACTCTAGGGAGTCTTCGCCCAAACTTGATTTAACCGTAGAGCTCACACAGACTCACATGGTTGAGGTTCTGTTACCTGAGAAACCACTTACAGACCACATGCACAGCATCTTCCGCTAACGAGCCAGGTTCCCCAAACACCGGTAATGGATATTTCCACCCTCGTGAGTCTCAGCATTCCACAGCTGGGCAGCATTACAGGCTTCACCATATCAAAGCATGTCTCCAGCCTGTGCCTACACTTTTCGGCTGAAATAGACTTGCTCTCAGTTTGGTTGATTTACCAAAGTGGGAAGATCACTCTGAAAGACAGGGTGGCTTTGCTGTTCTTATACCATGACATAGCAATGATAGCAATGACATAGGTCCTGACCTCACAGCTGCCCTCCAGGGCCTTTTAAAGCTGCACTATGGTCCCTTTAAGCACTGTGGGTATAATTAAAATACAGGGAGCCACAACCTAGCTGGGACAGGCGAAGCTTCTGTGTCTTCATAGCTAGCTGTGTAATAAGTTTAGGGTCCAACAAAATAGTCGGCTAGTCTACCTGTGACCCTAAATTCTCCATGTGATGCTTTTGATATGGGGAGAAACCTAATACAGAGGTTCTTACTTACTGTGTTTGCCCTGGGTTCTTATGGAAGAGGGAAGATTTCATTCATACCATGAAAGTCAGTATCTAGAGCCAATATACTTACTGAATTACGTTGAGTGACCTCTGGTTAATCTTGATTGGCTGGTCTGACAGGATGAGCAGGCTTGGGCATATCTGTTTACTGGTGTTCTCTTAGCAAGAAGTAACCACATTCAGGTATGTGTTGGGGACAGCTTCAACAGAAAAGATTCTTTAAACGATAAATCTTAGTGAAAAGCGTGAGAGGATATTTGTTGATATCCGTGTTTCATAAAACAAATAGATGAAGTATATACTATATTTCATTAATTCTATTTCTTTATTTTTTGAGCTCAGGAGCACTTCCTATTTCTCTCTGCTTGCTTGAAGTCGGACTCTGGAGATACATGCAGACTTCAGGTTGGCGTAACAGGGATACACTTAGAGAACAGCAGAAACCTAGAGTTTTGCTGGTCTACAGCATAAAGGTAAAGGTTTTCAATAAGGACAGCATGCCTACAAAAGCTTGGATTATCACAAAACCTCAGAACTGCCAAGTGTAGGTTTCCCCAGGCAAGTGGAATCCACCTGTAAGCTGTTTTAGAAAGTAGTGCGTACTCATAGCTCACCATTGGCTCACAGGTACAGCTTGCACCAGTCTATAAAAATCCACTTGGTAGAGTGATTTGGTAACACATACCTGAATGTGGGTACTTCATGCTAAGAGAACACCAGTAAACAGATATGCACGACTGCATGCTGTAAGACCAAGACACAGCAAGTAGATAGTTCAGGGCCCAGTAAGGGCCTCAGCAAGGTGGATCATACCTCTGCCTATGGGTTATGAGCTCATTTTTGTGGATCACTGTGATACCAGCAGAAAGAATGACTTTTGTGTCCTCTGATTATTGGCTGCCCACAGGCTGAGTCCTCAGTCCCAGGTTCACTGTGACTTAACGGGATTCTAAGAAAATTTAAGCTAGGGATGCACACTGGTTATTTGAAAATGTGATTATTTATTTAGTTAAAATAAGCCAACACAAGGTATTTTGCCGTTCTAAACAACTTAAATATTTTGTTAACTATGTAATAATACAAAGAAAGGTAAAAGATCAAAGTATAATTCTGTGGCATGTATTTACCTCTAGATCTTTGGACCTTGGTTGCAACTCTTCAGTGCTCTCAGATGAAATAACAATACCCACTCATGCCCCAGTTCGTCAACATGTGTCTCTCTTTACAAGTGAGAATGTCTAGTGGTCCTTATCTGTTTGGAAGTTTTCCACGGTCATTTTGTTGATGCTTGTCTTTTCTTTTTTTAGATGTTTATTCTTATTATCTTCGATTGCATGTGTGTTAGGGAAATGACATGTGCTTGTGAGCGTGTTACCTCATATGTTGGGAAGATGGTGTGTGCTTGTGAGCACAGTGCCTCGTGTATTGGGCAGATAGAGGGTGCCTGCGAGCATCATGCCTCTCCAGTGTTGGATGTCCTGGAACTGGGGTTACCAGTGGTTGTAAGCCACTTGATGTGGGTGTTGGAAACAGAAACTGAGTCTTTTACAAGTATAGAAAATATTCTAAACAATTGAGCCATCTCTCTAGCCATTTTCTTTTTATTAATTAAAATATGTACACACACACACACACACACACACACACACACACACACACACATTGACTGCACAGGACACTCATGTGCTTTGAATAAACAACTGTAAACCCCTTCTGTGTGGTTTGGATCTGACGGGCCTGGGCTACTTTAGCTTCCTGATGACTCTGGTGTACAGTCAGAGTCGAAGGCCATGGACCAAGACTCTGCAGAAATTAACCTGCTACCTTGTCATTTTCTATTTCCTTCTTAACATATTTCCCAATTGTGCTGGATAGTTTTAGGGTAACCTAACAGAAGCCAGTGTCATCTGACAGGAAGGAAAGTCAACTGAGAAAATATCTCCGTAAGACTGGTTTGTAGCCAAGTCTGTAGGGCATTTTCTTATTTAGTGATTGATGTGGGAGAGCCCAGCCCATTGTGGGTCATTTCATTCCTGGACTGGCAGTTCTGGGTTCTATAAGAAAGCAGGCTAAGCAAGTCACAAGGAACAAGCCAGCAAGCAGCATTCCTCCATGGCCTCTGCATCCAGGTTTCTGCTCCGTTTGAGTTCCAGAGGCAGTTCCTGACTGCCTTTGATGATAGACTATGATATGTAAGTATAAAGCAAATAAACTCTTTCCTTCCCAAGTTGATTGTGGGTCATGGCGTTAGAAACCCTAACTAAGATACCAATGTTCTAACTTCTCACGAAAATCAAATATGGGCTCCTGGGAGTTTGTGTTACAGATTCTAGAGCCTGGCTGCTTGGGTTTAAACCCTGCACTGTCCTCCATAAACTGTGCTATACCGAGTGAGCCGTGTTCTCTTTTGATGATTTGATTTTCTCTGCTATCCGTTGTCACTTCTTAGAGCATTGGCCTGGTGTCTTCATTAGAAGTACTGATTTGATTGGTAACTGTAAAGCACAAATCCTAGTATCTAGTACATTATAAGAACAGGAGAAGAAGAGATTTTTTTTCTCTGTTATCATCTGGAAAATTTATTATTATTATTATTATTATTATTATTATTATTACTAGTAGTAGTAGTAGTACAGGATTAAATCATATAGTTCACACATAACACTTAACACGTGAAGCACCATCAGAATAAATAAATGACTAGTTGTAGCTAAGCTAATATGATCTAAATTAGGCAGATTGTAGAGAAAATTGTAGAGAAAGTTGATAGAGGCTCTGAGAAATGATCCAGGAACTTTTGTTTTAAGCTTTATTTTTAGCTATTGGAGGGTAGGTGGATTTCATTGCATTTATTAGCCAAAGAATTATTATTAAATTCACAAATATTGAACTTATTTTGAAATACCCAGCATATGCCCTGAATCTAATGCTGTTCTAAGTTCTACACAGATCATCATATCAATTTACTATAGCATACATAATCATGCAAGATGGACACTATTTTACAGAATAGGACACCGAGGCACAGGAGGTAAATTACCTTGCATGAACACACCGTCAGAAAGAGACAGAGAAGGGTCTAGCCTGTGGTTTTACATCACAGTCTACACACTTTATACATTATCAATTGTGTTCAATATTTTTAAATTTTTCTTTCTTAAAATTATTCTTTTCTTTGGTTTTATTCTTTCATTAAATCTGATGAAACCAATGCCTAGTCTTCCTCAAGTGTTTACTGGATTGTACTTCCCACTGGCTTTTGGGTCTGTGTTCTCTAGTTCAGGGATGAAACTGATGTGGAAGGAAGAGTCAGCTCCATCAGGACTCTGAACATGATGATGGAGTACACTTTTCCTAGCTCTGTATTCCACCGAAATTGATTGTTTCTAATCTCAGGGCCTCAGTAAACTTTGTCTCCTGATGCTATTCCCTGACTTTCGACACCCACTCAAGGTGGTCCTGAGGCACACCTGGTCATGTTTTTGAAGTCAGCACGACTTGAACTTTAGTAGCCCATGCTCAATTGGTCACATCTCCGGATCCCAAAAATCAAAAACAAGACACTGTAAACTGCTTTCCAAATAAGTGTTATCTGCAAGTTCAGTACATCTGCAAAATTCCAAGGGGCTTAGTATGATTGCAGGCATGAAATGTATGCTCTGGTCATTACTGCAAAGGCAACCTAATGGTCCTGAGAGCAGGTTTGTTTATGGGGTTCAGAACTGAGCCCCAGCAGCAGCACAGAAAGCACCCCTGGAAAGACTGGGTTCTCTCACTGATAAGCACCTACTGATTACACAGTCTCTTTCTCTTCCCATTCTCCGATGGGCCGCATGTCGCCCTCTGTGGTTCAGTTCACGGAGTACAGCTTATGGCGATTTAAGTGATCTTAGCAGAGTTGCAGCAAACACAACAGTAAAACTTTTATGAATTCATTTCAGAGAGGAGTCTAGACATCTTCTTTGCCTTTATCTACTTTTGATCAGCTCTTTTGAGTCAGCCCACCACACAGAACTTGCTTCCAGGGACGATGGCATCAGCCAACACAGAGCAGACAGCAGGGCATGCTTGCGGCTATGAGGATGCTGGTACATCAAGAGTTCCAGTTGGTGTGTCTGTACCACCTTCATTTCTGGGACCTCTGTGTCTCAAAGTGTTTTAGTAGTGAGCAAATAGTTCTCTGCAAAGGAGACTTGGCCCAGTTTCTCAGGGCTGTGGCCATCTAGATCTTGATACATCATTGTTGTTGTCTGTGACGTTTTCAGGGACAAAGATGCTTTCAGTATGTATCTTAGAATGCTGTCCACACTGCGTGTTTTTTTTTTTTTTTTTAAAGCTGTTGTGAATATTAGTTATTAAGGGCAGAGCCGTTGTAGTCAAACGTGTTCACATGTGCAAAGGCATTGAGAGGTCTTACATTAGAAGGCACATCCGCTGTTGAGTTAAAAGCCTGTTCTAGAAGAATCTTAACTGAGTGGATGAAAAGCCCTTAAAAATACCAAGCAACAGTAACTGCATCGAGCAGGTTGTTGAACCACACAGTCTGCCCTCCATTTAAACGAGGGGTCTGGAGCCCACTCTATTCAGCATAGTGTTGAGTCAGGCTTCTTCCAGTCATATGTAACTACTGTGCAGGGCGGCCACCCGAGTACCCTTTGGTGCAACAAGAGCGTGCTGATGAAATTTCCGCTCATGCAGCTTCTGTAGGTCTTCAAGTTACTCCTAAGGAGCAGACCAAGCCTGAGGAAACCCTGTCTGTCTGAAGTCTCCTTCTCAGGGAGAATCGCTGGGGGAGGGGTGGGAAGGGAACAAGTATTTTCATAAACTGCTATGCTTCAGGAAGCCGCCTGTTACAGCGAGTCACGTTTCTCTTGTTTACTGGCAGGGGACATTTCTGTTGCGTAGTTCTTTTGTTCTCTCCAAGTGTAATCTCTGTTGCACATGGAGTTCAGACAATGCAGATGACCCTGTCTTCGATGCACACAGTTCTCTGTCAAGATATTGTTGTCCTTCCCTGGGCCCAAGTCCCATTTTAGTGCAAAGGAGAAAAAAAAAAATAAGAAAGGAAAGAAACAATGGAGATAAATTTAGACACTGATGGGAAAAGTCAAACTGCTCACTGTCCACCCTTTGAAGCCACGCCCAGAAGGCCACTTCCTCTAACCTTCCCAGGGATCCCCAGCCACACAGAGTAGCTCTTATGAGCCAAGGCAGACAGATGATTAACTTAGGACTCACGCCTTCCATGGTAAGTTCATGTCCCAGGCATCCCTTCTCTAACAAAACAAAACAAAACAAAACAAAAACATTTACATACACACACACACACACACACACACACACATACATACATACACATACATACCACACATGTGCATATGTATACCTACACACACACGCACACACACGCGTGTGTGTGCACACACACATACACACACATACATACCACACATGTGCATATGTATACCTACACACCCCACATACACATATATGCCCATATGCACACACATGCACACGTATACACCAGCACACACACACACACACATGCAGAGCAAATAGTTGCACCTAGCCTAGAGTTAATCTCCCTGGACTCGATCCTGATCAACTGTGCTCCCTTGCAGTAGAGCATCCCAAGCCTTTCTGACTTCATCATTCTGGGTCCCCCAATGGTCTGTGAAGAGGTCTTTATCAAGCTTGTCCTTCAGTCATTCTCACTCAGAGCCAACAGCTTCCTCCGGTGCCACCCCATCTATGTGTATACTCTCTGCTCCCCCTAATTCTAGACAATGTAAATTGACCTAGTGGTGTGGAGAGACATTTATCAGCATCTAAGGTGGGTGACAGATTCTGAAAGTATCTAAACGGTGTTCTATTTGTGTCAGGATCTGTGTGTTTCTGCTGCAGTGGCCCAGATAATAAGTGCAATCTCTTCATGGGCTGTCTTGTTAATGAACTGTGAAACTAGATGGATACAATCTGAAACACATAACACTATGTCACCAGGAAATAATGCAGGCTCGAGGTCCTCTACTGCGCCCCTGGCAGGTCTCCTGGTTTGTCATCACTGTCTCCCGATTTTCAGTGTCTTCAGTGATTATAAACATACTGAGTAGGAGTTATAGCTTATAAATATAGGACATTAGCATAAGCACATTTCATAGTTTTTCCACACAAATGTAAGAAACTCATGGCATTTCTGTGCATGCATATCAGACATAGTTATTTGGACATGCATACGTACCAATACGCTTTACTTTATCCAGTTAAGTGGATACAACAACCCAAGAACTGTTTTCTAAGCCCTGCAAGCCTTCGCCTTAGCTTTGGTTCCTGATGGGGGAGGGTTCTCCTGCAGTATCTCTCTTCTTAAATCTCCCCTTCTCAAATGGAAGAAAGAGAATGAGCAAAGGAAGAAGTGAGAAAAGCAAGCAACACTCAAGAGCACACTATTAAGTGTGTAACTTGTGAGACAGGGCTGAGAATGAGCAACCTTGTGACTGCCTGCCACTTATTCCCAAAGAAAAATATAGCTGGCTAATGGCCAACAAGCCCACAGTGACCATGTATAAAATGGTTTAACAGGGAGACACAGGAACATGAAAAGACCCAGTTGTTTGCATAAAACTTTTATAATCTCACAAAGTACTAATGGCTTTGTAGTCCTTAAAAAAAATAACAGAACCGCACCAAAATCCTAGACATATTTTGCAATAGAACAGGGTACTTTCACTTGACAAGTATTCAAATATATATATATATATATATATATATATATATATATGAATATATATACACACACATAGATATATATACATATACATAGATATATATATATACATATACATAGATATATATGTATATATATCTATACACACACACACACACACACACACACACCACCAGACTTTTGACTGCTAAATTTCCCTACAGCTTTTTCCTCAGTTGCCCCGTGCACCTTGCGTTATGTCCCAATCCAGCATCATCCTGCCAGGGTGTCTCAGAGCTATCTTGATGGTGGTGCCCGTCATCTAGAACATGTCTCTTCATGCTGGCAAACACTCCTCATCTCCAGCCCCAGCACCACCCCTTCTTCCTTTCACCCTGTCATTTTTATCTCTTCGGGTTGTTATCAGCTACTTTAGTTACTGCCATGCTGTTTGCTGCCAGATATTTGCAAACTGCGAGTAATGATGTTACATTAGGCAGATGAACCTGTGCTGTGTTGGTTTAGGGATATGACACAGAGGAGCTTCAGTGTAGGCGAGGGGTGTTTACAACCCAATTCGACCATTAAGGTGTTAGGGAGGTGGTGGTGAACTTGTACTGAACAGGTTATGTGTGCTCCTTTTGTATGCTGTGCCTTCTTACTCACTATGGTGAATTTTGGGTGATCACCCTCCTCACAATTGCTAGTAAAAGCTTCTTTGCTCTTCTTCTTCTTCTTCTTCTTCTTCTTCTTCTTCTTCTTCTTCTTCTTCTTCTTCTTCTTCTTCTTCTTCTTCTTCTTCTTCTTCTTCTCCTTCTCCTCCTTCTCCTTCTCCTTCTCCTTCTCCTTCTCCTTCTTCTTCTTTCTTTTCCCCCTCCTCTTCCTCCTCCTCCTCCCCCTCTCCCTCCTTCTTCATCCCCAAACTTCTCTTAGTCACAGGGTGCCACAGTCACCGGAGGAGATGGATCAGTGTGAGAGAGTGGACAGAAGATTGTGGGACAGGATTTCTCAGAGTGGGCATGAGCAGTACCCTCTGCTGCGTGATTCTTGATGCCCCATGCATTGTAGGCTGCTTAGGAGCACTCCAACCTCTATATATCAATGCCAGGAAAACATACAACTGTGACTCATATACTGCCTTCAGACTTTGCCCAGTCTTCCGCCAGCTTGAGAAGCACCTAGTTCAGGTCTTGTGGCAGCAGCAGTAATGTCTCCTCAGTTCCACTCTGCCTCAGAGTGTTAAATCAGACAGCATCCTCATCCTGCATGGTCCTTCCTGAGGACTCCACAAGCATCGTTTCCTGATGTCACTCTGCTCGCTCACAGGTCACCTCTGTGTGGACAACAGTCCAGCACCTGCTCCTCTTTCCTGTCTCACTTTGTATCACGTGTTCCCTCCTGTACCGATAGTCACACTGGTCAACTGAGTTGTGTTTGACCTCACTAGAACTTAACATCCTGTGGAGGCTGAGGACTGGGTTTGCTCACTGATGTATTCTATACAGAACCTGACTGTCATGTCTATGAGCGATGTCAGGGATCTGCCCTGTTTCAGGCAAATTCAGAATCTAGAATAGTCTGCTGAGGGGAAGCAGATGGGAGGACCTCTCTCATGGCTGTGGGTAGACTAACCACAAATTCTTTGCTCTTCATTTGTGATTATTTAATGCTACAGATTCTTCCCACTGGGGAAGAGTTGTAAAAAAGTGGTAGTTCTCCTAGGTAAGTTGAATAGGTCCTTGGAACTTAATTTTCCTTTCCGTGGAAAAGGACGTTGTGAGGCTATTGTTCCCTTTCCCTTTGTAAGGCGTTATCAAAATGGCAAGGAAGTGAAGCTAGGAATTCAACCAATGCCTGACTCAAAGTCAAGTTTTTTGGTTTTTTAAATTTAAAATACTTAAAATGCATTTTCTCTCTCTTTTCTTTTTGTCTTACTGAGATAGTTTCTCAACAAGAGGAATATAAACTGGGAAGCAAGGTAGACTAAAATGTGCCAGAAATATCCATGCTGAGCTGTACTGGATATGTCCTGTCTGCAGAAGGATTCTGTACTCACAAACGACTCTGGGGCTCACCGGAAATGAGTGGTTGCAGGCAGACTATGACGTGTCTTGTGAACATGTGTATTGCTGAGAGTCTTGAAGCAGTGATTATCCATGTGTCAGTCTCATTATGTTGAAGGAAATGTGACTTGTTGTCCGGGGTCAGTATCTACAATCCAGACAACCTGGGTTCAAGTACAGCTCCACCATCATTGGCTGACTCTGCGGCAAACATGCCTCACTGCGGCTCAGCCTCAGTACCCCCATTGGTGAAGCGTAGACACATGTTACGTTACTTGTGGAGTTGTTGGGTTTATTAGTTTATTAAATGAGAATACTTACAGGAAGTCACGGGATGGCTTCTGGCTCACAGAAACCTCTCAGGCCTGCTGGTCCCATGCGAATGCAGTTTATCCCTCTTCCAATGTAAGGAAACACAGAGTACTGGCATGGTAGGTTTCCTGGTTTCGTTGGGCTCCATTCTGGTGCAGTCTAGGCTGGAAAATTGGAAAATACTATGGAAGAATAACTTATTTTCTCATTTATATAATACTTATCACATCACATTGCATAAATATTTATGGTGGAAATTTGAGAAAAATCATAAAGAAAAAATAAAATTATAAATCTTCAGCTTGTGTGTGTGTGTGTGTGTGTGTGTGTGTGTGTGTGTGTGTGTGTATGTGTGTGTGTGTGTTTGTGGAGGAAAAGAAAAGGAGACCTATGCTTACCACCTCTAAAACAAATTTCATTATGTTTTGATAAGAATTAGCTATTTTTGTGAATGCAGCATACACACACTCATATAAAAGAATGTAAAATCAAACATTGCCCCACTGTTTCCAGACAACAGCCTTAGCATATCAGTAAACTTCTTTTCAGAAATTGTCTCACATAAGATTTTGGAATCTGTTCTAAAATCTAATTTTACATTCTGAAATTTTTAGTATAAAAGAAATTAAAGGCCTGAGGTGGGCAACATATAGAAAACTGGCGTAGAATGGCTCAGGATGGGATAAGCCTCTCCCCTGTGTTTGTATACGCATTTCTGTCTGTACATCTCTCTCTCTCTCTCTCTCTCTCTCTCTCTCTCTCTCTCTCTCTCTCTCTCTCTCTCTCTGTGTGTGTGTGTGTGTGTGTGTACCACTAGGAAGGGATCCTAAGGTCTTGCCCATGCCAGGCAGCAGCTCTATCACTGAGATATATGCCAGTCCTTGGAATCAACATTTTGTAAAGCAGTGAGAACTGGTTCTTGGAACCAGCTGTATGATTTTCAGTGTTTAACTCCCAAGGCTCAGTTTCCTACTAGAGAAATGGGATAATAACACATGTGGATAACTCTGACTTCAGGAGTAGCTCAAAACGAATCCTACCCGCCCGATGTGTATATACTACCAGGGAGTCTATAGCTCAAGGCAGGAAGGACCAGGGAGGTTGACCAGTTCCAACGCCTGAAGAATGAAGATGCAAGACTGAGGTCACCATTACAGCCACTGACTTGAAGCCCAGCTGAGCTTCTTGCTGGCCATTTAGAGTCACCCAGATTCAAGACTATCCTTCATGGAATTTTCTACATTGGAGTCTCTGATTTGAAAACTAAGACTCTTTTGCTAACAGAAAAGTTCAGAAACAACAGCTGTAAACAATATTGTTGTTATAAAGAGTTTCAGAAACTTGAAAGCATTTCTTATGGTCTCCCTTTAATAATGCTCAGAGATATTGCCTCTCTCTGCATCCTCAGATGATGATCCAATATGCTGTCTGTCTCGGGTATTTTATAGATCCCTCTGGAGCTCCTGTTCCATTTTAAGAGAGAGAGAGAGAGAGAGAGAGAGAGAGAGAGAGAGAGAGAGAGAGAGAGATATCGACTGTTTCTTAAAGAAGGACTTTAATTGAATCTGGTATTTGGCAGCATTAAATACAGGTTGCTCTTGTTTCTCTTCTCTTGTTCACCATGATGGATACTAACAGACATATGAGTTGCCGAAAGAGTTCTATGTCTGAGGGAAGCATCCTTGATTTAACGCTCAGAGGAATGTATGATGGTACCCTTCGCCCATGACAGAGTTAGTGCTCCCTTATACATGCATTCAAACGAACCTGGCAAATTTGCCATTTGAGTAGATTTGACTAATTGTATTGTTGTTGGGTGTGGGTGTGAATATGCACTATGCCCTTCCAAAGCTATCTAGTGTTCTCTACGTTTCCTATAACGAACACTCGCAAATGTTGGGGAAAAACGTAATTCTACAAAGATGCGATTTCTCAGTTGATCCAGTCATGCCTACATTACTTAAAATTATGTCCCTGGGCCATGATCTGCATAACACAAAGGTTCTTTGCATGGATAAGTTTTTGGATATATATTACTTTAACAGATTAGAAATGGCTCGAGGTAAGGCATGGAGTCTTCCAGTGTTGAGTTATCCCTATCTAAAAAAAGTATTCAACTACTGTCAGTGAACCACTCAGCTGACCATAAAGAGAAATGAGCAGGAATTAATAAATGATATTCCCCTTCCCCCATCAAATTTGCAGTCCATTGTTACATATAAAATTTATAAAGTCCACTCTGACCAAGCTTTTATTGGATTGTTAATGTTAGCACTGATGTAAGAAAAATTTTATGTGAAAAAGAAGCAGCTTCTCCCCATTATAGACAAACATAAACAGTTCTCGTGTTTTGTACAGTTAACACAGGTAATTTTCCTTTTGTGCTACTGCTGGATGCTGTTTGGATGTGGGTGTGCATGATAAAATTGACTCAGTGCCAAACGCCTCAACTGTCTCCAGCAGTTCTTGCCCCTTGAGAGTCCGACTTGCTGTAGAAATCCCTCCAAAATTAAGGCAACATCTGTGATCTTAAGCCCATCATCTGTAATAGATTTCTGTTAAAATGAAAATACGATGTAAATGATGGAATTGAGGACCTCGGAGTTGATGCACAGAACCACCATCTGTGAGAATAACAAACTCCAAACACCTTGTTTGCCTGGTCAGAAGAGATGTGGAGCTTAGGAACAGAAAGGAGGCAGTTAGGCAGCGGTGGTTGGAGAATCTCGGAAGCCAGGCATCGGTCCAGGACCTAAGGGGGACAAGTTAGAAATGTCTTAAGTGATTTTTTGGCTGAGGGGCATCCCGACTCTTATCAGACTTGAAGGTGCTTGCACACGTGTCTTTCTGGTTACTGAGGCTTCCACACTGTTAGAGGTGTTTTGATGGGACTGGTCCACAGCACACAGTGTATGTGGTCAGCAGTCTTCAGCCCAAGGCATGCACAAGGTTAATAGAAGCACTGAGAAGTCCCTGAGGCCCAGGGCCTCTCTCTGTGTCTGGCAAGAGAACAGTAGTACACGCCCTTTGCCTCACACACAAGGACAATCTTCCCTGGGAGAATGGGAGGTGAGCCAATTTGCTAATATGAAATGAGCAGAAGTATTATGAGCACTCCCTGAGTAATTAGGTAAGGTGATACGAGCAAATTGGAACCTCAGATGAACTCCCAAGGAAAGATGTTCACAGGCTGAGCAAAGCCGAAGTCTGTGGGAGCACCTTACAGTATAAAGAGCACACGGGTGGGGGTGGGGCATGAAAGGAAGGGTGGCTCCAAGGGACAAATCACGAGGGGATGCTATTGGTGCTACAGAGGTGGGTGTGGATATCCACTCACCTGGGGAAAACACCAGGGGTCAATAACAGAGCTCAGAATAAAGTAGGTTATTTTGAAATACACCAACACACATCTGGTTATAGAACCACGTAGTAAGGATTATCTGAGTGGACAGAGGAGATTCCCACAGACATACTACACGGGCATTTTGTGGAGCTAGCAAAACTGTATTGTTCTTACCTTGTGCTCATCTTCAAAAAATCAGTGTTTCATCTCTTGCTGAAGAGCCTGGGCACACTGCCTGACCAGTGAGCAGGTCCTTGTCCAAGTAGCTAGATCTCACTCTTGCTAGGGAAGAACGTTGTTTACTAAAATAGTTTGTCTTTCGATGCCAAAGGAAATCAGATTGTAATCAAAAGCTGAGAACGGGCTGAAATCATCAAGGCTGTCCAGTCCAGATTTGGCATCTCTGCATGTTCCCAGGCTTATTAACTACGTTACGTTTACAAAAGGGAAAGGCTTTATTGCTTTCAGAATTTGTTTTAAATAATGGCCCAGTGAGCCACTGATGCAACAGACAGCACTTGGCGTCTACACGGTTCCTGTAGACCTTGGGAACACAAGAGATGCAGGGAAGGAGAAAGGTTTTATTGACATGCCTCAATAAAGACAGAATGCATTTAGCTGAACTTTGAAATCCCAGAGAAGCTGATCAAACTACCAGGGAGACACTGCTCCGTCAGTGTGTTGTGTTGTGCCAGTGAAGTGGAGAGATGCTAGCTCAGGGGGTAAAGGCACCGACTGCTGAGCGGGTCTGCCTGTGCTCCATCCCTGGGACCCACTTGGTAGCTGAAGAGCCAGTTCTTACACCACAAGCTTTTGCTTCCCCACCCCTCACGCTGTGCTATATCGAATGCAGGTACCCCTGTACATAAATGAATAAATTTAATTTAAAACAGCATAAACCTTTCTCTGTAGGTTCAAAAGGTATCTGTGTGCTGACTTAAGAATTTAATCAGAGGGGCTAGAGGGATGGCTCAGTGGTTACCAGCACTGGTTGTCATTTCATAGGATCCAGCATCCACACAGTGGCTCAACCCATCTGTAACTCCATTCCAGGGGCATCCGATGTCTTCACCTGGTCTCCATGGGTCCTGCATGCATGCAATACACAGGCATACATGCAGGCAAAACACCCAAACACATAGCATTTTAAAAAAATAATTAAAAGTCCAAGTTAAAACTAGATGCAAGGATTAAATGCTTATTCAACAAAACTGGTCTTTAAATATGTCATTTAATTCAACCCTTGGGCCAAGATCTAAAGTTAAGTCTGCCTCATTCTGTGAGTCTGCAACCAAGGCTCTTTTAGTCATGTCGTTGACCCCAGGTCTGACTCAGAGCCAGGGAGTTATGGATGCAAGATGCAACTCAGGTTCTTTGAGGCCTACAGCTGTTCTCTTTCCCATTGGCTCCCTGTGCTAGACAAGTTGATTGGTGTCCCTGTGAAAGGAGGCAGAGAAAGGACCGACTCCATGGTGATGATGGTGGTGGTGGTGGTGGTGGTGGTAGTGGTGGTGGTGGTGGTGGTGGTGATGATGTACCTCCTCTCAGTTTCCCTGGGACCCAGGTTGGCCCCAGGTCTCTGCACAGTGCTGATTTGCTCCACTCCATTAGCCTCTGTTGAGTTCCTCATAAGCAACGACAAGGAAACAAGGCTTTGAAGCCGATAACACAGCATGAGTTGTCTTGGCTGTACAATGAACATGTACATTAAACGGCTCCTTCAGGGTTTGGTGGGATAAAGAAAATAACATACAGAGAATAAAGGCTAGCTTAGTGGGGTGATATCTGTTAATGCCAGCACTTAGAAAGCAGAGACAAGAACACCGGGAGTTCAAGGCCATCTTTGGCTACAGGAAACCTTGTTTTAAACAAATAAAAAAAGAGAGTAAAAGGGACATCTTTCCATGTCCAATATATACAGTGAAGAAAGCATTTTCCAGAGGTTAGAGCAGTGGTTCTCAACCTCTGGGTCTGGGTCGAGACCCCATGACAATCAAAACACTCTTTCACAGGGGTAGAATATCAGATATCCTGCATATCAGATATTTACATTACAATTCGTATCAATAGCAAAACTTAGTAATGAGGTAGCAATGAAATAGTTTAATAGTTGGGGTCACCACAACATGACTAAATGTATTTTTAAAAGGGTTTCAGCATTAGGAAGGTTGAGAATTACTGGTTTAGAGAATAATCCTGGGATATCTGATTTGTTTTAAAGGTTTTTGTTGTTGTTGCTTTTTTTTTTTCTTGGTGTTGTTGCTTTGCTTTGTGTCCTGCCGAAAAGGACTGATTTTTTTTTTTTTTTTTAAATGAAAAACGATAGAGAAAATTGTTCTTCTCCACTTTCGAAGCAGGATATGCAGTTGGTCTCTGCCTCGTGGGCTTTATCATGACGTTAGCGCTGGCTCCTCTTTCACGGGTAATTTTTTTTTATCAGAAAAAGTTAGGCAGTACATCGAATTGAGTAGAAGTCACAGGGTACGTCTGCACCCCCACACTCCAATTTATTTATTTCTTTTAATTCCATTTAGCAGAAAGTCAAGCACACCATTTCAGCATGCAATTCCCCTAAATAAAAAAGAAAACAAAAGAGCAGAAAGCTTTGAGGACTAATGGGCCAGCCGGGGCATCTCAACTATAACATCGCAGTAAGGTTTATATACGGAGTCCGCTTTCCGCCTTGGCACCGATTCATGAGTTAGAAGCAGGCTACTATAAAACAAACCCTCGCCTCAGCGCTGCATGGCCGAGCCGTCTTCCCATCATGCTGCAGCTTTGTGCTATTTGAGTTAGTCCGGGTCAAGGAAAGAGAGGAAACCATTATCCCACCAGGGGCTCAGAGGGGAGAACTAGGGTCATCAGAGCCGGCAAAGCTCCGCCTTTCCTTTGAACACAGGAATCATCCTTTAATTTATCATGACCCCTCGTGGAGGGGAGTGGAGAGAGGACTCGCTTGGGCACTTCCTGTACCAAAGGAGTCGTTTATAAGGTCTCTTCTCACTCTCCAGAAATAGGAGAGACTTGCTTTTTGGCAGAGAGAGGTGAGAGGGACACGCAAAGTAGGGTGGAGAATCTACAATGGAGATCTTCAAAGCTAGTCTGACATGCAGTGGGAAACAGATCCAAAAACACCCAGGGCACTGGAGGAAGCAGAGGTCAGAGGTCAGGGAGCCAGGGTGGTGCTGGGCCAGGGTGGTTGGCCAAAGTGAAGCAGCTCTATTTCCTTTTGAGGTTCCCCTCTGACTCCTCATGCTGGAGGTGTGGACTACTGCCTCCGGCCTTGATCAAACACTGTCATCTTCCAGATGTGCCCTGGTGCCAGGTGGAGATAGCCACGTGGGGAATACAGATTATCTCCCCCAATGAGAGGGTCTTTCTCTCTATATCTTCTCTTAAAGTTTATAGGCAAAGACCTCCATTGTGATAAAGAGAACAAAGTGTGCCCTGCCTAATTTGGGAGCATCCCCAGCCCCCTTGGCAAAATGACTGTCCCCATCTTTGTAAGGATCACACCTGGGCAGAGAATTAATCCAAAGAAAATCTTTCCTCAAATTTAATAATAAAAGAATAAATCTGAGTAAAATACCAAAATCTTGTTTATTGAAGCACTCTAGGAGCTTTTTAATGCCTATAGAAAACAAAAACAAAAACAAAAAACAACAACAACAACAAAAACAAAAACAGAGCTGGCAAACTCTACCACCACAAACATACATTTTCTAGAACCTCTCTCCTTGGGTTTTATTTTATTTTTTAATGAGCATTAATTTTGTAATCCTGTGAAACACTCCAGAATTTCAGCCGAAAGCAGCTTGGTGTCACCCAGGTAGTATAGCCACAGTGAGGCATTAAGAATACAATACAATACATGAGTGTTATTGGCAGAGATCATTCAGCATCAGGCCCCAGCCACCATGCAACCACACGGCACTTCCTTCGGGGGTGACCTAATGTAGAGAACAATACAGAACACATAAATGGATTTCCTCCCCTTTGGTGACTGGGCTGTCCCCATTGTGTATGTCTTTATGAGGCATTGAAAACTGGGAAGTGTCTTGACAAAGGGCTGCTCTGGCCTCCAGGATTGAAGGCTCCTACTCACTATTCTTTGTCCCTCAGATAAGTTCATAGATTGTTTTCTCCATACAACCGAGGCGCTGACTAAGCTCGGGGTGGCCACCACTGAACTGGGCACCAATGGTTGGACTGGCCCGTGGAGGGAAATGTCCATTTATTGTCATAGAATAGACCGGTTCATGGGACCTCTGTGGTTGGTCAAGAAGATAAAGCTGGGGGGTGGAGGGTGGCTTGAGGCAAAATGTGGACTTTATATAGCTACCAGGTTGTTCAGAATAAGAGCTCAGAGCTGGAGTCTAGTTCAGTCATGGGGCTTTTGTCTAAAATGTGTCAAAGACTGGGTTCTATCCCTCAGGAGAGAGAGAAACAGACAAATTGAGTTAGTGAGAGACTAAGAGAGTTGGAGAGTCTAGACTGAACCCTCATTTTTTGTTCTGTAACCAGAGAATGTTCTGTCCCTCCTTTCTAAACTAAGAGGAAGATGGGGCTTTGACGGGTCACTCACAGTGCTTCCTGGGGACTGAGTGGGAGAAGAGAGGAGCCATCCAGCTTAGAAGAGGTATTTCTGATCCATCCTGCCAGACACGAGAGGCCACCTTGTGGGCTGCCCTCGAACTAAACTGAAACACAGAGGCATTCATGGGCTCCATAAATATTTACTATGAGCGGAGCATTGTGAAAGAGGCAGATGTGTTTAAGACACACTCCCACACATTCAGGTTACATCACTGCCAGATTTAAGCACACACAAGGTCCAAATGACTTCATCACAGAAAGGCCATTGTCTTGGATACTATTATATTACACGGCTCTTTTCTTGAACATTCTCTGCCTGCAGCCTTGGCTCTGCCTTTGTTTCCTCTTCTAAACCTGGGACCCACTTGGCCAAGAAGCCATTGTGTGCTCTTGTGAAGGCCACCTTTATTTCATGGCTCTCATGCCTTTGTGTCTCAGATGAGGGTGTCTCCCTGCTGAGGCTATGACCCCTCTGGATGTCCCGTGAGTGGGCAGAGGGATTGTGTGGAGGCTTTTGCTGACTAAGCTGTTTTTGCTTCCTTGTTTTACGTAATTCCTAAGCGTTGCTCCTCAAGACATGACTCCATCACTCTTCAATTACTCAGCTCATAGAGTTCCCAGGCTGTGGAGATCTGTGACATAACCACAGGCTAGAAATTCACTAAATAAGAATATCTAGCCAGGCAGTGGTTGCGCACACCTTTAATCTCAGCACTTGGGAGGCAGAGGCAGGTGGATTTCTGAGTTCGAGGCCAGCCTGGTCTACAGAGTAAGTTCCAGGACAGCCAGAGCTACACAGAAAAACCCTGTCTTGGAAAAAAAAAAAAAAAGAATGTCTAGACAAGGCATCCCAGTTAGGGGAAAAGGATCCAAAGGCTGGCAACAGAGTCAGAGGCAGCCCCTCAGTTGTTAGTGGTCCTGCTGCAATGGGGATATAAAGTTAATTAATTAATTAATAATAGTAATAATAATTAATATCTAAACTGAGCCAGGCAGTGGTGGCTCACGCCTTTAATTCCAGCATTCAGGAGGCAGAGGCAGGTGGGTCTCTGTGAGTTTGAAGTCAGTCTGGTCACCCTGTACCCCAGGACACCCATTCCGCAAGGGCACTCGAGGTTTTCTGACATCTTATTTCACTGTAACTTCATCTTCCCAGACAACTCTGCAATTCAGCCGAGCCCGACCAACTCTAGCTTCCACATAAACTATACTTTCTGCTTTAGAGCTTTGACGATGCTTTGTCGTTTTTGTAAAGGTATGTGCACTACACGGTTCCCCTGCGTCTTACTACTTGGCTGTCATCTGCCTTGTTTCTCTTTTGCCTGCTTATTGTTTTGTGGGAACAATCCAGGAGTTTTCAGTGTGTTCACAGAATCCTTCAAGCATCGTCACAGCCAAATTCCAGAATGTTTTTTCACAGCCCACTGACGTAATCCTGGACTCACCGGTAAATACTTTCCATTCGTCAGCTGGGCAGACGGAACCTGCATTGAAAAAATACCTCCGTCATATTGCCTGTAGGCAAGTCCGTGGGGACATTTTCTTGACTAATGATTGATGTGGGAAGGCCCAGCCTACTGTGGCTGATATTATCCCTGGGCAGGTGATCCTGGATTGTCTAAGAAAGCAGGCCATGAGTTGTGAGCCAGTAAGCAACACTCTCCCGTGGCCTTTCCTTCATTGCTTGCCTCTAGATTCCTGCCTTGAATTTCCTACCCTGACTTGAATTTCCTACCCTGACTTAACTCAGTAATGAACTGTAAACTATAAGTTGAAATAAACCCTTTTTAGAAACCTAACTAATATAAAAGCTGACACTATAAACCGAGCATTTCAATGACAGACCTGACCATGTTGTTGCCTTTGGGAGGATTGTAGTGGCATTTGGAATTTTGGGCTAGAACAGCCATCAAGCACTCAGAGCTGAAAGGGTTATTCTGTGGGAGCTTGCTGGGTAATGCAGAGAGCAGTGCAGACAACAGAAGCTCAGATTGTGATGTTTCAAAGGGAAGCAAAGATCACACTGCTTGTATGATTTTTTTGAATTGAGAATCTGTAGTTTCTGGTCGACCGGAACTGGAGAGTCAGGTGTGATTAACAAGAGACCAGCATCATCGAGGTGAAATCTTCTAGAAAGTGTTTCCTCAGAGTCAGCACATAGAAGCTGTGGTCCAGAGAGGGCCGAGGACGCCTCTCAAGCTGCCAGCCAAGCTTGGTAATGTGTTTGTGACACTGGTTTTGGTGACATGAAGGCTGCAGGGTTGAAGAGGCTACACAGAGCTGCTGAGGCTTTGTAGGAGGCCAGGAGAAGTCACTGGTGAAGGTGCAGTCTCAGTTGCCATAAGGACCCCAACATTGAAAGGACATGGAAAGAAGCTAAGGCTTGACACTGTATAGCAGGACCTGAGTCCCCGAGGAGAGGTCGATAGGCCATTGGTGCAGGTGCAGCTCCGGTGGCAGTGGAGACCCCAGCATTGTCAACACCATGGGATATCTACTCTCCTTCCCTCCCCTCCCCCTCTGCTCTCCCCTCCTCCTCTCTCCTCTTTTTCTTTCTTCCCCTCTCCATCTCTCCTTTTCCTTTCCCTTTCATTTGTACTACGCTGGGGATTGAACTCATGACCTTGCCAGACAAACACTTTTCCTTTGAACAGAGCTATACCCACAGCCCTTATAAAAAGCTATCCACTTTGAGACTTGAATCTATCAGTTTCCCAGGTTGGTATGTATTTGCAGCTCTCCTGCCTTAGCTTCCTGAGCTGGGAGGAGGCTGGCACCTGGATCTTATTCTTTATCGTCTTTTGGAATATGTCAGTGTCTAGTTTAAAGAACATTTGTTTACCTTTCTCTTCTTTTGCGGCCTAATTCAAGTTCATGAAGATGTAGAAGGTTCCCATTAATATTTCCATGATTTATATCCTGTTAGATATTCGAGCAACATTTAGTTAATTTTTTTTTTATATATATCATTTGAAGACCCAGCCTCGCTATGTGAGCCATAGGTACCTAGCTACCCCGGAATAATTTAATGGAAATACCATGTTTTCCAGATTGAGTATTCTTGGCACTGCTGTTGATGACCGATGGATGACTACGAGCGTGTGGCTGGACTTACAGGCTGGGCTGGTTCCCTGAGCATCCACCCTTGCTGCACGTCTTGCTGTTTTCATTACCATCCCGCTGCAGTGAATTGTGAATTTGGGAAATCTGACATCCCTAACTTTGTTCTTTATTTGAAAGATTATTTGGGCTCTTGTGGTTGCCTTGCATTCCCTTGCATATGAATTTTGGGATCAGTTTGTCAATTTCTGCCAAAAAATAAAAATAAAAGAAAGCAAAAGCCAGTTGGAGTTCTGATGGGCCATGTCTTGAGTCTGGAGACCAGCACAGGATTTGCCATCTTTCAATTGTTGTCCTCATTTAAAAAACATGAGATGTTTTCCCACTTATTTATATATTCTTTGATTTTCTTCAGTGGTGTTCTGTGGTTTTCAGTCTCTGTCTTGCATGTATTTCGTTCAATTTTTCTCCTCAATATTTTATTCATTTTGACATTGTGTTTAAGTGGAATCAAGTTCTCGATACTGCTTTTTGTGTTGTCCATTGTTGGTGTATAAAATAAAATTGATCCTTTCGTACTGATCTCTGTAGTTCTGATAGTCTCCCTTTGCCCATCCCCCACTTCCCCTTTTTTTCTCTCTGTGTGCATTCTTGGACAATTTCTCCTTTCTCTGGCTGGTATCTCATCATCGTCATCATCATCCCCACCACCATCATCATCATCTGACAACAGAAGCAGCTTTACTTTTTCTCTCTCTAATACTTTGTACTTAAATTATTATATTTTTAACAGTGCATGTGTGCGCGTGTGCATGTACGTGCGTGCGTGCGTGTGCACATGGTTGCATATGCCTATAGAGATCAGAAGTGGGCATCAGGTTCTCCTGAAGCTGTACTCACAGGCTGTTGTAAACTGTGCAGTGTGGGCTGAGGGTGAACCAATCCTCTGAAATAACAGCACGTGCTCTCAACCACTGAGTCAACTCTCTTCCCCTTTGTCCTTTCTTCTTGCTAGAAGTAAGCGTGGTGGCCAGAACCTCCCATGCAATGCCATTTAAAGTGGCAAGAGTTTCTCACCTGAAACCTCAGGTTCTCTCTTCTTCACCATCGGGGGTGATGCGGTTTGCTCTTTCCCGTAGGTGCTCTGAAAAGGTTGTGTAAGCTTACTTCTGTTCGTGTTTGCTACGTTATTTTAAATCCCTTCCATGTCTTCTTGTTGTTAAACATCAGACGTTTAGAGTAATATAGTGTGGCCAGCACAGACCTCAGTTCCTCTGCCCCAGGATTTGTTGTTTGTTCTGTTGTATAACTTTATAGATTTTGTTTTGAAAGTCTATAGATAAACCATATTTGTAGTTGATAACTTCTTTCGTTGGTTCATGTTCAGTAAGCCTAGGATTAGGCTGAGAATGCCTGAAATGTCTTGGATCAATAATTAACCCAGAAGCCAGGATGCTCTGTGCCTGCTTATTGGGACATACCTTCAATCATCCAGGAAGAAGGTAACTACTCATCGATAAAGTTTACTTCCCAACTTTCAGAAGCTCAGATGCCCCAGCGGTAAGATTCTGGGGTCTTCTCAGGCTTTTTCTGAACCCGTTCATAATTTTAAAAAGTACCCTTTCTTGAAACCCAGCAGCACATTGGCATTGCTCAGAGACTGTTTATACAGTTCTCTCCCTCGATTATTCTTTATGTTTCTTCTCTTAGTGGAGAAGGACTGTGAGTTGAGTCCAGGACTTGCACACTCTTTTGCAAGTGCTCTACAGCCAGCCACGCCTCCATCCTCCAGCCAGCCACGCCTCCGGCCTTCCAGCCAGCCACGCCTCCAGCCCTACAGCCAGCCATGTCTCTGGCCCTCTTCAGTACCACTGAGTCACTGACCCCGGGCAGCCATTATACTGTTAAGCAACCACTAGGGACTATTTTTAGACAATGCCTTTGGGAGTCAACTTATTCATATTTTGATAACAAAGTCTTGTAATATATATGTAATTTTGAGAGACTAAATAAAAATCTTTAAAAGAAACTAATAATGGTAAAACCTGTCTTATTTAGCTTAGTACACAGTTGGGCCTCTACTATCATTCATTCAGTGTTTAAATCTTTGTAAGTTCAGGCAAGTATAATTCAAAACTATTGGGGGGGGGGAATGCATCAGTACTGACTATGGACAGATTCTTTTAATGCAATTATTCCATAACTAACAAAGTTGAACCAATGGTCATAGGTCGTTCACGGTGTCCAGGGAACCGCAAACACTCTAGAGTTGCTACAGCGTGGGCTATGTTCATGGTTTGACGGAAGGGACTCGAGTACTTTTGAGTGCCGTTTGGGGGTGGGGCTGCTTCTGGGAACAGTTCCTTAAAAACTACCAAGGAATGACTATATACCCAGCCAATAGGACCCATGTAAAAGATCCATAATAGGCATGTCTATTTGGGTCTCCCAAATGCATGACACAACAGCACATATCAATTTGTTTAATGCCTTTTTTTTTTTTTTTTTTGGAAACAACCAATCTATTTTTTAGATGTCACAAAATTAAAAAATTCTTCGTTTGAATTGTTCTAGACATACCAAAAGTTTTCCAATAGTCAAATGAGGTTTCAGTTAATTTTTAACCTTTATTTTTATTTTGTGTATTGTTTTACCTTTGTATGTGTGCAGCGTATATGTATGCAGCACATGCATGCAGTGCCTACAGAGGCCAGAAAAAGAGCAACTGATCCACTGGGACTGAAGTTATAGACAGTTGTGAGTCATTCTGTGAGTGCTGGGATCGAACCTGTATCCCCTGGAAGGGCAGGGAAGGCCTGTTACTGCTGAGCCATCTCCCCAGACCTGACACTTCCGTTTTAAATTTTAAATTAATGAAATTCAATTAAACTTTACATCGAAGTCCTAGTAGCTGCTAGCCATAGTTCAAGTACTCCACAGCCATGCTATAGACAGCTCGGACCCTGAGGGCAATCTTAGTAGGTTCCCGCTTGAGTTGGCAAGGTGCTTGGCTGACAGAGAGCAAGCAGTGTTTGTTGGGTCGATTAAATGAAGCAGCTGAGACCCAGTCAGGTTAAATGACACGCTCAGCAATTCCAAGATTTTAAAGTGCAGCGATATAAACTAGAAGCAGGCTCCCTGCCAAACGGTGAAACCCTAAAATAGGATCCAGTGTTTGTGTTTCTTAAAACGAACCAAGACTTGGATAGCAAGAGATCTGTCTGAAATGTTAGCTAATCTATGTGGTTCTTGAACATGGAGAGGAAAAGAGGAAGAATTCACGAGACCCGCACCTGAGTCTACATGGTTGAGGGAAGAGGGTACAGCAGAGACAGAGCAGAGGGCGCAATGATTTTCCTACAGAGCCCCATTGTGTCCTGCGGGGAATGCAACATAAGAGTCTGAACTGCAGCTTCCATTTCAAAAAAATGTGACTCTGGAACGGCGCAAAATGAGTGTCGTCACTTCCGGGGTGGAGCGGATGTGATCCTGGAGTGTCGTGGGTCTCATTTGTGTGGTTCCCTGCTGGAGGAAAGGCTGGAGTTCACTGCCTTCCTGGGAGAGTAGGAACTTCTTATCCATTTTCTTAGAGCTGAGGCTTTAATGGCTGGAGAAAGGGTCACATCACTCTAATTTATGTGGGGGAAAGATAAGATAAGATTCATGAGACTGTGTTGTTCAGGAGCTTGCTTTGCTGTTGCTCCTGCACTCCAAGAGTTGAACTGAGAACTCTTCCCTTTAACTAACCCCTTTGGCAGGGATGGGGGAATGGAAGACCGCAATTGAGTAAGCACAATGCTAGTAAGCAGGAGGCAAATCTTTTTTATTTACAAATTCGTACTGTTTGATTATAAGATTTCATCACACACAAGTGAAATGAGAATAACGGCAAGACAAGACATTTTAAGTAAATAGGACCTATTAAAATGAAATACCTGTATGAAGATTTTCTAACATCTGTCAAAGGCTATCCCAATTCATCTGTTTACGAGTCTGCTTGTTTAGCTTTTGGGATTTGCAATTATAAAGAAAACATTACTATGCCATAATGGATACATCTCTTACAAAAGAATGCCAGTCAAAGGCCACTTGGCTCAGTGGGTAAGGTGCTCCACAGAAGTGTGAGGATCCGAGATCAGATCCTGCAACCCCGTGTCAGGCCAGGTGTGGAGGTGTGTGTGTCTGTGATCTCAGTGCTCTCACCAGGAGGTGGGGGACAGAGCCAGGCTTGTCCCTGGAAGACCTCAAGACAAGAGAAGACCCGGAGAGCAACAGAAGAGATTTTATTTCAAATAATGCGGAAAAACAGGTGTGTGCCTTACACACTAGCACATGTGCCATGCATACGTGCACACAAAGATAAATAAAGATTCCTTCCTAGGGGCCATGTAGTCACCCCCTCCAACTCACACATCTCTACGAACTCTGGATGTTAGTCTCTTTAGCTTAGTGTTATGCAAAATCCTCAGTGTTTCAAGAAACCTAGACAAAACAGGGGAGGGACCCATCCTCTGCGGTTCAGTCACATTCTTTAAAAAGTTATAACAATGTCAAACCCAAGTTCTGATTCTTGCAAATACTCCGCGGTTTGATGTAAGGAACCTGAGTAGCTAGAGATTTTCTTGGATGATGCAGATGGTGGTGAATGGCTGAGGGACTACTAAACGCAGGACTGGCAGCATTGACAACTGACTACTGAAAAGGGGATGTCTCCTTGGGGAGCAGAATGGCACCTCACCCCACCAATGGCAAGAGATCTTGAAGGCTGTTGTGCTGCTAACCATTATTGTAACAGTCACTAAAGGCACTGACTGACATGGCATTCTAATGGACATCTGAGACATTCAGGTAACTCCTGCTAGGGCCCAAGACACCTGTAAGCGTCACAAGTGTCCTCTGCGATCCTCTCTGAGTTAAACGGGTGCTCAATTCTTCAGTTGTCTAAAAGAATCTTTTGATTTCTAGCACGAGCTAAAAATAACAGAATGGCACACACTTAAAATAAATGGTTGTCTTTTTAGCATAATTGAGGATATCAGTATCGCCCCAATTCCTCGATTATTTCAAGGATACCTAGACAAAACCATCTACTACAGAAAGGTGGATTCTGCAGATTGGACTAATTTGCTAATGTGGTTTTAGAATGATAAAAATTCGATAACCTCAACTTGACATGGAAATCAGGCTTGATAAGGTTTACCGAAGGGAAGACACTTTACAAAGAAGCTTTTAGCATGGTGCAGGCCTGATTTCCAAGGAGAAACTGGCTGATTGCAATTACGGGATGTGTTTAGAGATAGGTCCCTGTCTTCATGCTGTACACTTTTGTCCCTCTTGCTGAAATTTCATGGAGTGTGTTCCTGACCCATACTCCTCAGTTGGTGGTAAAGCCCAACTGTGAGGCCAATGGTTGCCCTCACGTTCTGTCCACATGGATGAGTTCAGGAGAGAAACCCAGACACGGGAGCTAGTTTTAGAGTGAAAAAAACATTTTGCAAATACACAGACAAAGAAAGGTGCTATGGTTGCTTTTTGAGTATTTTCATTAATTTAAAAAACTATTTTACTTATAAGGGTCAGAGAATAATAATACTAGGCCAATTCTGAGAATATTCATTTTAATTTAAAAGCTCAAAAATTTCCTTGACTGTGGATAAGCACAACATTTCTTTAGCTTAGAAAATATGGATACTATCAACTCTTTATTGAAGCAAATCAAATATAATTTGGGAGTTTTATGAGACAGTGGGTAAAATTACACCTTCACATGCAAAGCAAATATTAACACAGTCATCCTTCAGCCAATCTCCCCGAGGACTGCATTGTTCTACATAAATGAATTTTCCTAATAGCTAAAGTCCTTTAAAACAGAAATAAGCTTAGGAAGAAATCTGGCTTTCCCGCCTTCAGTCTTGTTAGATATTCATGGCACAGTACACATATCTCTCAGGTCCTTCCCGGGCCATGCTCAAAGCCTTTTGACTTTTGTGGCGATTTAGGGATATTGAGCAAGTACCACGTTGCAGCAACATTTTTGTTATGGCGTGTCCAGAAGTTCAGTGCACAGACCACCTGGGAACTTGTCAGCAGTGTGAATTTTCAGGACCTGGCAGAAACCGATGCCACCAACTGGAGAATTAGAGTTTAAACCAGGGTTAAGCCAGGTTCAACCACCCTAAGCACTATACTAAGGCTGGGTATACGCTATACAGCCTAAATACGCAGAGATAGGCACTTCTCATTGTTTTATTCATTTGCACCTTCAGTGGGAACTGTGCTAGGTTCTCTGGGACTCTGGAAGGGTCACAGTAACATGAGGTTTCAGTCAGATGAGATGGGCTCACCTGGGACAATCACCTGCTGCCCAGACCACTCCTTCAATCTTCCTTCACTTCCCCGCATCCTCATCCTCACCTCATCTGGACCCACATCCCATCTGCAAAGGAAGTGTGTCTACAGCATCAGCTTCCAAATTCTGAGCAGCATTTAAACCACTTCTGCCTCATGAGCAATTTCCTGAGAACAGTTCACAATGCTCATTGTGTGATGACAATGTGGGCTCATTGTGGGAAAGTTGGAAAATCTTAAGAATATGGGATGAATAACTTGCATTGATCAGAGAGGGCACTGTCAATGCCAGGATCTTTTAAAAATGTTTCAACACATTTGAGTATAAACATATAAATGTAGATACAATATATTTTTAATTTTTCTATCATTTTTCATCAGTGTGTTTAGGTGCCATGCACTCAAATCCTGATCACTGTGTCAGATATGCATGGCCACAGCAACCTCTTACCTATTTTATGCCTATGTATGTGTGCACAGGTGCATGTGTGTGCATGCAGAGACCGGAGGAGCATATACATGTTCTACTATGTAACTCTCTACGTGATTCCTTTGAGATTGTCTTGCACTGACTCAGAGCTGAACTGGTGACCAGCAAGTCCCCATGTGCCTCCTGTCTTTGCCCCTTACAGATCTGAGGTGTCAAGCACACGTATGGTCAGTCACACCTGGCTTTCTGTGTAAGTGCAGGGATTTGAACGCATGCCTTCATACACATGCAGCAAACTCTCATGAGTCATCTTCTCAGCCTCAAGCATTTTGATTTTTCTATTACATCAGCTTCCTTATTCTGACAAATAACAGTGCACACTGCATGCTTGGACATTTCTGATGATTTAAAGGTGCCTTTTAATAGTATGACTTGGCTTCTTATTTACAAACTCTTAGAAATTCATTTTAAGTAATTACAGAAAGCATAAATATTCCTGAGTTCAAAGTTGTAACAGCATGAGTAAGAATGAAGATTGGGTCAGACTATTTATAGGGATTAAAATTGCTCGTTATTAAAGCTTTATAATTGAAATGCATTTCATAACTCAGAAAGTGGACATTTGATTCAGAAAAAGACAAAACTGATTAACCAACTTCTAAAATATCTATCAGTTTCTTACTGGCTTGGGTTTTACAGACCTACTTGAAAACCCTGTATGAATGACACATACACATATACATGTCTATATTTTTACATACGTGCATACTTGTACATGTATGTGAAAATGAAAGAATTTTTTTAAATTGGGGAAACTATTAAAGTCTTAATATTGACCTTGGTAGTTTAAAAATATTTACGTAGAAACAGCAAAGAAGAAAAATGAAGGAACACACTACAAAGGAGAATAAATTGCTGATCGTAAAGACCCACTTTCAACAGAGTGAATTACAGTATGCAGAGACGTTAAATTGACTCCTGGCAAGCACAGCCTGTGGTTGATAAGCTGGAAGGCCAAAGAAGTAACCATAAGCCTCTGGACGCTGGCTGACTTCCTCACGACAGCCCGCTCAGGGATCATAGCACCTCCACACATGCCTGTCTCCCTAGTTATGTCCTATGCCCCCGGAAGTCCTTTCTTTCCCTCATCTACCGATGGTCCTTGATAGGACCTATAGGTGGTAGCAACCTTTGATTCTTGGTCCTTCCTCTGAATGCATCCAACAGAGATCAGCACCACAGGGCCAGTGCATATGAGCAGAGCTGCACCAATGTGAGTTCAGTACTTACACTCCATTATGGGTGGAGGAAGATAGCAAAGCCAGGCCTGGCCTTGTTGCTCTCAGAAAAGCCAAACAAGCAAACCAACCAAGCAACCAACCAACCAACAAACAGCACCTCCTAACAGTTCCATTCTGTACCATTGAGTGGATTCAGACAAGGGTGGGTCCCCTCTTTCCGTGGTCATCAAAGCATGTCATTGCCAACTGTCACTCTTCCAGTGAAAGAATTTTAAGTGGGGAACGACTGTGGGGAGATACCAGAGCTGTGCAAAACCCCTAAATGAGGCCACTAATTAAAGCGACAGGTTATCTGTCTCAAACATCTGGATTCATATTTAGCATATTTGGAGTGTGACACCCCTCCCCACCCCAGGATCTGTAACTGTGTACTGAATCATGTACCTTACCATTCACAACTCTTTGGAAAGAGGAGGAGGATGGCCACCAGGAGAGCTAGTATCTGTTGAGGTGCTGTTCTGGTGGCTGCCCAGGGGCCCTGACCTCCTGCCCAGTGCCTGATGTATCTGGTTGTGACACCTGCTTCACATTATCTGTGCTGGAGAGATGAATAACACAGGTGAGCAGGAATATTCATGAATGTGGCTCCCCTCTCCCTGTGCTCTGCAGTAGGTAGACGGTGCTAGGAGAAGCAGACAGGAGAATGGGGTGCTAGGAGGAGGAATGATGAAGCACGGGGGAACAGGAGCGTTCTAAGATGGTGTGGGATGGATGCATCTCCCATGTCAGGGTGGATTGCTTGCTCGAAAATCTGGGCAGCCATAGCCTCTCCATGTTCTTTTCCGTCTTTTCCCTTCTCTCTTGTCGCCTCCTCAGCCCATGATTCTAATTGGAAGGTTCTACAAGGCACAGGCAGACATCTATTCTTTTGCAAGCCATCTCCTCGTCCTTTATATTAACATTTTATCTGATTGTCCTATATGTGTATTGTTTTTTTTTAAATCCATGAATTAATCAACTAATCATTCATTAGTTCTGTTTTGTTTTCTGGCCTCCCTAGGGTGCCTCCTGTCTGAATCATGCGTGATAATGATCATACTTGTAGAGACGGGCCATTGCTTCTTTATCTCCTGAGCTTCGTGCCTGTGACATAAACAAAGGGGTCCCCACAAGTGCAGCCGCTAAAAGCAGAGCCCAGTTATAATACGACACACAGATCTCCAGTGTTCCCTTCCTGCTCCCCTTTGTGAGAGAGAGGTGAGCATGTTCTGCAATTGTGTAATTGGCTTTGATGACAGACTGGTTAGTCTATGTGTGCCAGAGACACAGAGGGGAGGGGCTTCTTTAGCACACACATTCCTGTACAGATGAACTTTGATGTCAAGGTGATGGCTTCCATCATGTTTATGCCGTGATACGTAAATTATTCAAATGTCAAAGATCATGAAAGGGGACAGAAGTTTAGAAAAAAAAGGTTAATAGTGAAGTATGGGACCAAATCAAGTCAGCCAATACTGGCAGGGAAACATGTCTGCTAAACATGGGAAGCTTTGTCTGTAACTGAGCCATGTTTGCTGTCTCCCTTACAGAGCTTCACTCAGGAATCAGAGCTGCTTACCAAGCTCATATAAATAACATTTTGCAGGCCCATGTTTATGATGTGCCAAGCAAGACCAAAGATAGTAAAACATCCTGGTGTAATTGTATTATTCCACCAGAGAACTTCATGTACTATAGCAGTACAGGATTTGTGGTAACCTTTAGAGGATTCAAAATTTTATCATGTCTTTTTCTGTTCAAATTCAAAGCATTTACTCCTGGGGCTGGAGAGGTGGCTTAGTGGTTAAGATCACTGGCTGCTCTTCCAGAGTTTCTGGGTCTGATTCCCAGCACCCATGCATGGCAGCTCACAACCATCTGTAACTTCAGTTTGGGGGATCTGACACTTTCTCTGCAGGTACTGCCCATATGGTAAACAAATAAAGATGCAAGAAAGCTCTCAAACACATAAAATAAAGTAATAAAAAAATTTCAAACATTTACTCCCATGGAAAAATAATAATTAAAGAGTACATTTAGGATCCAAAAACCTAAGAACATTTTAAAAAGTTTTTTCAAGAGTTGACTTTGTGGCTCCCACCGGGGTGTGGTCTTTCAAGGTGATAAAGGGTTGGCTGATGTGCCCATGAAAAAAAAATCACAATCCTGTCAGCAGCTCCAGTTGTCCCTAGGGCATGTCAGTCCCACTGTGTGCCGTACAGAATCACCATCATGCCTTGTGACTTGGATAAATGTAATTGTGAGAAGAAAGGTGCATGCTTGACAGCCACCACCAGGCCAGGTGACAAAGGGCACATGAAGTGCACACAGCCATCCTATTTATGGTCGACTCCTTGACCAGCACATGACAGAGAAACACTGAACCACTGGCCCATGTCCTCAGCTCCAATACAGTGACTGTCTCTACCCCCAGAGCCACTGTAGCACAGCTCCAAATGTCACTGCACACTAAGCTCTCGATGCTACCTTCCTGCTTCTTGCAGATGAGCAACATTGGCCCTGTGAGAGGTAGGTGGCCACTGGGGGCCACAGCCATTTGTCTGCTTCTGTAATTGCCTTGGATGGTAGCCTAGTCAGACTCTATGCAATAGAGACATAGTTGGGATGCTTCTCAACATGGATGCCTCAGTTACTTAATCATCTGATAAAAACCAGAACTCTGATCACATCTCACACACCAACAAAGAGATTCAAGTGAAAATCAAATCCATCTAGGTCCATGGAACCGGGCATGGGTGGAATTTCTGTGAGTACTGAAGGATGGCTAACAGGGACAGAGGTAAAGTAAGGCAAGATACAGACTAACTCCAGAAATCGCCATTTATAAAGTATAATATAGATAATTCCTGTTATAAGGACACTAATTGTATGCATAATCATTCATTCACCATAGTAGGATCTATTTCATACTCCAGAAACACTTGGTGACCTGTGGCACCCTGCATCTTTTTAATTAAAACCCAAATCCTCCAAGAAGTTGCCAGGGCCACTTAAGGAAGGTAGTTCTGGCCTCTGTTGAGGATGCTGTGTTTCCACATTCCTAATTGAAGTTCAGACAATGTAGTCACACAGAAAAAACACCCAACACCACCACCAAACAGGTGGTCAGTTCAGCAGTAAGGCTAATGTGGTGTTATAGGTGAGGTGGGCTGCTAATTAGCGCTAAGTAGCTATTCGAGAGACCAATTAAGAAAACAACCCTTTAATTGCTATGTTAATTTTTATTGGAAATATGTTCACCATCTCTTTACAGTACACTTGTAAAAAATGGGTCTCTGTGTGTGCAGCTGTCTGTGGAGGAAGTGTCACTTACAATTTCAGATTAATTGCCAAATTAGTAACCTCGACAAACACTATTAATATGTCTCAGAAGCAGGGAGGGATATCTTTTCATGCCTAGGACAGTCAAGACACAGTAGCTTCTGTGGTCTGGGGACCTCAGAATGGCAATGCACCAGCCATTCCAATTGGTACTTGGTACCTGGCTATTTCTGAGTCACAATGCCCAGGGCAGAAAGGGTGTGCAAAACTCAGCAGCCAGCACAGTGGGGAAGAGGGAACCTCATTCCCAGGCTGGGAGTCCAGTCATTCCACATTTATTTTTCCTTTCAAAATGTATCTGACCAAGAAATAGAGGGTTGGGGGTACTGGTGGTGGATTACAACAGCAACATTAAAACCCAGTGTCTACTTTTGAATTTTAACCTTTAAATTTTAGTTATATTGAAACAAGGTTTTGACACATGGTAACCCAGCCTGGCCCCTCAACTCATGACAAGACTCTACTAGCTTCAACCTCCCCTCTGCTGGGAATTTAGGTGTGAACTTTTTCCCAATACCTGATTTAGATACAATCATGTCTGTGTATGTATGAGCATGTTTAAATGTGTACAGCTGAGCATGCACCAGTGTAGGCAAGAAGACAATGCAGGCTCCTCAGGCATTATCTGCCTTGTGTTCTCTGAGATGGAGTCTGCCATTGGTCAGGAGCTCGACAAGTAATCCAGGCTGACAGTAGGCTCTAGGATCCATTCATCACCATCTCCTCAGCATTGGGATTGCAGGTTCATGCCACCACAGCTGGCTTCCCTATGTGGGCTCTGACACTCAGGTCCTGCCACTTGCACAACAGGTAAGTCCTTTACTTGCCAGCCTCCAGGAACAACAATTGATATAGAAAACTAGTATGCTTTTTGCAAGACAGTTGGCACGCAGGTTTCCTGTTGTGGTTACGTTTAAGTAACTAGCAAAATCGATGCATTCTCACTCCGGGCCAGCTTCTTCCTGTTCTGTACATCATAACTAGTCATGAGTTGAGTATTCTGGGCTTCATCACTTCTTCGCTGCCCCTGCCTTTTGTGATCTCTCTGTGTCCTGAGCTTTAACAGAGGATGTCCCCAGCCTTTACAGGGAGCACAAAGGCCATGTCTCACCAGGCTTGCTCTCTGCCCAGAACTCTCAAAAAAGAGCCGACACTTCCCTCTCATTCAAGGACTCTGGACTGCAGCATCCTAAAAGGATGCTTCTTATCTTGTTTGACTTTGAAAGCCCTTAAAAGGACAGTTCTGACCCAGGCAGAGCAGAGTCCTGAGACAAGGCGTCCAAGCAGGCAGAGAGCTGTCTTCCACGCCCATGATTTTGATCACAGCTCGGGTCTAGACTGTAGGCCACTATAGCTTGGCCCTATCACTCTGAGGCTGGAAATCTCTGAGGCAGAATTCCACCACAGGAGCGTTGTGACGTCTGCTTTGTACCATCACATAGGGCTGGATCTTTCTCTGAGATCCGTGTCTGTTTTAAAATTGAATTCAAATATTTGGTGTGTCCGTAAAACTGTGTCTATGGTATCCATGCACAAAGTGTTTAAGAACTTCAGTTTTTGAAATGGAAATATAATGGCGTCATTCCCCCTCCCCTCTTCTCACTTTGACTCCCGCTATGCCTTCTACCCCTCTCAAATCCATAGGTTGTTTTCCTCTTCGTTATTGTCATGCAACCCCCTGGGTCTGTTTAGTATTGCTCATAAGTACAAGATTTCAGAGCTGACCATTTGGTATTAGATAGCCAATTGTGGGACTCATCCCTAGGGAATACTCTTTTTCCTGTTCTCAGGAGTCCTTAGTGGCCTGTAGTTCTTTGTCAGGTCTGGGTCCTTGTGATATCTCCCCTTCCACATTAACATGTCTGTTGGTGTTGTGGGTCTTGTTTAGGTGGTCATATTGATTTGGCATCTGCATTTTGACCCAGTTGCACTCACACAGTTAGTTCTATGTATAAAATAACGTCATGATTTTGTATCCAGAAAAGCAAACAACATTACCACTCACCGAATGATGCTTTTGATAAAGGCTAAAAGAAATGAGTCTGGAAGGAATTATATTTAAAAGACAAAATACCAACATAACTCCTTGTCTTTGTTCTACTGAGGGACAGACAATCTATCACAAGCCATCTGCCACATATAAGAGCCCAGGTTACAAGTTACCATTGCTCTGTTAGTTCTAGAGGTGCGTGTTGGATCCCCCTGAGCTGGAGTCATAGGCAGTTGTGAGCTTCCCACATGAGTGCTGGAACTGAGCTTTGATCCTCCGCAAGAGTGGTATATGTCCTAACTATTGAGCAATCTCTTAAGTATCATATAAGGTATTTAAAAAAATATAGTAATTATCGTCCATTCCTTAATATTGGTAAGTTTTTAAAAGATTTTTTATTTTGTGCATATGAATGTTTGCCTGCATGTGTGTCTGTGCACCATATTCCTACAGTTCCCATGGAGGCCAGAATAGGGCATCAGATCCCCTGAAGCTGGAGTTACAGATGGTTGTAAACTGTCCTATTGGTGCCTGAAACTGAACCCAGGTTATCTGAAAGAATAACTAGTGCTCTTAGCCACTGAGCCATCTCTTCAGCTCCCAACATTGAACACGACTAGTTTATCTTACTCCTACTAGAAGCTAGAATGAACAGAAGTGCAAACTTTACCAAAGCACATCACTCGGTAACTGGGAGTGGGCACAGCGGGCAGAAAGCAAGGATTTGCCCAGCACTGTCCATCTTGGCTCCCTGCTTCCCTGGCTTGTTCACCGATTTCTTGGGTAATGCCCCATCTTTGTTTTGCACTTGGCCTTCTGCTGTAAGGTGTGAAGGGGATCTTTAGTGGGAGGTGCTCACTTTGTAGGGTGTCGGAATGCATATCCTTGCAGTGGGTGTTTGATTTCTCAGAGCAAGTAATTCCTGGATGCAGCAGTTCTCATGATCTCAGCCTTCTCTGAGCCAGAGCTTGAGGTACGATTAGGGCATGAAAACAAACACAATAGCATATAACTTTTTTTTCTAAAAAATAAAAGTGTGTGTGTGTGTGTGTGTATGTGTGTGTGTGTGTACATGTGCATGTGTGCGTGCATATGCATGTTTGTGTATGTGTGTGCATGTGTGCATGTGTGGTTGTGTGTGTGTATGCATGTGTGTACACACATGTGTGTATATGTGTGTGCGTGTGCATGCGTGTGTGTGCATATGCATGTTTGTGTATGCGTGTGCATGTGTGTATATGTGTGTGTGTATGTGTGTGTGCATGTGTGGTTGTGTGTGTATGCATGTGTGTGTGCACACATGTGTGTATATATGTGTGTGCATGTGTGTGCGTGCATATGCATGTTTGTGTATGCATGTGCATGTGCATGCATGTGAGTGCATGTGCATGTGTGTGCGTGCATGAGAGAGAGCGAGAGAGAGAGAGCGAGCAGGCACAGGAACATCTTCCCTTCAGGCTCTTCTGGGCATGAAGATTAGTGAAACAACACCATTTAATTCTCAATGTGATTTTACATCGCATTGTGTGGCTTTGAAATGTTGGTAACATATCTATGAATAAGGCTACACAGAAGCGAAGAATGCTGAATTGATCTGCGCAAAACATCCCAGCAGTCTTACTCCGGGGAGTTCCTTGCTTAAGTAGAATTTGGAGGTCTGGCTTCTGCTGCTTTTGAAGCCATAAAATGACACAAGATGAGCAAGCTGGATGAAATTTGGAGCCCTGGGTCAGGCATGCCACCAGTGGACATGCAGCTTAAAACCCATCACAAGAAAAATGTAGATTGAAGAGGAACTGATACAGCAAAGCATTAGTGAGCCCGACATGTTTCTACAAGGTGTTTCGAATTGATTGGTTAATCCTCACACCATCTGGAGTGAGGAGCCCCAGAGAGCAGCCCCTTGTGGTAGCACACACTGGGACTAGAACCCCTCAGCTAGAGGAATCACTCCTCCATATGGGGAGCACACTTCTTGCATTGTGCCTGCAGATGACTGAAAGCTTCACAGCAGGGAAGGGGGCTGATGAACTTTTCAATGTTTTAAGGTAATTTAGGTAAATGTTTTAGTCTTTGCATTTTGGCCAAGACTGGCTTTGAGACTTTGCCCCCCTATTCACAAAGGAGCCTCCTCACGCAGGAGCTTATATCCAGCTTCCACCAACCAACCTTTCCAGGTAAGAATGCTACAGGAAGCCTTTTCAGCTTACCTAAGTAGCTACGATGTGCTGCTAAGAACTTTACTTCTCTTCTTTTAATCTCTGGGAACATTTCAGAGATAAAAGAACTGGGATGTGGAGCAGTTTGTAAGGCAAGAGTCAGAATGGAGCTTGAGGATGCTTTGAGCTAATGCATATGATTTCCAAGAAAACACTTTTCCCCAGCCCTGTATTATGTGATGAGCTTGTCTTTACGGTGATTGTTTTGTAAATACTCCTACATTGTTCTGACAGTTTACCAATATTGTGATCTTTTCAAAGCAGAAAACTGCAATTCCCTGTCTCTTGAGTAGTTCCTAGCATTGACAACCATTTACACCGTGAAGATGTTTTGATGCTGCTGCTGTGTCTTTGCTCCCTTGAACAACCACAGGGGAAGGGTTTAGGACTTGGCACCAGTGTTTTAGCCTCCACTGATTTGGCCCCAGTGGGGTATGAATTGTCAGGCTATTCTTTCACTATCGTCTGTTCTGAATGTTCCCAGTATGTTTTTTATATTAATTTATATTAACATACATCTGCATTTGAGGCTTGGGAATGAGCCTCAATAAATTACATCACCTTGTACAGTGAGTCACATGGGCAGACCATTTGTTAACGATTGAATGCAGGAATTGTGTCCCCACAAGGAGACTCTGCACACATACAGAACAGTTGTTTCTCTCTATGCAGTCAGCTCAGTGGAGCTTCGAAAGAGTGTGGCCTCATCTCCATGGAGAGATGCTTTTGGCTAAATGTGCTTTAATGGCCATCCTTATCTCTATTGTCTTGGCAGGACATTTGAAGTTGGGGGCTGGTGTAGTCACATTGCCGTGAGACGCTGATTGAGCTTGCAAATGTGCAGACAGACCTGTTCTTATCTCAAAAGAGAACTTATAGTGTTTACCTCCATATTACCTTTCTTTGCAGAACTGCCATTTGGGTAGTAACAGTCCTTTCCTGTACAATGTCACCGTCTCCTTCCTAAGGAGATACCACTGAAACACGTTATCTTGAAAACTACATGACCTGGAAGAATGCAGTTTACAAATATAACCAAGATCAACATCGGACTGACTCTCCCACAGCCAACTAAACACTGATTACAGTCATTCAGTACATGGGGTAGACTGGATGAGGGAAGCAGTAAGAATGGACCATAGTAATGCTTGCCGTTTGAGAGGAAAGTGCCCAGTGCCGGGTCAGACAAGATACTTTTGCAGTGTAGTTATCTTGTTTGATTCATGATGCAGAATGTAGGAAAGAAAGAAATGTGACCTAAGAGTGTGGCGGTCCCTCATTTTCCATATATCCTACATAATGTGTCACATTTGTATCAATGAAAGTCAGAGTTAAAATGTATCTCAGGAGCCTGTTAGTGCAACTTGGTTTTCCCCAAGTTTATTATTCTTGCCTGCTGTATATGAATCCCTTAAGACTATATGGCCATGGTTTGGTTCTGGAACAGGATAGATTAATCAGCACTGACCCAGAGAAATGGTTCAGTCACTACTCGACCAACCATTTGTCCAACACACTGGCTGAGTGACAGCTGTCTGTCGGTCCCTGTGCCACTAATTAACAGGGATATCAAAGCAACTGAGTCCATGACTCTTCCCAAGAAAACATAATCCCAGCACTGTAACCTTGGACATTAATGTCTAACTCTGATATCCCACAGTTGTTAGGGATGGATGACTGTTGTCCAAGTGGAAATGCAGAGAAAGTAATAGACGTGAGCGGGAAGCAACATGGTCAGCATTTTAAATGGATGGATTCTGATTTGTTAGATAAGAGAGAGAGAGAGATATGAATGCCAATCCAGGCGAGAGACAAAGACATATGTTGAGCTGACAGAAGAATAAATAGTTTGATCATGTTTGAAGTGAGCCAGGAAGAGGGAAATGACATTTGCCATTTAACCCAAGCTTAACTGGTCATGGGCAGACATTGAAATGGTGGTGCTGTGTGGCCACTGCGTATCCCGTTTCTTTCTTTTAGACCTGAACCGGAAGTGGCACTCCAGAATCAGGCCCCCACTTATGTAAACAGCTGCATGGGCTTCACAATAACCTTGTTTTCCCATAATTAAGTAAACAGGAACCATACCGTGATACATTATCAAAAGCAAAGACAGCTGGCAACAGCCACCCTCTACAAACACACAGAGACTTTGGACATTTCAGTAGAATAGAAAGTGCCACTTCTCCTAAATAGACACTCTCCACGTTAGAGGATATTGTGTTACCAATTTTTTTTTTTATAGCCCATTAGAAATTGTATCTGCAGCCCAGGTCTGCGCATTGGTTTCCACGAAGCATACAGACAGAGCCCCACAGTTCCATTTGCAGCTGAACTTTCAGAGTTTAGGCTGATGTTGAAGTAACAAAAGAACCCCCCCCCCCCCCCAATACTCAATCAAGTCAGACAGCTCAGCATAAGAGGAGGCAGCTTCAACTTCTCACCCTTGGAGAGCCGTAAAACATAAGATGGCTTTTAAGGACAAGATGCAAGTATAAACGCAGAAGAGTAGAACCTCCTAACACTTTTTTGAGACACACGAGCACACTTGGGAGCAATTGGCATCTTATTTTTGTGTTCGCATGTTCCATTTGAAAACATACTTAACAAAAACACCTGAGAGTGGAAGCTGAGAACTACTCAAACCACATTGGCCCGCCCTTTGTTAAATTAACCCAGCTGCATTTTCTGATCAGCCTTAGTTCTCAGATTATGGGACATTTGCAGAGCCCAGACTCTGCCCCACAGTACCCACCCCCTCTTTTAAATTTAAATTAAACTGGTTTATTTCCACAACTTTCCTTCCAACTTGCAAAAGCCCCATCGATTCCAAAGTCTTTTGCCTGTTCTCCAGCCAGCACACAGAACTCTTTAACAATTTTGTTATTTATTCTTCTCTTACATATTGTGTCCCACCTGCAGTTTTCCCTCCCTACTCTCCTCCCAGTCTCTCCACCCACCCCCATCCACTTTTTCTCCCATGAATAGCAGGCCTCCCATGGATATCAAACAAACATGGCATATCAAGTTGCAATAAGACTAGGCACCTGCCCTTGTATCAAGACTGGACTAGGCTACCCAGTGGGAGGAAGAGGGTCCCAAAAGCAGGCAGAAGAGAGAGATAGCCCCTACTCACACTGTTAGGAGTCCCACAATAAGACCAAGTCACACAACTATAACACATATGCACACAGAGGGTCTAGGTAGGTCAGTCTCAGGTAGCTTCCTAGTTGGTTCAGTCTCTGTAAGCCCGTATGAGCCCAGGTTAGTTGACTCTGTGGGTTTTCTTGTGGTATCCTTGACTCCTCTGACTCCTACAGTTCTTCCTCCCTCTCTTCCATAGGATTCTCCAAGCTCCGCCTACTACAGAGTTATAGAAACTGTATTGTATTGGCGTAAAAACAGACATGGTGATCCATGAAATCAATCGAAGACCCAGATGTAAATTCACACACCTATGGACACCCGAGTTTTGATTAAAAAAAAAAAAAAAAGCCAAAATTATACAATGGAAAAAAGAAAGCATCTTCAAAAAATGGTGCTGGTCCAACTGGATGTCTCCATGTAGAAGAATGCAAATAGATCCATATCTATCACCCTGCACACAACTCAAGTCCAAGTGGATCAAAGCCTTCAACATAAAACTAGATACGCTGATAGAAGACAAAGTGGGAATGGCCTTGAACACATTGGCACAGGAGATAACTCCCTGAACAGAATACCAATAGTGCAGGCACTAAGATCAACAATTAATAAATGGGACCTCATGAAATGGAAACACTTATGTAAGGCAAAAGACATATTTTGTTAAAAGGACAAGATGGCAGCCTACAGAATGGAAAATGATCTTCACCAAGTACACATCTGAAAGAGGGCTAATTACCAAAATATATAAAGAGCATGCAGAACCTTTAAAGAGGGTAAAATGACTCCACCAAAAGTTGCATGGGTCAGATTGTTATACTGTTTAAAACTGCTGCCTATGAGGAGCAATGTAAAAGCAGAGAGCTTAGCAACAGAAGCAGAAAACACAAAGGTGTACTGCCTCACAAGACATACTCACGGTTAGCACACATCACAGAAAGTGTAGCCTTCTCTCCTGGAGTCAGCAGCATTGCTTCATCGTCTCAGCTTGCTGCCTTCAGGTAGAGCCTTCATGCTGGAAGACGTGTCCCCTGTGTTACCTGCTGTAGTTATATTGTGTATCTGTTTCTCCCTCTCTATTTTCTTTTAAAAAAATATTTTTTACTCTCTCTGTCTCTCTGTTTCTCTGTCTGTCTCCTCTCTCTCTCTCTCTCTCTCTCTCTCTCTCTCTCTCTCTCTCTCTCTCTCTGTGTGTGTGTGTGTGTGTGTGTGTGTGTGAGTGTGTGTGACAGTGTAGATACCCTTGGGATCTGAAAATGGGCATTAGATTCTCTGGAGCTGGAGGTACAGGCAGTTGTAAATTGCCTAACTTGGGTGCTAGGAATCAAACTCAGGTCCTCTGAAAGAGGAGCAAATGTCTTCTTAACCACTGAACATTGTAAGTTCTTTCTGTATTTTTCAAAAAACAATCGAATGCACCCTCAAATCTATTCCTCAGATATAGTCACTGTTTGTTGCCAAACAGTGGTTAAGTTCTGCAGTCCCTAGATGCAATGGACTCTGCCTTTTCCAGTCTTGGACTCAACAGATGCTTCCTGACTCATTAAAGAATGAAGAATGTTATCAATGTCTGTTCTCCCTGCTGTTTGCACTATATGGTCCTGAGTACACACATGCATAAAGACACACACAGAGACAGATAGATGACAACAGATATAGGCACACAGACACATATACAGACTCACACACAGTAATACAGACACACACAGAGACACATGCACATACAGAGAGACTCACACACACAGTCATACACACAGTGACCCATACACACAGACTTAAACACAACTACACACAGAGACACATACAGAGAGACTCACACACAGATACATACAGAGATATGCACACAGAGACAGACCCCCATACAGACATACACAGACACATACACAAACACGGACTCACATAAAGACACACATGCTGACCTTTACATGATAACCAGGCACTTTCATGGTGTGCATTATTTATCTTAATTTCACTAGTGCATAATATTGAGCATTGAGTTTTTCTTTTGGCAGTCATTCCAAGTGAACGTTAAGACAAGCATTAATAACTGCACGAAAAGCCTCCTGATGTCATATGCTTCATAGCACCTGACAGGAGAATGGGGACTTGTATAAAGGATGATTGCTAAGGCAGAACCACTGGAACATCTCCTTGGAAATCCCACTTCAGGAAGGCTGATGTTTTAAATATATTGATGCTGAAGTATATACTTAAATGAAAGAAACCAGGAAAGTTAAAAGTTTGGGCGATTGAAATATATAGGCAAAGAAGGTACCTGAACAGGTTACCCTGGACTTAAATTTAGGGTTTTTGAGATTCTGCTACTTTTTCTGGGGGAGGAGGCAACCATCAGCTCAGTTATAGGGGACTGCTTTGGTTTATTGTGTTTTTGTTTGGGGGTGAAAGAGCAGTTTTGACCTCTGAAATCCACCTTGACATTTCTTCTATACCCACTGAAATGATACAGCATAACTGTGTTTGTGACCCTTGAAAAGGGAAAGGCACAGGGCCCAGAAGGAGGGAGATGAGTTTTGCGGTGTCCTGAAGGACTAGATCTTGCTCCTCTATTTAATTCACTGGTGTGGTAACTGACCTGAAGGCATCTGTGGGCAAACAATCCTGGGAAAAAGATAGACTGGCTTCTTCACTTAACATTGTTTGAAAACCTTCTATGAACTTTGCACCAAAGAGACATTGCTATGTTCTCAATTAAATATTGGTGTAGAATAATTTGGTGTAGAATAATTTTTCTACTGTTTTTGAGATCCATTTAATCTTAATTGTGTACTCCATGCATAAATGGAAGGAGAGGCCTTTTTGGTTTTCTTTCTTTCTTTCTTTCTTTCTTTCTTTCTTTCTTTCTTTCTTTCTTTCTTTCTTTCTTTCTTTCTTTTTTTTCCTTTTTCTGCAACACAATAAACTTTGATTGGAATGGGAACAATCTGCCTAAATAAAATATCTCCATGCAATTCTGAAAAAGCCACATTCTACCTGTGTCAGAAGCATTCATAGATGGAGAATCCTCCCTGTTCTGTAGACGAAAGGGAACACATTCTTATTGCTTACCTCAGTGGCTAAAATGTAAATTTTAACAAGCTCCTTGGAGAGTGTGAGGAAGTTGGTAGGTGGCAGCCATTCAAACTTCTCTGATCCTTTCCAGAGAGCCTTGGACTTTTTAAGGAATATCTTTAATGCCAAGGAAGACTGGAAAAAATCACACATATCCCCGCCGCTTCTGATTTGAGGATTGAGTTTTAAAATGCAGTACCTACAAAGCACAGCAAATGTTTTGTAAGAATTTTTGTGGTGTCAAGAAAAAGGTTTCAGGGGGCTGGAGAGATGGCTCAGTGGTTAAGAGCACTGATTGCTCTTCTGGAGGACCTGAGTTCAATTCCCAGCAACCACATAGTGGCTCACAACCATCTGTAATGGGATGTGATGCTTTCTTCTGGTATTTTTGAAGACAGCAACAGTATACTCATACATAAAATAAAATTAATAAATCTTTTTAAAAAAAAGAAAAGAAAAAGGTTTCTTTTTCTCTACTTGTCATGTCTCATAAAGTCAACAAAAGGTCACTGTATAAGGATATCAGAGGCTTTGTCTGCTTGTTTTGTTTTTGTTTTGCTTTTTTAGGCTGAGGTATAAAAATTAAAATAGAGTAATGAAGGGGGAAAAAAACTCTGCAAGGTTACTAGGTAAATAAAAAATTCCTTCAGTAGAGGTAGATAGTGGACAGACAGTAAATCTCTTATGCCCCCTGAGTGTGCAGAAGAAGGCTCTCCAACCATGGCTTTGACCTCTGGGACCGGAACAGCTTGGCTCACAGTACCTTCCTCTGCCCTGAGCAGCATGAACAGTGAGTGATACCTTCTGCCCTGGCTTCAGTCAGGTTAACCATGTAAGATGGTATGGACGTGGATATCATTTCTCCCCATCTTCTGCAAGGATCCCACATCCACCACAGGTCTCTTTGGCCTGGTTTCCCCTGCCCTTCACTGTCTAGGACAGCCTGGGTAAGCTATAATAAATCAGCGGTTGGCTTTGATCATGTTTGCGTGCATTTTACTTGAAGGTGGAATGCTGACTGAAAGAATGTGTGCTTTAATTCTAAATTCTGTCCCTCCTGGTCCCGGGTAAGATGGAAGAGCAAAAAGTGGACTGTGTGAAGTTTTAGTCTTTCCTGAAGGGTATCTAAGATCTTCTGTCTTGACGGTTCAAAAACTGTTTACTGCCCTGGGGTTTTCTAGGAAGTCACCCATTAAAGCCTCTTTGAAATCATCTCAAAAATCAAAAAGAATTCGCAGCTTTTAATTGAGGTTCAAGCAGGGTTACAGCCAAAAGGAGGAAGAAGTCGAAGCAGTCGGTGACAATGGAAACTATTTGTTAATTATACATTTTTCACTTATTAATTCAGGAAGACATTCAAAGCAGATTAATCCTTTAGTTCTATGTAAAGTGTAACAATTATAGTGTAAAGAAAACACAAAGTAGCAAAGAGCAGACACCATCAACAACAGGAGCAGGCAGCGTTCAGCTCCAGAGCTTTTAGAAAATGTTGCATTGCACTGGGTAAGAACTCATCTTGCTGTTAAATGAAGTGAAAGGAGACAATAAAGTAGTAGAGGCATTCTCAATTATTGTTACTATTTTTAAACTTTTAACTTTATGGATGGACATTTTGCCCTATGCTGTGTGCCATGTGCATGCTTGGTGTCTATGGGACCAAAAGAGGATATTGGATCCTCTGGATCTAGGGTCACAGATGGTTGTGAGTTGTGAGCTACCATGTGGACACTGTGACTCCAACTGGCTCTTCTGCAAGAGCACTGGCTACTCTTTACTGCCAAGCCATCTCTCTAGGACTCTTCTTGGTTATTTTGGGGGTATTTTGGGGTGTACAAACTCACTGTGTAGCTGGAAGTAATGTTGACATCGAATCCTCCTGGCTCTAACTCCCAGGTTCTAGTTTGTACCACCAAGCTTGGCTTCTAATATATATATAAATTTGAGATCATGTGTCACTTTATCTGAGACTTAAACTGATAACAAACTTCCTGCCTTAGCCTCTCCGGTGTTGATGACAGCTCCGTGCCCCCACCCTGGACTGTGAAATATTTTTAATTGACTTGATTCTATGACATATGCCTCAGATATGGGTCCTAACAAAAACATGTTCCCCTGGACCATTTTGACCATTGTTTTGCAGGACAATTTTCCTGTCAGGATCAAATTCCATTATCCTCTGTCTACATACCATCATGTTTTTCTACTATGTGGAATTTATTGGAGGTTGTAGTTTGTGTGTGATTGCTGTTCATGTTTTGAACTAAATGGATTATGAATTTTTGAAGTTTTATTTTTGTCACTTTAAATTGTGTGTGTGTGTGTGTGTGTGTGTGTGTGTGTGTGTGTGTGTGACTATGTTCAAGTGAGTACAGATGCGATTGGAGGCTAAAGGTGTTACATCCCTCCTAAGCTGGGGTTACAGACCATGGTGATCTCCCCAAACGTGGGTACTGTGAACTAAACTCAGGTCCTCTGAAAGAACAATATGGACTCTTAACCAACCCCCTCCCTTCAGCCCACAATGTAATCACCGAGCATAGTCACCAGAGCTGTTTGACTCAACACTAGATCTAAGATGCAGGGCTGACCTACGGATATTTAATGAGTGAAAAACTCTAATGAATTCTTTGAATACAGTCTCCTCAGATTCCTAGACAGTACATTAAATTTCACTGCGCATGGTCAATTTTCCATAGGAGAGTGAAGACAATATAATCTGGCTGCCTGCACTTTTGATGATATGGTTTTTCAGGAATATGATTCAGAAAATCTAGAAGTTTATGTAAATCAACTGACCTTAAATCATCCCTCCAAGTATCTCTTTGTAACTTCTGGCAAGTGCTGGCCCACAGGGAATTCACTGTTAAAAGTTTCTGGAAACAAAATATGGGAACTGTTACCCTCTGAGGAAAAATCTATACCATTGCTAAGCTGAACCACCATTCTTCTGAAGGTGCTCAGAGTCTGGGCTGTGTTCTGGCCTGGGTGGAGGGCTGAGGTCACCTGAAAAATCCTGAGGTGCAATAAAATGAGAACAACACATGGGCCCAGTAAAACCTAAGTTCTAGGCTCAGACTTGCCACTTGATAGCAGTGCAACATTGGGCATAGACTCTTGCCTGAGCCACAGGTTTACTCACTGGCCCGAGAAGCATCCAGGAATGTTATGCAAGCAGATGGCCCTGCATTACAAGTGCCCAGCACCTGCAGGGAAATTTGTTAATTCCTTAATGCAGCTTCCCTGGAGCCTGCTGGAGAGTGGGCCTGAGTCATGTCATTTATCTTCACAGGAACAGGCTGATTGCCTAGTGGAGTTTCAGAACCAAGATGACTTTTGAAGTCATGAGCATTAGTGATAGTTTTTGAGACGTTTCCATACTGCTGTTTGGAGCTCAATCTCTGAAGTCTGAGTTAGGAATAAAGAAATAAACCATTAAAGTTATATATGACATCTTTGAGTTTGGCTTAATTGTATGGGAATAAAACCTGATGCCCAGTGCCATGAAAGCCTTTAATCCCAACATGCGTGAGACAGAGGCAGGGAGATCTCTGGGTTCGAAGTCAGCTTAGTCTACACAGTGACTTTCAGGAGAGCCAGGGCTACACAGAGAAACCCTGTCTCAAAAATCCAAAATCCAGAACCAAAACAAGCAAGCAAACAAAAGCCCAAGGGCCAATAAATGTTGGACTTTACATTTTATATTAACTTTCCCCCACTGGTGACCTTATTTTATGACATCTAGAAGACTGGTGCATTTACCATTAAATTGTAATTAGTTTTACAAAAGCTAAAATGGGTCCTTCTTGGTTTTGCATAGCACATGTCAAGACTGTGTTAGTGGCTCCGTGGCTCACGGCACACAGCATAAGGTGCTTATTACCCACAAATTGTTCAGTGGATAGGAAATATTACTTATCATCATCAGTTTCTTGAAAACCTTTGTACTGCTGGAGGCTAGCAAGTGTTCAGTGCACTTGGGGAACAGATGAACAGTTATCTTCCCTTTAATATCATTTAGAACTGACTGTGGCTAGTGCTAGAGTCCAGTTGTCTCTAACTTGCATACTTGCTCTAGTTACTCAAAATTGGGGTATTCAGATTTGCCTTTATAAAAAGAAAAATCTATGCTTCATTCAGAGATAAACAAGTCTCTTTTTTGTTCAGGAACCCAGCTTAGATTTTAATAACCTTCAGTCTTCCATCTGCCCCAACCATAAAGTGTACATACAATTTATCATTATGACAGGATGGTGCCAGGTCAGAATCACTGGGCAGGAACAGCATCCTGAGTCCACTCTCTCTGAAAAAGTCACTGGGTCCTTTGTCACTCCAAGCAGGTTTCCATGCCAGGCTGGGGACCTGCCATGTGCTGTGATGGAAATGGGCACATGTCCACCCCTAGCCGACTCCAGCCGACCCAGAAATGGATGAGTGTTTTAGAAAGAGGTAAGACTATGCCCAAAACAACGAGCTCATTCCGGTTCCCGGATCTTACAGCATTTGCGCTGTTTGACAGCAATGCAAGTGAATAGCTTTGGAAAGAAGATTTTGTATCAAAGCTATTTGACAAAAAAAAGGGGGGGGGGACCAAATGGGTGTCTGTCCATCAGTTTCCAAATGTTTGAAAAGGAAAAACTGGTGAAAGCAGAAAGGGTTCTCAACACGGACCAGACCATACTGTAAACCATGAGGATTCTCCCACAGTGGTTGTTTGCAAGCCTGTACTGTCCCTTTAAGGAGAGCATGCAGGAGCCAGCTGTAGATCTGTGCTGCTCTGAGCCTCTCTCTGGGATCCTGCTGTGCATTACAGCTGCCTTGCTGTATTGCTTGTTAATTCTGATAAAATACCGGCTGCTTTAAGGTCCTATGGTTTCTTTTTTTTTCTTTCTTTTTTTAACCTATTCAGTTGGTATCTTCTAGAAGACTGAGATCACCACTGTAGAAATGAAGACATTTTATTTTGAAATGGAGAAATTTTGAGTGGCAACAGAAAACTCATAGAGAGACAGCATGTGTAATTATTGTACTTTGTGTTATAGGTGGTTCAGTCTGTGACTCCAGGGCCGAATCACCTAGTCAGTGGGCCAGGTGTCCACACAGTCTGCCCATGATGCCAGCTTTAGCAGGTAGTCTGCAAACAGACCTGGTGGTATCCAGGGCACAAAAGAAGATGATCCTTGTTGGGAATCAAATCTAACAGAGATGGGTCCCTGTGTAGATAACTCAAGCAATGCTGGGATGCTTGGTGCAGTTCCTGTCAGTTGCTTATCTAGAATCTGTAGTATAGGTGTAAGCACCTTAGACAGTGCATGCATATGTATGCATGCATATATATATATATATATATATATATATATATATATATATATATATATATACACACACACACACATATACATACACACACATATACATACACACACATATACATACACACACATATACATACACACACACTATATATACACACATATACATACATACATACACACACACACACACACACACACACATATATATGTCTGTGCTGAGTCGGCCTGGGGCTAAACCCGAGAGAGGCCGGCTAGCCTGCAGAGTGCGGGAGACTTCTGGTGGTTCCCAGGAGACCCACAGCCACTGTCTGCGTGCTCCCCACTACTAGGCCCAGAGAGCGGGTCTCTTCGAGGGCCAAAAGTGTTACAGCCCTTAGAACAAAAGGCTCTCGGACACTGGAGCAGTTTGCACCTTTATTCCTTTTGGGTGGTGGGTGGCGGGTGCGGGCAGAAGCGGGGACAGAGCAGGCTGGTGGGCAGGGGCAGCGGAGGGCAGCGTAGAGAGTGGCGCAGAGAGCAGGCGGGCAGAGAGAGAAATACTCAGGTTGAACAGTCTGATATACTGTTTGGGAGGAGTCAGGGGATTGGCAACCGGTACTTCCTATTGGCTAGGTCTGGGGGCTCTCTAGTGCCACATTTGCTTATGGGAGGGGTCAGGGCTGCTTTCTACGTGACAAATCTCACATGGCAAGCCTCTATACAGGGGTTGTGAGAGCTGTGGCTGATTTTACAGGAGTCTTCCGGGAGCGTCGGCTAAAAATATAATCCAGTCCCTCATGAATATTTCACGGTGTCTCCCAGAATTTTCAGCCTTTGCTCAACCAGGTGACAGATTGCCTGTCACAGACCACTGCCCCCCATATATATATATATATATATATATATATATATATATATATATATATATATATATATATATATTTCAGTTCTGAAAGACTAAAGACGAGGTGAGCAAGCTGCACCCTCACCTGTTCCGTCGACCCTAGTGATCCCATCTGTCATGTGATCGTAAGAAGGTTGCCCATCATGAAGAGAAACCATGTGTGCATGTCTTCTAGAATGAGCCTCCTCAACTTGTAAAAGTACTTTATGACTCCTCCGGCCTCCAATACCTTTCTTGCCCCTTTTCAAGTGAGAACCGGAGCCCCGAGCTCTCCATAGTGAATGGTCATTAGTGCTGACAAGGCAGTGGCCTGGTTTAAATGTGAACACTCTTTCTGGAAGTTTATCTTAGTTTCCCTGTGCGTCTCTGTCCTCACCCTGGACCAGCTGTGTGAGCTTATACAAGACATAAGGAACAGGACCCAGTGCTCAGGGTTGGTGTCGGGGTTGGGTTCTGCTGCACAGCTTGAGTACCCTGCAATGGATGCTCTGAGGAAGGCAGAGCTCCCAGGAGGAAGCACACTGGGTAAGGCTGGCCTTGACTCAGACAGGGCTCCCAAGGCCACCCCCACCCTCTGGGCTCTCCCCACCTTTTCTTAAACTTTAGACTTATGTTTTAATTTTTTCCTGTTTTCTACTTTTATCACTTATTAATGCATTCTCAGTGGTTCTCATTTTAGAATGTTTTAGACCAGATACATTTTAAAGGTTTTATTTGGGTTTTTTTTTTTGTTTGTTTGTTTGTTTTTTGTTTTGATTGTTTCAGCATATAGCCATCCTAACTAGACTTAATTGTTTTAAAGAAAGAGATTAGCTGGTAATTTACATGTAGTTTTCTGTTGTTATTAAAGTCACTCACCTTTTATCATCTGTCTTAGTTAGGATTGTCATTGCTGTGATGAAACACCATGAACAAAACAACCTGGAGTGCAACAGTTGTATTTTCTTCAAATTTCCACATCACTGTTCATCACCAAAGGAAGTCAGTACAGGAACTCAAACAGGAAAGGAACCTGGAAGCAGGAGCTGATGCAATAGCCAGGGAGAAGTGCTACTGGCTTGCTTGGCCTGCTCTAGAACCCAGGACCACCAGCCCAGGTATAGCACCACCCACAATGGCTGGGCCCTCCTGCATCAATCACTAATTAAGAAGATGCCCCCACAGGCTTGCCTGCAGCCCAATCCTATGGAGGCAGTTTCTTGACTGAGGTTCTCTAGTGACTCTAGCTTGTGTCACATTCACGTAAAAACCAGGAGGCGCATCATTCAATCTCAAATTGATGCTTTTAAAATGTTATTCTTTAAAAAATTTGAGATGATAATATAATGACATAATTTCTGTCTTCCCTTTCCTCCTTCCAAATCCTCCCATAAATGTCTTCTTGCTCTTGTTCAAGTCCTGTTCTCTTTTCCATTAATTGGTTATAGGCATATATGTATAAACATAAATATACATACAGATACACACACACCCAACTACAGACACACAGACATCCACAGACATCCACAGACACACAGACACCCACAGACACATAGACAGACACACAGACACACAGACACACAGACAGACATACACAGACACACAGAGAGACACACAGGCACAAGACACCCAGACAGATAGATACATATACCCACTGACACACAGAAACACAGATAGATAGACACACACACACACACACACACACACACACACACACACACACACAGCTATACTCAGACAGGCACATACCCACAGACACACAGACATAGACACAGAGACATACCCACAGACACACAGACAGACAGACAAGGTTTTTCTCTGTAGTTCTGGCTATCCTGGCTCTCACTATGTAGACCAAGCTAATCTTGAGCTCTGAGATCTGAGTGCTGGGATCTCTGTGGTGTGATGTGTCACTACACCCCACTTTTTAAAAATTATTTTTATATGTGTGGGTATTTTGCCTGCATAAATATGTCTCAGGACCCTGGATCTAGAGGAACAGACAGCTGTGAGCTGCTAAATGAGTGCTGGGAATTGAACTGCAGTCCTTTGGAAGAATAGTCAGTGCCTTTACCTGCTGAGCCAACTCTGTAGCACATATATTTCTAAACCTGGTTGGTCTGTATAATGTTACTTACATGTGTGTGTTCAGGACTGGCCACTGGCCACTGACATTATCTCATTTATCTTGATAGAAGTGTTACATGAGGAAGTTTACTGATGTCCACATAGCTAATTGATGATGAAGACATCTGGGAAGCTTTTAGGATATGTTATTCGTACCAAATAGTTTGAAAGGAGTGAGAAAAGGACACTGTTTTAAAAGGGAGCAGTTAGTTTAGATATCACGTCATGCATGTGTGTTCATCACAGACGTAAGGGAAGGGTTTGAGCTAGCAGGACAGCATGGGCTCCTGGGGATACGACATGTAGCCAGCTTGAGTCAGAAGATGGAAGCATGCATTCTCAGTGCAGCTCATGGGTGATGTTGTGAAGACCTGTAGATTCCATATCTTTCTTGTGCTTCTTTGCTGTGTCAAAATGAGCTTAAGATACTTCCAGGCCATCCTTCATCAAGTTTTTCTGGAGAACCGTTCACATGTGTTTCTTTACACACAAATGTATCCCTCCATACTCAGCCAGCATTTAAAAAAGAAAAGAGGTTAGTGAATCCATTTCTAATAACCTCTTTCAGTAGTTCCTCAGCTGAAGGATAGTATTTCCTTCAGCCAAGGAGCAAAAACAGCAGAGTAAGATACAGTAGCTCTACAGACAGGAAGGAGGCTTCCAAAGCACTATGTGTCCTAGATCTGTTCTTGGGACCTGGGATGTGGGAAGTTGGAAATCAGATATATGAGAAATTGGGGAAGATCTTCAACTTTCACACTTTTACAGCCCATCATTTCCAGAGATGCCCTTACACCTCCTGGGTAAAGGAGAGAGTATGCTAAGGCGCTAAGGAGAGAGGGGAGTCCAGCATTGGTGTGGTTGCCAACCCAGGCAGGGTGGCTGTGTACAGCTGGGCTGTTTGCACTGTGCAGAAGACAAGGGTGTTTCTAGACCCTGGAGAAGCTGAAGGGGAAGCATAGAGGTTGAAGTGTCTGAACACCAGAAGGTAAAGAAGGAACAACAGCCTCCTTCCATGGGAGGTGCACACAAGGGAGGCATGTCGTGACTGCGTCTTTAGCCCAGCAAGGAAATCCAACACTCCAGTGCATTTACCCTGCAAAACAAGTTTCATTTCATTCCGGGGGATGGGGAAGCAAAGTGACATTTTGGGGTATACAAGATGACTGTTTCGGCTGCTGGGCCATGGAGAACATTGCTAACAGAATGTAACTCTCAATCATGGCTGTTTACTCAATGCTGAGAGCCACTGCAGGTCACGCTGTTTGCCTGGTGCCACTTGGTCTGCCTCGCTGCCTTCCTGGACAGGAAGCCCTTAAGATTAAAGATTATATTTTTTATGGTTGCATGCCTGTCTACTCCAGGCTATTAGCTGAAGAGAAATGTAGCTAGAAGTCCATTTGCAGAAAGGATATTAACAATCATTTCTGTGTGTGTGACATACTGAAAAATAAAGGGAAATCAAGGCGAGGGTTAGGAGGAGGGAGGCAGTAAACTCATAGATTGGGACACTGGGATACTTTTATCCTTTTCTTGTTTGAGATCGGTGTCGCATGTGAGATTAAAGTGAAATTGAAAAAGAACTTAGCTCGGGATGTTAGCAGATAGAGGACTTCGTCTTTCTCTCCACAGTAGTCCTTCACAATGTGCTGTTTTTTGCAGAGTCATATCTGGAAGCAAGTATGTATCTGAAAACAGGCTTCACGTGACTGCAGAGGGAGAGGGAGGCTGCTTGTTCCTTCCCGGTGGCCTCAGTGCTGGGTGGCCTCTTCTGCGGAACACACTGTGAAAGCCCAGCTTCTTCCTACGAGCCCAATGGGCGAGTTAGGGTTTGACGTTTCATAATCATGCGTCTTGGGTTTATATTTTTTGTACTTAATTCTTTTCAAAGTAAAGCAACAAGTTCAACGGATGGATAAATACCATTTTTAAAAATTCTTACCCTTTCAGAGAGAATTATTGCTAATACAGAAGGAAATGCACATTTTACCCCCAATGCAGGCTGCTTTTGTATTGTACTTAACACTCACAGCTCTGAAAGTAAGCTTTAGGAGTTGTCTGAGATTTGAGAAACTGTAGACTTGTGTACATGCATGTGTGTATTGAGGTATTCAAGTCATCTGAGACAAAGGTGTGTTGACAGTGTCCATAAAGAAGTGCTAAGATGTTTGATTCTTTCCCGTTTGTTGTTTACCATCGGTGGATCACAAAAAATATTAAAACAATCCTTAGCATGGAAGGCAATTTAAATTAAATAATTCCACGTTTTGTATTAAAGCAACTGATTTTGAATGTATACCAGTTGTTATCAACATTAACTTGGTGCTACTAGAAAACTAGATGATGAAATGTTTGGCATTAGTGAAAGGAATTTTTTTCTGAAGAAAAATATTATAGCAGTTTCATGTTCTAAGCAGGAAAACATAATATATAACATTTGATTTCAAATGAATATATATATTTGAAATATTTCAAAGAAAAAATAAAACATGCAAGGAAGAGAGCAGTTATTGAGAATCCCTTCACCAAATAATAACTGCAAGTATGGTCCAAGTGCACGCATCTTTAAGCACCTCCATACTCATCTGTCAATGCTGTCAGTTTCCAAATGAGACTTTTAATAATATCTGTACGTAGCCCAAAAGTTCAGAATACCCATGATTCAATTCACAGCAACTTCTGGACTGAGCGTGGGTCCCAGATGGTGGAGTTGGAGAAGGGACTGAAGGAGCTGAGAGAGTTTGCAACCCTATGGGGAGGGAGCAACAGTGTCAACTGGCCTACCCCCCCCCCCCCCGTGCTCCCAGAGACTGGACCACCAACCAAAGAATACATATGGAGGGACCCATGGAGCTGGCCACATATATGGCAGAGGAGGGCATTTTTGGCCATCAGTGGAAGGAGAGGCTCTTGGGTCTGAGAGTGTTAGATGCCCCAGTATAGGGGAATGCCAGGGAGGGAAGACTGGAGTGGGTGGGGGGGTGGGGGAATTCCCTCATAGAGGCAGGGGGAGGGGGGATGGGATAGGGGATTTCCAAAGGGGAGACCTGGAAAGGGGAAAACATTTGAAATTGTAAATAAAGTATAAAAAAATTAATAATATCTGTACGGTGTGTATTTTATGTAGTGAGCATCTGTGGTTGCTTACCTAGTTTTGATATAATCCCTTTAAATAATAGGGGCGGTTACACTAATGTTCTTGGCTGTGCACGTGTGCATGAGGACAGGTTCGTACTAAGGTCACTACAGAGCGTTTACATCTTTCTCCCTCTTACTTCAATCCTAACTCCCTTATTATAAACACTGCCGTTAAAGCCCTCTCACTATCCCTTCCTATTAGCAAACACCAGGCTGCTAAATTTGCCTGGGGTTTTACACCGTGAAAAACAGTTCTAAAGAGTTGTGTGTGAAATTGCTCTCTGGGTTTTATGGGTTTCATCTGTGGATATAATCTTATCCATCACAGGTACTGAGCAGTCAGTGGTGCTTAAACGCTGAAATATGGCCCATTTCCTTGGGTTCTCTAAGTACAACTTCCTTGCAGGCCACAAAAGCCAATTTTTGTGCTTATCTGACGGAGCTGAGAATGCTGGCCTTCCTGTTATTTTCCTCTTTTCTGTCTTGATAAAGATTATTTTCTCATAAACAAAAGTGGACATTCTGTGCTAGGGCTTGAGCAGGCTGGGTGGGCTAGGTCTGTGGCCTGTGACCGTAGATGACAGGTCAATGGGCTGGCCACCTGCGACGTGCTCTGCAGGTGAACTTGCCTGGACTTAAAGAGAGTCCTCACTGGTTCGTGAAGTATTGTCCTCATCCTCAAGGACAGAAGAGCCCTCCCGGCTGCACATCACTAGTGAGACGTGAAATAGCAAGCTGAAGGGTCTCTGTGTTTTCCAGCCTCGCTCATGTGCATTTTTCCTTATTGTCCTAAGAAGTCAGGCGCACAAATGTGGTACAATCTCTACACAATCGTTCTCATATGCCTCTTTTCAAGGTTGTGTATCACCATTCATTTGAGACAGAAGATAAGGAGTACCACCTTCTGCTCTCTTTTCTTTTTTTCTTCAAAACTAAACTGATTAGTAACAAGGTAACATTACAAAGGTAAAAAGAAAAAAAAAGTGCCTGGCTCAGCATGGAATATTCTGACCATTCTCCCTTACATGGAATCCCTAACACGCTAAGTGGATTCTCACAGGTGTCAACCTCTGTGTATGTGGATACTTGCCAGAAAGGTGTGACTCACTCTACCTCTCAGACCAGAGATTGTGGCCATACCACCCTGAAATAGAAGAGAACATGGAAAGACCAGAGATAAAAAGCATGTGAAAATTGTCAGCTCACACAAATGAAACAAAATGAACCAGAGTGATCAGAGTGGGGAGAGAGAGAAAAAACAAAACAAAACAAAACAAAACAAAAAACAAAACAAAAACCTCAAACAAAAAAACTGTCCAAGCTAATTAAAATCTTAACGACCCCTCTCCCCATCAGAGTGGCTCCATTGACACGTAATAGTTAAGTTGGTCCATTTGTTTTCAGGGCAAAAGTTCCCAAAGCACAATAGGCCCTGCTTGGGAGCTTGCAGACAAGTGCAGGGACCAGGCCCATGGCTCTATTGAAGAAGCATCTGCAGGCAGCTTCACTTCTGACCTGTGAGCACCCTAGAGGGTGGTCGGGGCTTCAGGCCTTTCACTCCTGCCTGGAGCTGCTTGCTATTCACAGGGTGGAGCTGGGCCTCTGTTGTCCAGCACCAGGGAAGCAGATGCCTGCTTTCCACCAGAAGCAGGAGTAAAATGAACTCTGAGTGGGGCAGGCTTTCAGGATGGTGGCCAGGCTCATGGGAGACTTTTATTGCTGGTAATCCTTTTAGATCTCCAACCCAGATTGATAGCCTTTATTTGAAGCCATTGTCAACACAGATGGCACAGGGCTTGGGACGCAGAGGCAGACAAATCCTGTTTGTATTTGTACAGTTTATGCTTTTATTCTAAGAGATTTAACTGTGATGTTATCTGCTCTTTATAACCAATTACAGCACCCACACAGGCTCAAGGATATGCTCATGATAAAAATGATTAAGTAAATGGCCATATCACCATACACATTCGTTAAGTACACAAATGCCCAAACCAATGTTGTGCGTGAATTTATGGGCCTCGAGAGAAATTTCAAACATTTGAGCTCCTCGAAAGCACTTCCCTCTTGATATAATGTTCTTGTTGCTATGGGGAAGGTTTGGAATTATTTTATTTTTAAGAAATGAGAACGGTGCCTGTATGATTTATTTTCTTGTTTGTGAATCTGTCTGTTTTGAGTCAGGGTCTCACTGTCATCCTGGCTGGCTGGAATCTCACTGTCAGCCAGACTGATTTCTAACTCGTGAATGATCTTGCCACCTTAGCTACACAGCTTTGGCTTCTGGAGGGTCGCACGTGCGCACCCGCCCAGAAGCAACTTGGATTTGCTAATGAAACACACACACACACACACACACACACACACACGCACGCACGCACGCACGCACGCACACACACCCGAGTCAGTTAATTTTCAACATGCCGCGTCTTGCTCAAAAGCTGGGCATTCCTAAACCTTCCCATGCTACCCCGGGCCCAATGGGGGACGAGCTCAGTGGTCACTTACCCGAATTCTTACATGGCTGGTTGACTTTCTCTCTTGCAGGTCGTATGTCCCATCCTTTGCCCCGACTCACGGTGATCCTGTCTTCCTTTCTCTCAGTTCCTAGCCCTCGCAAATCTAAAGGTCCCGCCTCAGTCTACCTGCCCAGCCATTGACTGTTGGCTCTTTATTGATCCATCAAAAAACAACTGGGGACAAGGACCTTCAGCGTTTGCATATGCAGATTCCCGATTTGGGGGACCAGATTAATTCAAAGCATTGGAACCAACCCCCAACACCAGAGTGGGACCGCAGACATGTGACATTTCCGAGTCGGACCTGCTATTCTGACATGGTTGAAGTATGGCTACTGGATTTCCTCCATCTACAGTCACAGGACTGATCTGGTCTGTGGGAGACGTGTCTCCCTCACGGATGAGGGAGGGCCTTGTGTGCCTCTTAGGATGTCAGCTCAGGCACTGTACCCCAGCACTGGTCTTTGACCCTGGTGCATTTAAATTTCACAGCTCTTCCAGCTGCCTGACTGTCATTCCCAACCCCTCTGATTATGACTGACTTTTCCACCCAAGGCTCATCCCAGGGTCACTCTTCCTTCTTGTTGACTCTTAGGCCATTCCTTCTTGCATTAGAGGATGCTCCTCCAAGTCTTGTAAACATATTTTGGTCTATTGTTCCCTGAGATTCCTGTGGGCAGTAACTGTCGTTCTGGTCACCAGCACACTCCAAGCCTGTCTTTGGAGTGACACTAGGATGCTCCATAGACGTGTTCAGTAGAAGATAGTGGGGTTTTGCTGAGAGACAGGAGGCACATTAGATGAGATGATTGAGTGGCATGTGCTCAGACTGTTTGCAGCTCTCTCTTTCTAAACGGAGCCTCCTCAGGTGCAGGAGCCATGGCAAGCCGGGGCTGGGGCTCAGCACTCCTTAGCATGTAAGTCTCCATTACTTTTTTAGGACACCAAAACTTCACATCAGAAAAATGGTCAATAGGGGCGCTCTCACAGTTCTGGGTTATAGGAGTCTGAAATCAAAGTGTGGGTAGGGCTGAGCTGCTTCTGCTACCGCAGGGGCATTCCCTTCTATGCCTCTTCTAGCTTCTTCTATTGGGTTCAGCCATCACCTTACTTGTGGCTGTGCTGTGTCATGCTCTGCTTCTGTCTCTGTGTGGCTCCTTCTCTCTGTGGGACTCTCTTCTGTGCAGCTTTAAGAGCCAACCCAGAAGACACAAGCTCATTTCTCTTTGAGATTGCTGTGTTAATTGAATCTGCAAGGCCCTGGTCATGGATAGTCCTTTGGAGGCCATGCAGGTGAGGAAGGAAGGCTGGAAGAAGCTGTGGTGAGATACTCTGGGGCTAGAGGAGCTGTTAGCCCTCAAGTCTTATTCTGGTTGATCTTATTTTACAGCCAGTGAGCTGGTAGCATCCTCCTCTGGCTTCAAGATGGCATGACTTTTCATCTCAGGACAGAATTTATATCACTGTTCTCCTGTGAACACAGGGGTAACATGAGGCCCCAGGAGCTGCCTACAGCCTCCTGATCTGGTTTGCAGCAGATTCTGGGTGGTAGAATGATAGTGTGGCCCGAGCCATAGCCTCTGCTATGCAGTTGCCAGGAAAGCAGGGACCAAGTCCTGTCACCCTGAGATTATGATGACCCTAGGGTGTCAGGCAAGAATGCTATATGCTATCCTGCCCTCCTAAGGGTTATCCCTGACAGTGACACTGAGTGGCAGAGCACTGTGTTGAACTCATACAAATTATCTCTCTAGTTTGACCTTTCCCCATTACTAGTTTGGTGGACTGTGTTAATTAAGGAAAACAAAGTGGGCTGGTAGGATGGTTCAGCGGGTAAAGGTGTGTGCTACCAAACTGGAGGAAATGCGTGTGGGACCCATGTAGTGGAAGGCGAAAACTGACTCCTTCAAATTGTCCTCTGAGCTCTCCACACCCCCACATGTACCCCTCCTATCCCCACACAAAATAAATAGACATATGAGGTGAGCAGTCAACATTCCTCTCTACTATATGCAGTTCTGGAGTAGTCAAAACTCCTGATCTTCTGTAGACCCACAGTCAGAAGAAAGACCCATAGAAACATTGACTCCAAAACTTTGTACAGGGTGTGTGATTTTCTCAGATACCACCTAGCTCTCTGAGCTCTTTTCAGTGAAGACCTGCAGTGCTATATTAATGGATGCCAGATTAAGTCTGCACCACAATGGACCTTTGTCATTTTAGTCACTTATGTGGTCAACTTGCACATAAAGACTCATCAGCAAAATTATCCCAGCATCAGGAAGGGAGAAGCTCAGTTAAAAATTGTCTGAGTTAGATTGCCCATGGATATGTCTGTGAGGAACTGTATGTTGATGGATGACTGATATGGGAGAGCTCGGCCCACTGTGGGTGGCACCATTCCTATGCAGGTGTGCATAAACCATCTAAAATAGCTAGTTGAGTATGAGCCAGTCAGTAAGCCAATAAGAGCCTTCTAAGGTTTCTGCTTCAGGCTCCTGCCTTGAGCTCCTGTCCCAGCCCTCCTCAATGACTGGCAGTTTTCTGTAATGGAATCTTTCTCCCCCAGGTTGCTTTTAGATCATGGCCATTTATCACAGCAACAGAAAACAAGCGAGAACAAGATGAAGGAACTAAGTATCACAGGACAGGGTTGCATTTACCATTAACCAGAAATATTTGCAAGGGACCAACCCATTAAATTGGGACTCGGTGTATATTCTTGGTCGTGTGACAGGGAACATATATAGAGGGGTAGGATGTCTTTACCATGAAAACTTGGACTAGACTGGCAACTGGCATATCTGTCTCAGTTTTCATGGTCAATTGTGAGAATTTCAAAGTGTGTGCCATAATCTCAAATAATTTCTCTCAAATGAAACATCTCTCTGGACAAAATGATTTCTTTTGGCAGGGGTAGGGTGGGATGGGCTGTACAGGGAGACCTGTTCATCTTCCAAGTGTATCAAAGCAGATCCGAAAAAAACCAGAAAGCTAACTCTACTTGAACGTATCCATTTATGTGCAATACCCATTAACTAAAGCCTTCAAACTTCTGTTACCCATTCACTGAGAATCAATTACCCAACTTGCTAGAAGTTAATTATGCCCGTGGTTCTGATTTATGTGACAGAAATTCAGGCTTACCACAGAGAATGCTGAGGCAGAGCAATAAGCAGAGCTCTGGCTGCTACCGCCTCTTCTTATCAGGGGAGTGGTTATTAAATTTTGCATATTCACAGGTGTTCGGGCACGTGCACGTGCACACACACAGACACATGCTGCTGAGTGTTATTAGTACTGATAATTCCTGTACTTCCTTTCTGTTCTGGATCCTTGCAGGGGGGGAGGGGTATGTATATATGTGTGTGTGAGTGTGCCTGTGTGTCTATGTGCTATATGTGTGTGTCTGTGTGTGTGTGTTGTGTGTGTATGTGAGTGTGTCTGTATGAGTGTGTTGTGTGTATATGTGAGTGTGTATCTATATATATGTATGAGGGGATTGTGAGTGTGTGTGTGTGTGCATGAGTATGTTGTGTGTGAGTGTCTGTATGAGTGTGCTTGTGTGTCTGTGTTTGTGAGTGTGTGTGAATGCGTGTATGTGAGTGTGTGAGTATGTGTGTATAATGTTTGTATGTATGATTGTGTCATGTTTAAGTGTGTGTGTATGTGTGTGTGTTGTGTTTTACATTCAAAAGTAGTGGCATTGAGAAGAGAAGCAGCAATAAAGGAGTTATCAGAAAACAAACTGGACCAGAAATTTTATTCTTTTTTTGTTTTCTCCTTGAGTTTCTTCCTTATCTCACTTCTTTTGACTCTTTCAATGTGATTAATACAAATATTATTGTATTATAATGCAAAAGCCTTCTCAGGACATGCCTTGCCTCTAGGCAGTCTCCACGTTCACAGTTTTCAGGAGCCTCCTTGTTTTTACAACTTTTAATGTTGACAGTTGTTTAAGAGAGATCTTTTCAACTTTAAGTGGTTACACTTCATATCTTAAATACTTTGTATGGCACCACAATTAACAACAACATTATTTCATTTCAGCAAACTTGGTGGTGAGGCATCTTGGAATTCCAATATTCAGATATAACAGAATCAAGAATCAATTAGCCAGCCCCTCCTTGGCTCCTGCACTGACTCTCCCTACCCACTGACTCTCCCTACCAACCTCTGCCCCC